>JAVRKA010000180.1:0-426284 GCA_034508555.1 Venustoraphidia nigricollis | reverse complement strand
CCTATCGACACCTATATCTGAAATGCCTATCGACACCTATATCTGAAATGCCTATCGACACCTATATCTGAAATGCCTATCGACACCTATATCTGAAATGCCTATCGACACCTATATCTGAAATGCCTATCGACACCTATATCTGAAATGCCTATCGACACCTATTTTTGAAATGCCTATCGGAAACTACATCTGAAATGCCTATCAGCACCTATATTTGAAATGCCTATCGGCAACCATATCTGGAATGCCTATCGGCACCTATATTTGAAATGCCTATCGGCTTCTATATCTGAAATGCCTATCGGCACCTATTTTTAAAATGCCAACCGGCAACTATATCTGAAATGCCTATCGGCACCTATATCTGAAATGCCTATCGACACCTATATCTGAAATGCCTATCGACACCTATATCTGAAATGCCTATCGACACCTATATCTGAAATGCCTATCGACACCTATATCTGAAATGCCTATCGACACCTATATCTGAAATGCTTATCGACACCTATATCTGAAATGCCTATCGACACCTATATCTGAAATGCCTATCGACACCTATTTTTGAAATGCCTATCGGAAACTACATCTGAAATGCCTATCAGCACCTATATTTGAAATGCCTATCGGCAACCATATCTGGAATGCCTATCGGCACCTATATTTGAAATGCCTATCGGCTTCTATATCTGAAATGCCTATAGGCACCTATTTTTAAAATGCCAATCGGCAACTATATCTGAAATGCCTATCGGCACCTATATCTGAAATGCCTATCGACACCTATATCTGAAATGCCTATCGACACCTATATCTGAAATGCCTATCGACACCTATATCTGAAATGCCTATCGACACCTATATCTGAAATGCCTATCGACACCTATATCTGAAATGCCTATCGACACCTATATCTGAAATGCCTATCGACACCTATATCTGAAATGCCTATCGACACATATATCTGAAATGCCTATCGACACCTATATCTGAAATGCCTATCGACACCTATATCTGAAATGCCTATCGACACCTATTTTTGAAATGCCTATCGGAAACTACATCTGAAATGCCTATCAGCACCTATATTTGAAATGCCTATCGGCAACCATATCTGGAATGCCTATCGGCACCTATATTTGAAATGCCTATCGGCTTCTATATCTGAAATGCCTATCGGCACCTATTTTTAAAATGCCAATCGGCAACTATATCTGAAATGCCTATCGGCACCTATATCTGAAATGCCTATCGACACCTATATCTGAAATGCCTATCGACACCTATATCTGAAATGCCTATCGACACCTATATCTGAAATGCCTATCGACACCTATATCTGAAATGCCTATCGACACCTATATCTGAAATGCCTATCGACACCTATATCTGAAATGCTTATCGACACCTATATCTGAAATGCCGATCGTCACCTATATCTGAAATGCCTATCGACACCTATTTTTGAAATGCCTATCGGAAACTACATCTGAAATGCCTATCAGCACCTATATTTGAAATGCCTATCGGCAACTATATCTGGAATGCCTATCGGCACCTATATTTGAAATGCCTATCGGCTTCTATATCTGAAATGCCTATCGGCACCTATTTTTAAAATGCCAATCGGCAACTATATCTAAAATGCCTATCGGCACCTATATCTGAAATGCCTATCGACACCTATATCTGAAATGCCTATCGACACCTATATCTGAAATGCCTATCGACACCTATATCTGAAATGCCTATCGACACCTATATCTAAAATGCCTATCGACACCTATATCTGAAATGCCTATCGACACCTATATCTGAAATGCCTATCGACACCTATTTTTGAAATGCCTATCGGAAACTACATCTGAAATGCCTATCAGCACCTATATTTGAAATGCCTATCGGCAAATATATCTGGAATGCCTATCGGCACCTATATTTGAAATGCCTATCGGCTTCTATATCTGAAATGCCTATCGGCACCTATTTTTAAAATGCCAATCGGCAACTATATCTGAAATGCCTATCGGCACCTATATCTGAAATGCCTATCGACACCTATATCTGAAATGCATATCGACACCTATATCTGAAATGCCTATCGACACCTATATCTGAAATGCCTATCGACACCTATATCTGAAATGCCTATCGACACCTATATCTGAAATGCCTATCGACACCTATATCTGAAATGCCTATCGACACCTATATCTGAAATGCCTATCGACACCTATTTTTGAAATGCCTATCGGAAACTACATCTGAAATGCCTATCAGCACCTATATTTGAAATTCCTATCGGCAACCATATCTGGAATGCCTATCGGCACCTATATTTGCAATGCCTATCGGCTTCTATATCTGAAATGCCTATCGGCACCTATTTTTAAAATGCCAATCGGCAACTATATCTGAAATGCCTATCGGCACCTATATCTGAAATGCCTATCGACACCTATATCTGAAATGCCTATCGACACCTATATCTGAAATGCCTATCGACACCTATATCTGAAATGCCTATCGACACCTATATCTGAAATGCCTATCGACACCTATATCTGAAATGCCTATCGACACCTATATCTGAAATGCCTATCGACACCTATATCTGAAATGCCTATCGACACCTATATCTGAAATGCCTATCGACACCTATTTTTGAAATGCCTATCGGAAACTACATCTGAAATGCCTATCAGCACCTATATTTGAAATGCCTATCGGCAACCATATCTGGAATGGCTATCGGCACCTATATTTGAAATGCCTATCGGCTTCTATATCTGAAATGCCTATCGGCACCTATTTTTAAAATGCCAATCGGCAACTATATCTGAAATGCCTATCGGCACCTAATTTTAAAATGCCAATCGGCAACTATATCTGAATTGCCTATCGGCACCTATATCTGAAATGCCTATCGACACCTATATCTGAAATGCCTATCGACACCTATATCTGAAATGCCTATCGACACCTATATCTGAAATGCCTGTCGACACCTATATCTGAAATGCCTATCGACACCTATATCTGAAATGCCTATCGACACCTATTTTTGAAATGCCTATCGGAAACTACATCTGAAATGCCTATCAGCACCTATATTTGAAATGCCTATCGGCAACCATATCTGGAATGCCTATCGGCACCTATATTTGAAATGCCTATCGGCTTCTATATCTGAAATGCCTATCGGCACCTATTTTTAAAATGCCAATCGGCAACTATATCTGAAATGCCTATCGGCACCTATATCTGAAATGCCTATCGACACCTATATCTGAAATGCCTATCGACACCTATATCTGAAATGCCTATCGACACCTATATCTGAAATGCCTATAGACACCTATATCTTAAATGCCTATCGACACCTATATCTGAAATGCCTATCGACACCTATATCTGAAATGCCTATCGACACCTATATCTGAAATGCCTATCGACACCTATTTTTGAATTGCCTATCGGAAACTACATCTGAAATCCCTATCAGCACCTATATTTGAAATGCCTATCGGCAACCATATCTGGAATGCCTATCGGCACCTATATTTGAAATGCCTATCGGCTTCTATATCTGAAATGCCTATCAGCACCTATTTTTAAAATGCCAATCGGCAACTATATCTGAAATGCCTATCGGCACCTATATCTGAAATGCCTATCGACACCTATATCTGAAATGCCTATCGACACCTATATCTGAAATGCCTATCGACACCTATATCTGAAATGCCTATAGACACCTATATCTTAAATGCCTATCGACACCTATATCTGAAATGCCTATCGACACCTATATCTGAAATGCCTATCGACACCTATATCTGAAATGCCTATCGACACCTATTTTTGAAATGCCTATCGGAAACTACATCTGAAATGCCTATCAGCACCTATATTTGAAATGCCTATCGGCAACTATATCTGGAATGCCTATCGGCACCTATATTTGAAATGCCTATCGGCTTCTATATCTGAAATGCCTATCGGCTTCTATATCTGAAATGCCTATCGGCACCTATTTTTAAAATGCCAATCGGCAACTATATCTGAAATGCCTATCGGCACCTATATCTGAAATGCCTATCGACACCTATATCTGAAATGCCTATCGACACCTATATCTGAAATGCCTATCGACACCTATATCTGAAATGCCTATCGACACCTATATCTGAAATGCCTATCGACACCTATATCTGAAATGCCTATCGACACCTATATCTGAAATGCCTATCGACACCTATATCTGAAATGCCTATCGACACCTATTTTTGAAATGCCTATCGGAAACTACATCTGAAATGCCTATCAGCACCTATATTTGAAATGCCTATCGGCAACCATATCTGGAATGCCTATCGGCACCTATATTTGAAATGCCTATCGGCTTCTATATCTGAAATGCCTATCGGCACTTATTTTTAAAATGCCAATCGGCAACTATATCTGAAATGCCTATCGGCACCTATATCTGAAATGCCTATCGACACCTATATCTGAAATGCCTATCGACACCTATATCTGAAATGCCTATCGACACCTATATCTGAAATGCCTATCGACACCTATATCTGAAATGCCTATCGACACCTATATCTGAAATGCCTATCGACACCTATATCTGAAATGCCTATCGACACCTATATCTGAAATGCCTCTCGACACCTATTTTTGAAATGCCTATCGGAAACTACATCTGAAATGCCTATCAGCACCTATATTTGAAATGCCAATCGGCAACCATGTCTGGAATGCCTATCGGCACCTATATTTGAAATGCCTATCGGCTTCTATATCTGAAATGCCTATCGGCACCTATTTTTAAAATGCCAATCGGCAACTATATCTGAAATGCCTATCGGCACCTATATCTGAAATGCCTATCGACACCTATATCTGAAATGCCTATCGACACCTATATCTAAAATGCCTATCGACACCTATATCTGAAATGCCTATCGAAACCTATATCTGAAATGCCTATCGACACCTATATCTGAAATGCCTATCGACACCTATATCTGAAATGACTTTCGACACCTATATCTGAAATGCCTATCGACACCTATTTTTGAAATGCCTATCGGAAACTACATCTGAAATGCCTATCAGCACCTATATTTGAAATGCCTATCGGCAACCATATCTGGAATGCCTATCGGCACCTATATTTGAAATGCCTATCGGCTTCTATATCTGAAATGCCTATCGGCACCTATTTTTAAAATGCCAATCGGCAACTATATCTGAAATGCCTATCGGCACCTATATCTGAAATGCCTATCGACACCTATATCTGAAATGCCTATCGACACCTATATCTGAAATGCCTATCGACACCTATATCTGAAATGCCTATCGACACCTATATCTGAAATGCCTATCGACACCTATATCTGAAATGCCTATCGACACCTATATCTGAAATGCCTATCGACATCTATATCTGAAATGCCTATCGACACCTATTTTTGAAATGCCTATCGGAAACTACATCTGAAATGCCTATCAGCACCTATATTTAAAATGCCTATCGGCAACCATATCTATAATGCCTATCGGCACCTATATTTGAAATGCCTATCTGCTTCTATATCTAAAATGCCTATCGGCACCTATTTTTAAAATGCCAATCGGCAACTATATCTGAAATGCCTATCGGCACATATATCTGAATTGCCTATCGACACCTATATCTGAAAGCCTATCGACACCTATATCTGAAATGCCTATCGACACCTATATCTGAAATGCCTGTCGACACCTATATCTGAAATGCCTATCGACACCTATATCTGAAATGCCTATCGACACCTATATCTGAAATGCCTATCGACACCTATATCTGAAATGCCTATCGACACCTATTTTTGAAATGCCTATCGGAAACTACATCTGAAATTCCTATCAGCACCTATATTTGAAATGCCTATCGGCAACCATATCTGGAATGCCTATCGGCACCTATATTTGAAATGCCTATCGGCTTCTATATCTGAAATGCCTATCGGCACCTATTTTTAAAATGCCAATCGGCAACTATATCTGAAATGCCTATCGGCACCTATATCTGAAATGCCTATCGACACCTATATCTGAAATGCCTATCGACATCTATATCTGAAATGCCTATCGACACCTATATCCGAAATGCCTATCGACACCTATATCTGAAATGCCTATCGACACCTATATCTGAAATGCCTATCGACACCTATATCTGAAATGCCTATCGACACCTATATCTGAAATGCCTATCGACACCTATTTTTGAAATGCCTATCGGAAACTACATCTGAAATGCCTATCAGCACCTATATTTGAAATGCCTATCGGCAACCATATCTGGAATGCCTATCGGCACCTAAATTTGAAATGCCTATCGGCTTCTATATCTGAAATGCCTATCGGCACCTATTTTTAAAATGCCAATCGGCAACTATATCTGAAATGCCTATCGGCACCTATATCTGAAATGCCTATCGACACCTAAATCTGAAATGCCTATCGACACCTATATCTGAAATTCCTATCGACACCTATATCTGAAATGCCTATCGACACCTATATCTGAAATGCCTATCGACACCTATATCTGAAATGCCTATCGACACCTATATCTGAAATGCCTATCGACACCTATATCTGAAATGCCTATCGACACCTATATCTGAAATGCCTATCGACACCTATTTTTGAAATGCCTATCGGAAACTACATCTGAAATGCCTATCAGCACCTATATTTGAAATGCCTATCGGCAACCATATCTGGAATGCCTATCGGCACCTATATTTGAAATGCCTATCGGCTTCTATATCTGAAATGCCTATCGGCACCTATTTTTAAAATGCCAACCGGCAACTATATCTGAAATGCCTATCGGCACCTATATCTGAAATGCCTATCGACACCTATATCTGAAATGCCTATCGACACCTATATCTGAAATGCCTATCGACACCTATATCTGAAATGCCTATCGACACCTATATCTGAAATGCCTATCGACACCTATATCTGAAATGCTTATCGACACCTATATCTGAAATGCCTATCGACACCTATATCTGAAATGCCTATCGACACCTATTTTTGAAATGCCTATCGGAAACTACATCTGAAATGCCTATCAGCACCTATATTTGAAATGCCTATCGGCAACCATATCTGGAATGCCTATCGGCACCTATATTTGAAATGCCTATCGGCTTCTATATCTGAAATGCCTATAGGCACCTATTTTTAAAATGCCAATCGGCAACTATATCTGAAATGCCTATCGGCACCTATATCTGAAATGCCTATCGACACCTATATCTGAAATGCCTATCGACACCTATATCTGAAATGCCTATCGACACCTATATCTGAAATGCCTATCGACACCTATATCTGAAATGCCTATCGACACCTATATCTGAAATGCCTATCGACACCTATATCTGAAATGCCTATTGACACCTATTTTTGAAATGCCTATCGGAAACTACATCTGAAATGCCTATCAGCACCTATATTTGAAATGCCTATCGGCAACCATATCTGGAATGCCTATCGGCACCTATATTTGAAATGCCTATCGGCTTCTATATCTGAAATGCCTATCGGCACCTATTTTTAAAATGCCAATCGGCAACTATATCTGAAATGCCTATCGGCACCTATATCTGAAATGCCTATCGACACCTATATCTGAAATGCCTATCGACACCTATATCTGAAATGCCTATCGACACCTATATCTGAAATGCCTATCGACACCTATATCTGAAATGCCTATCGACACCTATATCTGAAATGCCTATCGACACCTATATCTGAAATGCCTATCGACACCTATATCTGAAATGCCTATCGACACATATATCTGAAATGCCTATCGACACCTATATCTGAAATGCCTATCGACACCTATATCTGAAATGCCTATCGACACCTATTTTTGAAATGCCTATCGGAAACTACATCTGAAATGCCTATCAGCACCTATATTTGAAATGCCTATCGGCAACCATATCTGGAATGCCTATCGGCACCTATATTTGAAATGCCTATCGGCTTCTATATCTGAAATGCCTATCGGCACCTATTTTTAAAATGCCAATCGGCAACTATATCTGAAATGCCTATCGGCACCTATATCTGAAATGCCTATCGACACCTATATCTGAAATGCCTATCGACACCTATATCTGAAATGCCTATCGACACCTATATCTGAAATGCCTATCGACACCTATATCTGAAATGCCTATCGACACCTATATCTGAAATGCCTATCGACACCTATATCTGAAATGCTTATCGACACCTATATCTGAAATGCCGATCGTCACCTATATCTGAAATGCCTATCGACACCTATTTTTGAAATGCCTATCGGAAACTACATCTGAAATGCCTATCAGCACCTATATTTGAAAAGCCTATCGGCAACTATATCTGGAATGCCTATCGGCACCTATATTTGAAATGCCTATCGGCTTCTATATCTGAAATGCCTATCGGCACCTATTTTTAAAATGCCAATCGGCAACTATATCTAAAATGCCTATCGGCACCTATATCTGAAATGCCTATCGACACCTATATCTGAAATGCCTATCGACACCTATATCTGAAATGCCTATCGACACCTATTTTTGAAATGCCTATCGGAAACTACATCTGAAATACCTATCAGCACCTATATTTGAAATGCCTATCGGCAACCATATCTGGAATGCCTCTCGGCACCTATATTTGAAATGCCTATCGGCTTCTATATCTGAAATGCCTATCGGCACCTATTTTTAAAATGCCAATCGGCAACTATATCTGAAATGCCTATCGGCACCTATATCTGAAATGCCTATCGACACCTATATCTGAAATGCCTATCGACACCTATATCTGAAATGCCTATCGACACCTATATCTGAAATGCCTATCGACACCTATATCTGAAATGCCTATCGACACCTATATCTGAAATGCCCATCGACACCTATATCTGAAATGCCTATCGACACCTATATCTGAAATGCCTATCGACACCTATTTTTGAAATGCCTATCGGAAACTACATCTGAAATGCCTATCAGCACCTATATTTGAAATGCCTATCGGCAACCATATCTGGAATGCCTATCGGCACCTATATTTGAAATGCCTATCGGCTTCTATATCTGAAATGCCTATCGGCACCTATTTTTAAAATGCCAATCGGCAACTATATCTGAAATGCCTATCGGCACCTATATCTGAAATGCCTATCGACACCTATATCTGAAATACCTATCGACACCTATATCTGAAATGCCTATCGACACCTATATCTGAAATGCCTATAGACACCTATATCTTAAATGCCTATCGACACCTATATCTGAAATGCCTATCGACACCTATATCTGAAATGCCTATCGACACCTATATCTGAAATGCCTATCGACACCTATTTTTGAAATGCCTATCGGAAACTACATCTGAAATGCCTATCAGCACCTATATTTGAAATGCCTATCGGCAACCATATCTGGAATGACTATCGGCACCTATATTTTAAATGCCTATCGGCTTCTATATCTGAAATGCCTATCGGCACCTATTTTTAAAATGCCAATCGGCAACTATATCTGAAATGCCTATCGGCACCTATATCTGAAATGCCTATCGACACCTATATCTGAAATGCCTATCGAGTCCTATATCTGAAATGCCTATCGACACCTATATCTGAAATGCCTATCGACACCTATATCTGAAATGCCAATCGACACCTATATCTGAAATGCCTATCGACAACTATATCTGATATGCCTATCGACACCTATATCTGAAATGCCTATCGACACCTATTTTTGAAATGCCTATCGGAAACTACATCTGAAATGCCTATCAGCACCTATATTTGAAATGCCTATCGGCAACCATATCTGGAATGCCTATCGGCACCTATATTTGAAATGCCTATCGGCTTCTATATCTGAAATGCCTATCGGCACCTATTTTTAAAATGCCAATCGGCAACTATATCTGAAATGCCTATCGGCACCTATATCTGAAATGCCTATCGACACCTATATCTGAAATGCCTATCGACACCTATATCTGATATGCCTATCGACACCTATATCTGAAATGCCTATCGACACCTATATCTGAAATGCCTATCGACACCTATATCTGAAATGCCTATCGACACCTATATCTGAAATGCCTATCGACACCTATATCTGAAATGCCTATCGACACCTATATCTGAAATGCCTATCGACACCTATTTTTGAAATGCCTATCGGAAACTACATCTGAAATGCCTATCAGCACCTATATTTGAAATGCCTATCGGCAACCATATCTGGAATGCCTATCGGCACCTATATTTAAAATGCCTATCGGCTTCTATATCTGAAATGCCTATCGGCACCTATTTTTAAAATGCCAATCGGCAACTATATCTGAAATGCCTATCGGCACCTATATCTGAAATGCCTATCGACACCTATATCTGAAATGCCTATCGACACCTATATCTGACATGCCTATCGACACCTATATCTGAAATGCCTATCGACACCTATATCTGAAATGCCTATCGACACCTATATCTGAAATGCCTATCGGCACCTATATCTGAAATGCCTATCGACACCTATATCTGAAATGCCTCTCGACACCTATTTTTGAAATGCCTATCGGAAACTACATCTGAAATGCCTATCAGCACCTATATTTGAAATGCCAATCGGCAACCATGTCTGGAATGCCTATCGGCACCTATATTTGAAATGCCTATCGGCTTCTATATCTGAAATGCCTATCGGCACCTATTTTTAAAATGCCAATCGGCAACTATATCTGAAATGCCTATCGGCACCTATATCTGAAATTCCTATCGACACCTATATCTGAAATGCCTATCGACACCTATATCTGAAATGCCTATCGACACCTATATCTGAAATGCCTATCGACACCTATATCTGAAATGCCTATCGACACCTATATCTGAAATGCCTATCGACACCTATATCTGAAATGACTATCGACACCTATATCTGAAATGCCTATCGACACCTATTTTTGAAATGCCTATCGGAAACTACATCTGAAATGCCTATCAGCACCTATATTTGAAATGCCTATCGGCAACCATATCTGGAATGCCTATCGGCACCTATATTTGAAATGCCTATCGGCTTCTATATCTGAAATGCCTATCGGCACCTATTTTTAAAATGCCAATCGGCAACTATATCTAAAATGCCTATCGGCACCTATATCTGAAATGCCTATCGACACCTATATCTGAAATGCCTATCGACACCTATATCTGAAATGCCTATCGACACCTATATCTGCAATGCCTATCGACACCTATATCTGAAATGCCTATCGACACCTATATCTGAAATGCCTATCGACACCAATATCTGAAATGCCTATCGACATCTATATCTGAAATGCCTATCGACACCTATTTTTGAAATGCCTATCGGAAACTACATCTGAAATGCCTATCAGCACCTATATTTGAAATGCCTATCGGCAACCATATCTGGAATGCCTATCGGCACCTATATTTGAAATGCCTATCGGCACCTATTTTTAAAATGCCAATCGGCAACTATATCTGAAATGCCTATCGGCACCTATATCTGAAATGCCTATCGACACCTATATCTGAAATGCATATCGACACCTATATCTGAAATGCCTATCGACACCTATATCTGAAATGCCTATCGACACCTATATCTGAAATGCCTATCGGCACCTATTTTTGAAATGCCTATCGGAAACTACACCTGAAATGCCTATCAGCACCTATATTTGAAATGCCTATCGGCAACCATATCTGAAATGCCTATCGACACCTTTATTTGAAATACCTATCGGCTTCTATATCTGAAATGCCTATCGGCACCTATTTTTAAAATGCCAATCGGCAACTATTTCTGAAATGCCTATCGGCACCTATATCTGAAATGCCTATCGGCACCAATTTTTGAAATGCCTATCGGAAACTACATCTGAAATGCCTATCAGCACCTATATTTGAAATGCCTATCGGCAACCATATCTGGAATGCCTATCGGCACCTATATTTGAAATACCTATCGGCTTCTATATCTGAAATGCCTATCGGCACCTGTTTTTAAAATGCCAATCGGCAACTATATCTGAAATGCCTATCGGCACCTATATCTGAAATGCCTGTCGGCATCAATTTTTGAAATGCCTATCGGAAACTACATCTAAAATGCCTATCAGCACCTATATTTGAAATGCCTATCGGCAACCATATCTGGAATGCCTATCGGCACCTATATTTGAAATACCTATCGGCTTCTATATCTGAAATGCCTATCGGCACCTATTTTTAAAATGCCAATCGGCAACTATATCTGAAATGCCTATCGGCACCTATATCTGAAATGCCTATCGGCACCAATTTTTGAAATGCCTATCAGAAACTACATCTGAAATGCCTATCAGCACCTATATTTGAAATGCCTATCGGCAACAATATCTGGAATGCCTGTCGGCACCTATATTTGAAATGCCTATCGGCTTCTATATCTGAAATCCCTATCGGCACCTATTTTAAAAATGCCAATCGGCAACTATATCTGAAATGCCTATCGGCACTTATATCTGAAATGCCTATCGGCACCTATTTTTGAAATGCCTATCGGCAACCATATTTGGAATGCCTATCGGCACCTATATTTGAAATGCCTATCGGCTTCTATATCTGAAATGCCTATCGACACCTATATTTGAAATACCTATCAGCTTCTATATCTGAAATGCCTATCGGCACCTATTTTTAAAATGCCAATCGGCAACTATATCTGAAATGCCTATCGGCAACTATATCTGAAATGCCTATGGGCACCAATTTTTAAAATGCCTATCGGAAACTACATCTGAAATGCCTCTCAGCACCTATATTTGAAATGCCTATCGGATTCTATATCTGAAATGCCTATCGACACCTATTTTTAAAATGCCAATCGGTAACTATATCTGAAATGCATATCGGCACCTATATTTGAAATGCCTATCGGAAACCACATCACAAATGCCTTTCGGCATTTATATCTGAAATGCCTATCGACACCTATATTTGTAATGCCTATCGGCACCTATATTTTAAATGCCTATCGGCAACTATATCTGATATGCCTATCGGCACCTATATCTGAAATGCCTATCGGCACCTATTTTTGAAATGCCTATCGGAAACTACATCTGAAATGCCTATCAGCACCTATATTTGAAATGCCTATCGGCAACCATATCTGGAATGCCTATCGGCACCTATATTTGAAATGCCTATCGGCTTCTATATCTGAAATGCCTATCGGCACCTATTTTTAAAATGCCAATCGGCAACTATATCTGAAATGCCTATCGGCACCTATATCTGAAATGCCTATCGACACCTATATCTGAAATGCCTATCGACACCTATATCTGAAATGCCTATCGACACCTATATCTGAAATGCCTATCGACACCTATTTTTGAAATGCCTATCGGAAACTACATCTGAAATGCCTATCAGCACCTATATTTGAAATGCCTATCGGCAACCATATCTGGAATGCCTATCGGCACCTATATTTGAAATGCCTATCGGCTTCTATATCTGAAATGCCTATCGGCACCTATTTTTAAAATGCCAATCGGCAACTATATCTGAAATGCCTATTGGCACATATATCTGAAATGCCTATCGACACCTATATCTGAAATGCCTATTGACACCTATTTCTAAAATGCCTATCGACACCTATATCTGAAATGCCTATCGACACCTATATCTGAAATGCCTATCGACACCTATAGCTGAAATGCCTATCGACACCTATATCTGAAATGCCTATCGACACCTATATCTGAAATGCCTATCGACACCTATTTTTGAAATGTCTATCGGAAACTACATCTGAAATGCCTATCAGCACCTATATTTGAAATGCCTATCGGCAACCGTATCTGGAATGCCTATCGGCACCTATATTTGAAATGCCTATCGGCTTCTATATCTGAAATGCCTATCGGCACCTATATCTGAAATGCCTATCGACACCTATATCTGAAATGCCTATCGACACCTATATCTGAAATGCCTATCGACACCTATATCTGAGATGCCTATCGACACCTATATCTGAAATGCCTATCGACACCTATATCTGAAATGCCTATCGACACCTATATCTGAAATGCCTATCGACACCTATTTTTGAAATGCCTATCAGAAACTACATCTGAAATGCCTATCAGCACCTATATTTGAAATGCCTATCGGCAACAATATCTGGAATGCCTATCGGCACCTATATTTGAAATGCCTATCGGCTTCTATATCTGAAATGCCTATCGGCACCTATTTTTAAAATGCCAATCGGCAACTATATCTGAAATGCCTATCGGCACCTATATCTGAAATGCCTATCGACACCTATATCTGAAATGCCTATCGACACCTATATCTGAAATGCCTATCGACACCTATATCTGAAATGCCTATCGACACCTATATCTGAAATGCCTATCGACACCTATATCTGAAATGCCTATCGACACCTATATCTGAAATGCCTATCGACACCTATTTTTGAAATGCCTATCGGAAACTACATCTGTAATGCCTATCAGCACCTATATTTGAAATGCCTATCGGCAACCATATCTGGAATGCCTATCGGCACTTATATTTGAAATGCCTATCGGCTTCTATATCTGAAATGCCTATCGGCGCCTATTTTTAAAATGCCAATCGGCAACTATATCTGAAATATCTATCGGCACCTATATCTGAAATGCCTATCGACACCTATATCTGAAATGCCTATCGACACCTATATCTGAAATGCCTATCGACACCTATATCTGAAATGCCTATCGACACATATATCTGAAATGCCTATCGACACCTATATCTGAAATGCCTATCGACACCTATATCTGAAATGCCTATCGACACCTATATCTGAAATGCCTATCGACACCTATTTTTGAAATGCCTATCGGAAACTACATCTGAAGTGCCTATCAGCACCTATATTTGAAATGCCTATCGGCAACCATATCTGGAATGCCTATCGGCACCTATATTTGAAATGCCTATCGGCTTCTATATCTGAAATGCCTATCGGCACCTATTTTTAAAATGCCAATCGGCAACTATATCTGAAATGCCTATCGGCACCTATATCTGAAATGCCTATCGACACCTATATCTGAAATGCCTATTGACACCTATATCTGAAATGCTTATCGACACCTATATCTGAAATGCCTATCGACACCTATATCTGAAATGCCTATCGACACCTATATCTGAAATGCCTAGCGACACCTATATCTGAAATGCCTATCGGAAACTACATCTGAAATGCCTATCAGCACCTATATTTGAAATGCCTATCGTCAACCATATCTGGAATGCCTATCGGCACCTATATTTGAAATGCCTATCGGCTTCTATATCTGAAATGCCTATCGGCACCTATTTTTAAAATGCCAATCGGCAACTATATCTGAAATGCCTATCGGCACCTATATCTGAAATGCCTATCGGCATCAATTTTTGAAATGCCTATCGGAAACTACATCTAAAATGCCTATCAGCACCTACATTTGAAATGCCTATCGGCAACCATATCTGGAATGCCTATCGGCACCTATATTTGAAATACCTATCGGCTTCTATATCTGAAATGCCTATCGGCACCTATTTTTAAAATGCCAATCGGCAACTATATCTGAAATGCCTATCGGCACCTATATCTGAAATGCCTATCGGCACCAATTTTTGAAATGCCTATCAGAAACTACATCTGAAATGCCTATCAGCACCTATATTTGAAATGCCTATCGGCAACCATATCTGGAATGCCTATCGGCACCTATATTTGAAATGCCTATCGGCTTCTATATCTGAAATCCCTATCGGCACCTATTTTAAAAATGCCAATCGGCAACTATATCTGAAATGCCTATCGGCACTTATATCTGAAATGCCTATCGGCACCTATTTTTGAAATGCCTATCGGCAACCATATTTGGAATGCCTATCGGCACCTATATTTGAAATGCCTATCGGCTTCTATATCTGAAATGCCTATCGACACCTATATTTGAAATACCTATCAGCTTCTATATCTGAAATGCCTATCGGCACCTATTTTTAAAATGCCAATCGGCAACTATATCTGAAATGCCTATCGGCAACTATATCTGAAATGCCTATGGGCACCAATTTTTAAAATGCCTATCGGAAACTACATCTGAAATGCCTCTCAGCACCTATATTTGAAATGCCTATCGGATTCTATATCTGAAATGCCTATCGACACCTATTTTTAAAATGCCAATCGGTAACTATATCTGAAATGCATATCGGCACCTATATTTGAAATGCCTATCGGAAACCACATCACAAATGCCTTTCGGCATTTATATCTGAAATGCCTATCGACACCTATATTTGTAATGCCTATCAGCACCTATATTTTAAATGCCTATCGCCAACTATATCTGATATGCCTATCGGCACCTATATCTGAAATGCCTATCGGCACCTATTTTTGAAATGCCTATCGGAAACTACATCTGAAATGCCTATCAGCACCTATATTTGAAATGCCTATCGGCAACCATATCTGGAATGCCTATCGGCACCTATATTTGAAATGCCTATCGGCTTCTATATCTGAAATGCCTATCGGCACCTATTTTTAAAATGCCAATCGGCAACTATATCTGAAATGCCTATCGGCACCTATATCTGAAATGCCTATCGACACCTATTTTTGAAATGCCTATCGGAAACTACATCTGAAATGCCTATCAGCACCTATATTTGAAATGCCTATCGGCAACCATATCTGGAATGCCTATCGGCACCTATATTTGAAATGCCTATCGGCTTCTATATCTGAAATGCCTATCGGCACCTATTTTTAAAATGCCAATCGGCAACTATATCTGAAATGCCTATCGGCACATATATCTGAAATGCCTATCGACACCTATATCTGAAATGCCTATCGACACCTATATCTGAAATGCCTATCGACACCTATATCTGAAATGCCTATCGACACCTATATCTGAAATGCCTATCGACACCTATATCTGAAATGCCTATCGACACCTATATCTGAAATGCCTATCGACACCTATATCTGAAATGCCTATCGACACCTATTTTTGAAATGCCTATCGGAAACTACATCTGAAATGCCTATCAGCACCTATATTTGAAATGCCTATCGGCAACCATATCTGGAATGCCTATCGGCACCTATATTTGAAATGCCTATCGGCTTCTATATCTGAAATGCCTATCGGCACCTATTTTTAAAATGCCAATCGGCAACTATATCTGAAATGCCTATCGGCACATATATCTGAAATGCCTATCGACACCTATATCTGAAATGCCTATTGACACCTATTTCTGAAATGCCTATCGACACCTATATCTGAAATGCCTATCGACACCTATATCTGAAATGCCTATCGACACCTATAGCTGAAATGCCTATCGACACCTATATCTGAAATGCCTATCGACACCTATATCTGAAATGCCTATCGACACCTATATCTGAAATGCCTATCGACACCTATATCTGAAATGCCTATCGACACCTATATCTGAAATGCCTATCGACACCTATATCTGAAATGCCTATCGACACCTATTTTTGAAATGCCTATCGGAAACTACATCTGAAATGCCAATCAGCACCTATATTTGAAATGCCTATCGGCAACCATATCTGGAATGCCTATCGGCACCTATATTTGAAATGCCTATCGGTTTCTATATCTGAAATGCCTATCGGCACCTATTTTTAAAATGCAAATCGGCAACTATATCTGAAATGCCTATCGGCACCTATATCTGAAATGCCTATCGACACCTATATCTGAAATGCCTATCGACACCTATATCTGAAATGCCTATCGACACCTATATCTGAAATGCCTATAGACACCTATATCTTAAATGCCTATCGACACCTATATCTGAAATGCCTATCGACACCTATATCTGAAATGCCTATCGACACCTATATCTGAAATGCCTATCGACACCTATTTTTGAAATGCCTATCGGAAACTACATCTGAAATGCCTATCAGCACCTATATTTGAAATGCCTATCGGCAACCATATCTGGAATGCCTATCGGCACCTATATTTGAAATGCCTATCGGCTTCTATATCTGAAATGCCTTTCGGCACCTATTTTTAAAATGCCAATCGGCAACTATATCTGAAATGCCTATCGGCACCTATATCTGAAATGCCTATCGACACCTATATCTGAAATGCCTATCGACACGTATATCTGAAATGCCTATCGACACCTATATCTGAAATGCCTATCGACACCTATATCTGAAATGCCTATCGACACCTATATCTGAAATGCCTATCGACACCTATATCTGAAATGCCTATCGACATCTATATCTGAAATGCCTATCGACACCTATATTTGAAATGCCTATCGGCTTCTATATCTGAAATGCCTATCGGCGCCTATTTTTAAAATGCCAATCGGCAACTATATCTGAAATATCTATCGGCACCTATATCTGAAATGCCTATCGACACCTATATCTGAAATGCCTATCGACACCTATATCTGAAATGCCTATCGACACCTATATCTGAAATGCCTATCGACACATATATCTGAAATGCCTATCGACACCTATATCTGAAATGCCTATCGACACCTATATCTGAAATGCCTATCGACACCTATATCTGAAATGCCTATCGACACCTATTTTTGAAATGCCTATCGGAAACTACATCTGAAGTGCCTATCAGCACCTATATTTGAAATGCCTATCGGCAACCATATCTGGAATGCCTATCGGCACCTATATTTGAAATGCCTATCGGCTTCTATATCTGAAATGCCTATCGGCACCTATTTTTAAAATGCCAATCGGCAACTATATCTGAAATGCCTATCGGCACCTATATCTGAAATGCCTATCGACACCTATATCTGAAATGCCTATTGACACCTATATCTGAAATGCTTATCGACACCTATATCTGAAATGCCTATCGACACCTATATCTGAAATGCCTATCGACACCTATATCTGAAATGCCTAGCGACACCTATATCTGAAATGCCTATCGGAAACTACATCTGAAATGCCTATCAGCACCTATATTTGAAATGCCTATCGTCAACCATATCTGGAATGCCTATCGGCACCTATATTTGAAATGCCTATCGGCTTCTATATCTGAAATGCCTATCGGCACCTATTTTTAAAATGCCAATCGGCAACTATATCTGAAATGCCTATCGGCACCTATATCTGAAATGCCTATCGGCACCAATTTTTGAAATGCCTATCGGAAACTACATCTGAAATGCCTATCAGCACCTATATTTGAAATGCCTATCGGCAACCATATCTGAAATGCCTATCGGCACCTTTATTTGAAATACCTATCGGCTTCTATATCTGAAATGCCTATCGGCACCTATTTTTAAAATGCCAATCGGCAACTATTTCTGAAATGCCTATCGGCACCTATATCTGAAATGCCTATCGGCACCAATTTTTGAAATGCCTATCGGAAACTACATCTGAAATGCCTATCAGCATCTATATTTGAAATGCCTATCGGCAACCATATCTGGAATGCCTATCGGCACCTATATTTGAAATACCTATCGGCTTCTATATCTGAAATGCCTATCGGCACCTGTTTTTAAAATGCCAATCGGCAACTATATCTGAAATGCCTATCGGCACCTATATCTGAAATGCCTATCGGCATCAATTTTTGAAATGCCTATCGGAAACTACATCTAAAATGCCTATCAGCACCTATATTTGAAATGCCTATCGGCAACCATATCTGGAATGCCTATCGGCACCTATATTTGAAATACCTATCGGCTTCTATATCTGAAATGCCTATCGCCACCTATTTTTAAAATGCCAATCGGCAACTATATCTGAAATGCCTATCGGCACCTATATCTGAAATGCCTATCGGCACCAATTTTTGAAATGCCTATCAGAAACTACATCTGAAATGCCTATCAGCACCTATATTTGAAATGCCTATCGGCAACCATATCTGAAATGCCTATCGGCACTTATATCTGAAATGCCTATCGGCACCTATTTTTGAAATGCCTATCGGCAACCATATTTGGAATGCCTATCGGCACCTATATTTGAAATGCCTATCGGCTTCTATATCTGAAATGCCTATCGACACCTATATTTGAAATACCTATCAGCTTCTATATCTGAAATGCCTATCGGCACCTATTTTTAAAATGCCAATCGGCAACTATATCTGAAATGCCTATCGGCAACTATATCTGAAATGCCTATGGGCACCAATTTTTAAAATGCCTATCGGAAACTACATCTGAAATGCCTCTCAGCACCTATATTTGAAATGCCTATCGGATTCTATATCTGAAATGCCTATCGACACCTATTTTTAAAATGCCAATCGGTAACTATATCTGAAATGCATATCGGCACCTATATTTGAAATGCCTATCGGAAACCACATCACAAATGCCTTTCGGCATTTATATCTGAAATGCCTATCGACACCTATATTTGTAATGCCTATCGGCACCTATATTTTAAATGCCTATCGCCAACAATATCTGATATGCCTATCGGCACCTATATCTGAAATGCCTATCGGCACCTATTTTTGAAATGCCTATCGGAAACTACATCTGAAATGCCTATCAGCACCTATATTTGAAATGCCTATCGGCAACCATATCTGGAATGCCTATCGGCACCTATATTTGAAATGCCTATCGGCTTCTATATCTGAAATGCCTATCGGCACCTATTTTTAAAATGCCAATCGGCAACTATATCTGAAATGCCTATCGGCACCTATATCTGAAATGCCTATCGACACCTATATCTGAAATGCCTATCGACACCTATATCTGAAATGCCTATCGACACCTATATCTGAAATGCCTATCGACACCTATTTTTGAAATGCCTATCGGAAACTACATCTGAAATGCCTATCAGCACCTATATTTGAAATGCCTATCGGCAACCATATCTGGAATGCCTATCGGCACCTATATTTGAAATGCCTATCGGCTTCTATATCTGAAATGCCTATCGGCACCTATTTTTAAAATGCCAATCGGCAACTATATCTGAAATGCCTATCGGCACCTATATCTGAAATGCCTATCGGCACCTATATTTGAAATGCCTATCGGCTTCTATATCTGAAATGCCTATCGGCACCTATTTTTAAAATGCCAATCGGCAACTATATCTGAAATGCCTATCGGCACCTATATCTGAAATGCCTATCGACACCTATATCTGAAATGCCTATCGACACCTATTTCTGAAATGCCTATCGACACCTATATCTGAAATGCCTATCGACACCTATATCTGAAATGCCTATCGACACCTATAGCTGAAATGCCTATCGACACCTATATCTGAAATGCCTATCGACACCTATATCTGAAATGCCTATCGACACCTATTTTTGAAATGTCTATCGGAAACTACATCTGAAATGCCTATCAGCACCTATATTTGAAATGCCTATCGGCAACCGTATCTGGAATGCCTATCGGCACCTATATTTGAAATGCCTATCGGCTTCTATATCTGAAATGCCTATCGGCACCTATTTTTAAAATGCCAATCGGCAACTATATCTGAAATGCCTATCGGCACCTATATCTGAAATGCCTATCGACACCTATATCTGAAATGCCTATCGACACCTATATCTGAAATGCCTATCGACACCTATATCTGAAATGCCTATCGACACCTATATCTGAAATGCCTATCGACACCTATATCTGAAATGCCTATCGACACCTATATCTGAAATGCCTATCGACACCTATATCTGAAATGCCTATCGACACCTATTTTTGAAATGCCTATCGGAAACTACATCTGAAATGCCAATCAGCACCTATATTTGAAATGCCTATCGGCAACCATATCTGGAATGCCTATCGGCACCTATATTTGAAATGCCTATCGGCTTCTATATCTGAAATGCCTATCGGCACCTATTTTTAAAATGCAAATCGGCAACTATATCTGAAATGCCTATCGGCACCTATATCTGAAATGCCTATCGACACCTATATCTGAAATGCCTATCGACACCTATATCTGAAATGCCTATCGACACCTATATCTGAAATGCCTATAGACACCTATATCTTAAATGCCTATCGACACCTATATCTGAAATGCCTATCGACACCTATATCTGAAATGCCTATCGACACCTATATCTGAAATGCCTATCGACACCTATTTTTGAAATGCCTATCGGAAACTACATCTGAAATGCCTATCAGCACCTATATTTGAAATGCCTATCGGCAACCATATCTGGAATGCCTATCGGCACCTATATTTGAAATGCCTATCGGCTTCTATATCTGAAATGCCTTTCGGCACCTATTTTTAAAATGCCAATCGGCAACTATATCTGAAATGCCTATCGGCACCTATATCTGAAATGCCTATCGACACCTATATCTGAAATGCCTATCGACACGTATATCTGAAATGCCTATCGACACCTATATCTGAAATGCCTATCGACACCTATATCTGAAATGCCTATCGACACCTATATCTGAAATGCCTATCGACACCTATATCTGAAATGCCTATCGACATCTATATCTGAAATGCCTATCGACACCTATTTTTGAAAGGCCTATCGGAAACTACATCTGAAATGCCTATCAGCACCTATATTTGAAATGCCTATCGGCAACCATATCTGGAATGCCTATCGGCACCTATATTTGAAATGCCTATCGGCTTCTATATCTGAAATGCCTATCGGCACCTATTTTTAAAATGCCAATCGGCAACTATATCTGAAATGCCTATCGGCACCTATATCTGAAATGCCTATCGACACCTATATCTGAAATGCCTATCGACACCTATATCTGAAATGCCTATCGACACCTATATCTGAAATGCCTATCGACACCTATATCTGAAATGCCTATCGACACCTATATCTGAAATGCCTATCGACACCTATATCTGAAATGCCTATCGACACCTATATCTGAAATGCCTATCGACACCTATTTTTGAAATGCCTATCGGAAACTACATCTGAAATGCCTATCAGCACCTATATTTGAAATGCCTATTGGCAACCATATCTGGAATGCCTATCGGCACCTATATTTGAAATGCCTATCGGCTTCTATATCTGAAATGCCTATCGGCACCTATTTTTAAAATGCCAATCGGCAACTATATCTGAAATGCCTATCGGCACCTATATCTGAAATGCCTATCGACACCTATATCTGAAATGCCTATCGACATCTATATCTGAAATGCCTATCGACACCTATATCCGAAATGCCTATCGACACCTATATCTGAAATGCCTATCGACACCTATATCTGAAATGCCTATCGACACCTATATCTGAAATGCCTATCGACACCTATATCTGAAATGCCTATCGACACCTATTTTTGAAATGCCTATCGGAAACTACATCTGAAATGCCAATCAGCACCTATATTTGAAATGCCTATCGGCAACCATATCTGGAATGCCTATCGGCACCTATATTTGAAATGCCTATCGGCTTCTATATCTGAAATGCCTATCGGCACCTATTTTTAAAATGCCAATCGGCAAATATATCTGAAACGCCTATCGGCACCTATATCTGAAATACCTATCGACACCTATATCTGAAATGCCTATCGACACCTATATCTGAAATGCCTATCGACACCTATATCTGAAATGCCTATCGACACCTATATCTGAAATGCCTATCGACACCTATATCTGAAATGCCTATCGACACCTATATCTGAAATGCCTATCGACACCTATATCTGAAATGCCTATCGACACCTATATCTGAAATGCCTATCGACACCTATTTTTGAAATGCCTATCGGAAACTACATCTGAAATGCCTATCAGCACCTATATTTGAAATGCCTATCGGCAACCATATCTGGAATGCCTATCGGTACCTATATTTGAAATGCCTATCGGCTTCTATATCTGAAATGCCTATCGGCACCTATTTTTAAAATGCCAATCGGCAACTATATCTGAAATGCCTATCGGCACCTATATCTGAAATGCCTATCGACACCTATATCTGAAATGCCTATCGACACCTATATCTGAAATGCCTATCGACACCTATATCTGAAATGCCTATCGACACCTATATCTGAAATGCCTATCGACACCTATATCTGAAATGCCTATCGACACCTATATCTGAAATGCCTATCGACACCTATTTTTGAAATGCCTATCGGAAACTACATCTGAAATGCCTATCAGCACCTATATTTGAAATGCCTATCGGCAACCATATCTGGAATGCCTATCGGCTCCAATATTTGAAATGCCTATCGGCTTCTATATCTGAAATGCCTATCGGCACCTATTTTTAAAATGCCAATCGGCAACTATATCTGAAATGCCTATCGGCACCTATATCTGAAATGCCTATCGACACCTATATCTGAAATGCCTATCGACACCTATATCTGAAATGCCTATCGACACCTATATCTGAAATGCCTATCGACACCTATATCTGAAATGCCAATCGACACCTATATCTGAAATGCCTATCGACACCTATATCTGAAATGCCTATCGACACCTATATCTGAAATGCTCACCGACACCTATTTTTAAAATGCCTATCGGAAACTACATCTGAAATGCCTATCAGCACCTATATTTGAAATGCCTATCGGCAACCATATCTATAATGCCTATCGGCACCTATATTTGAAATGCCTATCGGCTTCTATATCTGAAATGCCTATCGGCACCTATTTTTAAAATGCCAATCGGCAACTATATCTGAAATGCCTATCGGCACCTATATCTGAAATGCCTATCGACACCTATATCTGAAATGCCTATCGACACCTATATCTGAAATGCCTATCGACACCTATATCTGAAATGCCTATCGACACCTATATCTGAAATGCCTATCGACACCTATATCTGAAATGCCTATCGACACCTATATCTGAAATGCCTATCGACACCTATATCTGAAATGCCTATCGACACCTATATCTGAAATGCCTATCGACACCTATATCTGAAATGCCTATCGACACCTATTTTTGAAATGCCTATCGGAAACTACATCTGAAATGCCTATCAGCACCTATATTTGAAATGCCTATCGACAACCATATCTGGAATGCCTATCGGCACCTATATTTGAAATGCCTATCGGCTTCTATATCTGAAATGCCTATCGGCACCTATTTTTAAAATGCCAATCGGCAACTATATCTGAAATGCCTATCGGCACCTATATCTGAAATGCCTATCGACACCTATATCTGAAATGCCTATCGACACCTATATCTGAAATGCCTATCGACACCTATATCTGAAATGCCTATCGACACCAATATCTGAAATGCCTATCGACACCTATATCTGAAATGCCTATCGACACCTATATCTGAAATGCCTATCGACACCTATTTTTGAAATGCCTATCGGAAACTACATCTGAAATGCCTATCAGCACCTATATTTGAAATGCCTATCGGCAACCATATCTGGAATGCCTATCGGCACCTATATTTGAAATGCCTATCGGCTTCTATATCTGAAATGCCTATCGGCACCTATTTTTAAAATGCCAATCGGCAACTATATCTGAAATGCCTATCGGCACCTATATCTGAAATGCCTATCGACACCTATATCTGAAATGCCTATCGACACTTATATCTGAAATGCCTATCGACACCTATATCTGAAATGCCTATCGACACTTATATCTGAAATGCCTATCGACACCTATATCTGAAATGTCTATCGACACCTATATCTGAAATGCCTATCGACACCTATTTTTGAAATGCCTATCGGAAACTACATCTGAAATGCCTATCAGCACCTATATTTGAAATGCCTATCGGCAACCATATCTGGAATGCCTATCGGCACCTATATTTGAAATGCCTATCGGCTTCTATATCTGAAATGCCTATCGGCACCTATTTTTAAAATGCCAATCGGCAACTATATCTGAAATGCCTATCGGCACCTATATCTGAAATGCCTATCGACACCTATATCTGAAATGCCTATCGACACCTATTTTTGAAATGCCTATCGGAAACTACATCTGAAATGCCTATCAGCACCTATATTTGAAATGCCTATCGGCAACCATATCTGGAATGCCTATCGGCACCTATATTTGAAATGCCTATCGGCTTCTGTATCTGAAATGCCTATCGGCACCTATTTTTAAAATGCCAATCGGCAACTATATCTGAAATGCCTATCGGCACCTATATCTGAAATGCCTATCGACACCTATATCTGAAATGCCTATCGACACCTATATCTGAAATGCCTATCGACACCTATATCTGAAATGCCTATCGACACCTATATCTGAAATGCCTATCGACACGTATATCTGAAATGCCTATCGACACCTATATCTGAAATGCCTATCGACACCTATATCTGAAATGCCTCTCGACACCTATTTTTGAAATGCCTATCGGAAACTACATCTGAAATGCCTATCAGCACCTATATTTGAAATGCCAATCGGCAACCATGTCTGGAATGCCTATCGGCACCTATATTTGAAATGCCTATCGGCTTCTATATCTGAAATGCCTATCGGCACCTATTTTTAAAATGCCAATCGGCAACTATATCTGAAATGCCTATCGACACCTATTTTATAAATGCCTATCGGAAACTACATCTGAAATGCCTATCAGCACCTCTATTTGAAATGCCTATCGGCAACCATATCTGTAATGCCTATCGGCACCTATATCTGAAATGCCTATCGACACCTATATCTGAAATGCCTATCGACACCTATATCTGAAATGCCTATCGACACCTATATCTGAAATGCCTATCGACACCTATATCTGAAATGCCTATCGACACCTATATCTGAAATGCCTATCGACACCTATATCTGAAATGCCTCTCGACACCTATTTTTGAAATGCCTATCGGAAACTACATCTGAAATGCCTATCAGCACCTATATTTGAAATGCCAATCGGCAACCATGTCTGGAATGCCTATCGGCACCTATATTTGAAATGCCTATCGGCTTCTATATCTGAAATGCCTATCGGCACCTATTTTTAAAATGCCAATCGACACCTATATCTGAAATGCCTATCGATACCTATATCTGAAATGCCTATCGACACCTATATCTGAAATGCCTATCGACACCTATATCTGAAATGCCTATCGACACCTATATCTGAAATGCCTATCGACACCTATTTTTGAAATGCCTATCGGAAACTACATCTGAAATGCCTATCAGCACCTATATTTGAAATGCCTATCGGCAACCATATCTGGAATGCCTATCGGCACCTATATTTGAAATGCCTATCGGCTTCTATATCTGAAATGCCTATCGGCACCTATTTTTAAAATGCCAATTGGCAACTATATCTGAAATGCCTATCGGCACCTATATCTGAATTGCCTATCGACACCTATATCTGAAATGCCTATCGACACCTATATCTGAAATGCCTATCGACACCTATATCTGAAATGCCTATCGACACCTATATCTGAAATGCCTATCGACACCTATATCTGAAATGCCTATCGACACCTATATCTGAAATGCCTATCGACACCTATTTTTGAAATGCCTATCGGAAACTACATCTGAAATGCCTATCAGCACCTATATTTGAAATGCCTATCGGCTTCTATATCTGAAATGCCTATCGGCACCTATTTTTAAAATGCCAATCGGCAACTATATCTGAAATGCCTATCGGCACCTATATCTGAAATGCCTATCGACACCTATATCTGAAATGCCTATCGACATCTATATCTGAAATGCCTTTCGACACCTATATCCGAATTGCCTATCGACACCTATATCTGAAATGCCTATCGACACCTATATCTGAAATGCCTATCGACACCTATATCTGAAATGCCTATCGACACCTATATCTGAAATGCCTATCGACACTTATTTTTGAAATGCCTATCGGAAACTACATCTGAAATGCCTATCAGCACCTATATTTGAAATGCCTATCGGCAACCATATCTGGAATGCCTATCGGCACCTATATTTGAAATGCCTATCGGCTTCTATATCTGAAATGCTTATCGGCACCTCTTTTTAAAATGCCAATCGGCAAATATATCTGAAATGCCTATCGGCACCTATATCTGAAATGCCTATCGACACCTATATCTGAAATGCCTATCGACACCTATATCTAAAATGCCTATCGACACCTATATCTGAAATGCCTATCGACACCTATATCTGAAATGCCTATCGACACCTATATCTGAAATGCCTATCGACACCTATATCTGAAATGCCTATCGACACCTATATCTGAAATGCCTATCGACACCTATATCTGAAATGCCTATCGACACCTATTTTTGAAATGCCTATCGGAAACTACATCTGAAATGCCTATCAGCACCTATATTTGAAATGCCTATCGGCAACCATATCTGGAATGCCTATCGGCACCTATATTTGAAATGCCTATCGGCTTCTATATCTGAAATGCCTATCGGCACCTATTTTTAAAATGCCAATCGGCAACTATATCTGAAATGCCTATCGGCACCTATATCTAAAATGCCTATCGACACCTATATCTGAAATGCCTATCGACACCTATATCTGAAATGCCTATCGACACCTATATCTGAAATGCCTATCGACACCTATATCTGAAATGCCTATCGACACCTATATCTGAAATGCCTATCGACACCTATATCCGAAATGCCTATCGACACCTATTTTTGAAATGCCTATCGGAAACTACATCTGAAATGCCTATCAGCATCTATATTTGAAATGCCTATCGGCAACCATATATGGAATGCCTATCGGCACCTATATTTGAAATGCCTATCGGCTTCTATATCTGAAATGCCACTCGGCACCTATTTTTAAAATGCCAATCGGCAACTATATCTGAAATGCCTATCGGCACCTATATCTGAAATGCCTATCGACACCTATATCTGAAATGCCTATCGACACCTATATCTGAAATGCCTATCGACACCTATATCTGAAATGCCTATCGACACCTATATCTGAAATGCCTATCGACACCTATATCTGAAATGCCTATCGACACCTATATCTGAAATCCCTATCGACACCTATATCTGAAATGCCTACCGACACCTATTTTTAAAATGCCTATCGGAAACTACATCTGAAATGCCTATCAGCACCTATATTTGAAATGCCTATCGGCAACCATATCTGGAATGCCTATCGGCACCTATATTTGAAATGCCTATCGGCTTCTATATCTGAAATGCCTATCGGCACCTATTTTTAAAATGTCAATCGGCAACTATATCTGAAATGCCTATCGGCACCTATATCTGAAATGCCTATCGCCACCTATATCTGAAATGCCTATCGACACCTATATCTGAAATGCCTATCGACACCTATATCTGAAATGCCTATCGACACCTATATCTGAAATGCCTATCGACACCTATATCTGAAATGCCTATCGACACCTATATCTGAAATGCCTATCGACACCTATATCTGAAATGCCTATCGACACCTATATCTGAAATGCCTATCGACACCTATTTTTGAAATGCCTATCGGAAACTACATCTGAAATGCCTATCAGCACCTATATTTGAAATGCCTATCGGCAACCATATCTGGAATGCCTATCGGCACCTATATTTGAAATGCCTATCGGCTTCTATATCTGAAATGCTTATCGGCACCTATTTTTAAAATGCCAATCGGCAACTATATCTGAAATGCCTATCGGCACCTATATCTGAAATGCCTATCGACACCTATATCTGAAATGCCTATCGACACCTATATCTGAAATGCCTATCGACACCTATATCTGAAACGCCTATCGACACCTATATCTGAAATGCCTATCGACACCTATATCTGAAATGCCTATAGACACCTATATCTGAAATGCCTATCGACACCTATATCTGAAATGCCTATCGACACCTATATCTGAAATGCCTATCGACACCTATATCTGAAATGCCTATCGACACCTATATCTGAAATGCCTATCGACACCTATATCTGAAATGCCTATCGACACCTATATCTGAAATGCCTATCGGCTTCTATATCTGAAATGCCTATCGGCACCTATTTTTAAAATGCCAATCGGCAACTATATCTGAAATGCCTATCGGCACCTATATCTGAAATGCCTATCGACACCTATATCTGAAATGCCTATCGACACCTATATCTGAAATGCCTATCGACACCTATATCTGAAATGCCTATCGACACCTATATCTGAAATGCCTATCGACACCTATATCTGAAATGCCTATCGACACCTATATCTGAAATGCCTATCGACACCTATATCTGAAATGCCTATCGACACATATATCTGAAATGCCTATCGACACCTATATCTGAAATGCCTATCGACACCTATATCTGAAATGCCTATCGACACCTATATCTGAAATACCTATCGACACCTATATCTGAAATGCCTATCGACACCTATATCTGAAATGCCTATCGACACATATATCTGAAATGCCTATCGACACCTATATCTGAAATGCCTATCGACACCTATATCTGAAATACCTATCGACACCTATTTTTAAAATGCCAATCGGCAACTATATCTGAAATGCCTATCGGCACCTATATCTGAAATGCCTATCGACACCTATATCTGAAATGCCTATCGACACCTATATCTGAAATGCCTATCGACACCTATATCTGAAATGCCTATCGACACCTATATCTGAAATGCCTATCGACACCTATATCTGAAATGCCTATCGACACATATATCTGAAATGCCTATCGACACCTATATCTGAAATGCCTATCGACACCTATATCTGAAATGCCTATCGACACCTATATCTGAAATACCTATCGACACCTATTTTTGAAATGCCTATCGGAAACTACATCTGAAGTGCCTATCAGCACCTATATTTGAAATGCCTATCGGCAACCATATCTGGAATGCCTATCGGCACCTATATTTGAAATGCCTATCGGCTTCTATATCTGAAATGCCTATCGGCACCTATTTTTGAAATGCCAATCGGCAACTATATCTGAAATGCCTATCGGCACCTATATCTGAAATGCCTATCGACACCTATATCTGAAATGCCTATCGACACCTATATCTGAAATGCCTATCGACACCTATATCTGAAATGCCTATCGACACCTATATCTGAAATGCCTATCGACACCTATATCTGAAATGCCTAGCGACACCTATATCTGAAATGCCTATCGGAAACTACATCTGAAATGCCTATCAGCACCTATATTTGAAATGCCTATCGGCAACCATATCTGGAATGCCTATCGGCACCTATATTTGAAATACCTATCGGCTTCTATATCTGAAATGCCTATCGGCACCTGTTTTTAAAATGCCAATCGGCAACTATATCTGAAATGCCTATCGGCACCTATATCTGAAATGCCTATCGGCATCAATTTTTGAAATGCCTATCGGAAACTACATCTAAAATGCCTATCAGCACCTATTTTTGAAATGCCTATCGGCAACCATATCTGGAATGCCTATCGGCACCTATATTTGAAATACCTATCGGCTTCTATATCTGAAATGCCTATCGGCACATATTTTTAAAATGCCAATCGGCAACTATATCTGAAATGCCTATCGGCACCTATATCTGAAATGCCTATCGGCACCAATTTTTGAAATGCCTATCAGAAACTACATCGGAAATGCCTATCAGCACCTATATTTGAAATGCCTATCGGCAACCATATCTGGAATGCCTATCGGCACCTATATTTGAAATGCCTATCGGCTTCTATATCTGAAATCCCTATCGGCACCTACTTTAAAAATGCCAATCGGCAACTATATCTGAAATGCCTATCGGCACCTATATCTGAAATGCCTATCGGCACCTATTTTTGAAATGCCTATCGGAAACTACATCTGAAATGCCTATCAGCACCAATATTTGAAATGCCTATCGGCAACCATATCTGAAATGCCTATCGACACCTATATTTGAAATACCTATCGGCTTCTATATCTGAAATGCCTATCGGCACCTATTTTTAAAATGCCAATCGGCAACTATATCTTAAATGCCTATCGGCACCTATATCTGAAATGCCTATCGGCACCAATTTTTGAAATGCCTATCGGAAACTACATCTGAAATGCTTATCAGCACCTATATTTGAAATGCCTATCGGCAACCATATTTGGAATGCCTATCGGCACCTATATTTGAAATGCCTATCGGCTTCTATATCTGAAATGCCTATCGACACCTATATTTGAAATACCTATCAGCTTCTATATCTGAAATGCCTATCGGCACCTATTTTTAAAATGCCAATCGGCAACTATATCTGAAATGCCTATCGGCACCTATATCTGAAATGCCTATGGGCACCAATTTTTGAAATGCCGATCGGAACCTACATCTGAAATGCCTCTTAGCACCTATATTTGAAATGCCTATCGGCAACCATAACTAAAATGCCTATCGACACCTATATTTGAAATACCTATCGGCTTCTATATCTGAAATGCCTATCGGCACCTATTTTAAAAATGCCAATAGGCAACTATATCTGAAATGCCTATCGGCACCTATATCTGAAATGCCTATCGGCACCAATTTTTGAAATGCCTATCTGAAACTACATCTGAAATGCCTATCAGCACCTATATTTGAAATGCCTATCAGATTCTATATCTGAAATGCCTATCGACACCTATTTTTAAAATGCCAATCGGTAACTATATCTGAAATGCATATCGGCACCTATATTTGAAATGCCCATCGGCAACCACATCACAAATGCCTTTCGGCATTTATATCTGAAATGCCTATCGACACCTATATTTGTAATGCCTATCGGCACCTATATTTTAAATGCCTATCGGCAACTATATCTGATATGCCTATCGGCACCTATATCTGAAATGCCTATCGGCACCTATTTTTGAAATGCCTATCGGAAACTACATCTGAAATGCCTATCAGCACCTATATTTGAAATGCCTATCGGCACCTATATCTGAAATGCCTATCGGCACCTATATCTGAAATGCCTATCGGCACCTGTTTTTGAAATGCCTATCGGAAACTACATCTGAAATGCCTATTAGCACCTATATTTGAAATGCCTATCGGCAACCATATCTGAAATGCCTATCGACACCTATATTTGAAATACTAATCGGCTTCTATATCTGAAATGCCTATCGGCACCTATTTTTAAGATGCCAATCGGCAACTATATCTGAAATGCCTATCGGCACCTATATCTGAAATGCCTATTGGCACCAATTTTTGAAATGCCTATCGGAAACTACATCTAAAATGCCTATCAGCACCTATATTTAAAATGCCTATCGGCAACCATATCTGGAATGCCTATCGGCACCTATATTTGATATGCCTATCGGCTTCTATATCTGAAATGCCTATCGGCACCTATTTTTAAAATGCCAATCGGCAACTATATCTGAAATGCCTATCGGCACCTATATCTGAAATGCCTATCGGCACCAATTTTTGAAATGCCTATCGGAAACTACATCTGAAATGCCTATCAGCACCTATATTTGAAATGCCTATCGGCAACCATATCTGAAATGCCTATCGACACCTTTATTTGAAATACCTATCGGCTTCTATATCTGAAATGCCTATCGGCACCTATTTTTAAAATGCCAATCGGCAACTATATCTGAAATGCCTATCGGCACCTATATTTGAAATGCCTATCGGAAACTACATCTGAAATGCCTATCAGCACCTATATTTGAAATGCCTATCGGCAACCATATCTGGAATGCCTATCGGCACCTATATTTGAAATACCTATCGGCTTCTATATCTGAAATGCCTATCGGCACCTGTTTTTAAAATGCCAATCGGCAACTATATCTGAAATGCCTATCGGCACCTATATCTGAAATGCCTATCGGCATCAATTTTTGAAATGCCTATCGGAAACTACATCTAAAATGCCTATCAGCACCTATATTTAAAATGCCTATCGGCAACCATATCTGGAATGCCTATCGGCACCTATATTTGAAATACCTATCGGCTTCTATATCTGAAAAGCCTATCGGCACCTATTTTTAAAATGCCAATCGGCAACTATATCTGAAATGCCTATCGGCACCTATATCTGAAATGCCTATCGGCACCAATTTTTGAAATGCCTATCAGAAACTACATCTGAAATGCCTATCAGCACCTATATTTGAAATGCCTATCGGCAACCATATCTGGAATGCCTATCGGCACCTATATTTGAAATGCCTATCGGCTTCTATATCTGAAATCCCTATCGGCACCTATTTTAAAATTGCCAATCGGCAACTATATCTGAAATGCCTATCGGCACTTATATCTGAAATGCCTATCGGCTCCTATTTTTGAAATGCCTATCGGAAACTACATCTGAAATGCCTATCAGCACCAATATTTGAAATGCCTATCGGCAACCATATCTGAAATGCCTATCGACACCTATATTTAAAATACCTATCGGCTTCTATATCTGAAATGCCTATCGGCACCTATTTTTAAAATGCCAATTGGCAACTATATCTTAAATGCCTATCGGCACCTATATCTGAAATGCCTATCGGCACCAATTTTTGAAATGCCTATCGGAAACTACATCTGAAATGCCTATCAGCACCTATATTTGAAATGCCTATCGGCAACCATATTTGGAATGCCTATCGGCACCTATATTTGAAATGCCTATCGGCTTCTATATCTGAAATGCCTATCGACACCTATATTTGAAATACCTATCGGCTTCTATATCTGAAATGCCTATCGGCACCTATTTTTAAAATGCAAATCGGCAACTATATCTTAAATGCCTATCGGCACCTATATCTGAAATGCCTATCGGCACCAATTTTTGAAATGCCTATCGGAAACTACATCTGAAATTCCTATCAGCACCTATATTTGAAATGCCTATCGGCAACCATATCTGAAATGCCTATCGGCACCTATATCTGAAATGCCTATCGGCACCTATTTTTGAAATGCCTATCGGAAACTACATCTGAAATGCCTATCAGCACCTATATTTGAAATGCCTATCGGCAACCACATCAGAAATGCCTATCGGCACCTATATCTGAAATGCCTTGCGGCATTTATATCTGAAATGCCTATCGGCACCTATATTTTAAATGCCTATCGGCAACTATATCTGATATGCCTATCGGCACCTATATCTGAAATGCCTATCGGCAACTATTTTTGAAATGCCTATCCGAAACTACATCTAAAATGCCTATCGGCACCTATTTTTAAAATGCCAATCGGCAACTATATCTGAAATGCCTATCGGCACCTATATCTGAAATGCCTATCGGCACCTATTTTTGAAATGCCTATCGGAAACTACATCTGAAATGCCTATCAGCACCTATATTTGAAATGCCTATCGGCAACCATATCTGAAATGCCTATCGACACCTATATTTGAAATACCTATCGGCTTCTATATCTGAAATGTCTATCGGCACCTATTTTTAAAATGCCAATCGGCAACTATATCTGAAATGCCTATCGGCACCTATATCTGAAATGCCTATCGGCACCAATTTTTGAAATGCCTATCGGAAACTACATCTGAAATACCTATCAGCACCTATATTTGAAATGCCTATCGGCAACCATATCTGGAATGATTATCGGCACCTATATTTGAAATGCCAATCGGCTTCTATATATGAAATGCCTATTGGCACCTACTTTTAAAATGCCAATCGGCAACTATATCTGAATTGCCTATAGGCACCTATATCTGAAATGCCTATAGGCACCTATATCTGAAATGCCTATCGGCACCTATTTTTGAAATGCCTATCAGGAAACTACATCTGAAATGCCTATCAGCACCTATATTTGAAATGCCTATCGGCAACCATATCTGGAATGCCTATCGGCACCTATATTTGAAATGCCTATCGGCTTCTATATCTGAAATGCCTATCGGCACCTACTTTTAAAATGCCAATCGGCAACTATATCTGAAATGCCTATCGGCACTTCTATCTGAAATACCTATCGGCACCAATTTTTGAAATGCCTGTCGGAAACTACATCTGAAATGCCTATCTGCACCTATATTTGAAATGCCTATCGGCAGCCATATCTGGAATGCCTATCGGCACCTATATTTGAAATGCCTATCGGCTTCTATATCTGAAATGCCTATCGGCACCTATTTTTAAAATGCCAATCGGCAACTATATCTGAAATGCCTTTCGGCACCTATATCTGAAATGCCTATCGGCACCTATTTTTAAAATGCCTATCGAAAACTACATCTGAAATGCCTATTAGCACCTATATTTGAAATGCCTATCGGCCACCATATGTGGAATGCCTATCGGCACCTATATTTGAAATGCCTATCGGCTTCTATATCTGAAATGCCTATCGGTACCTATATCTGAAATGCCTATCGGCACCTATATTTGAAATGCCTATCGGAAACTACAGCTGAAATGCCTATCAGCACCAATATTTGAGATGCCTATCGGCAACCATATCTGAAATGCCTATCGACACCTATATTTGAAATACCTATCGGCTTCTATATCTGAAATGCCTATCGGCACCTTTTTTTAAAATGCCAATCGGCAACTATATCTGAAATGCCTATCGGCACCTATATCTGAAATGCCTATCGGCACCAATTTTTGAAATGCCTATCGGAAAACAACATCTGAAATGCCTATCAGCACCTATATTTGAAATGCCTATCGGCAACCATATCTGGAATGCCTATCGGCACCTATATTTGAAATGCCTATCGGCTTCTATATCTGAAATGCCTATCGGCACCTATTTTTAAAATGCCAATCGGCATCTATATCTGAAATGCCTATCGGCACCTATATCGGAAATGCCTATCGGCGCCTATTTTTGAAATGCCTGTCGGAAACTACATCTGAAATGCCTATCAGCACCTATAATTGAAATGCCTATCGGCAACCATATCTGGAATGCCTATCGGCACCTATATTTGAAATGCCTATCGGCTTCTATATCTGAAATGCCTATCGGCACCTATTTTTAAAATGCCAATCGGCAACTATATCTGTAATGCCTATCGGCACCTATATCTGAAATGCCTATCGACACCTATTTTTGAAATGCCTACCGGAAACTACATCTGAATGCCTATCAGCACCAATATTTGAAATGCCTCTCGGCAACCATATCTGAAATGCCTATCGACAAATATATTTGAAATACCTATCGGCTTCTATATCTGAAAAGCCTATCGGCACCTATTTTTAAAATGCCAATTGGCAACTATATCTGAAATGCCTATCGGCACCTATATCTGAAATGCCTATCGGTACCTTTTTTTGAAATGCCTATCGGAAACAACATCTGAAATGCCTATCAGCACTTATATTTGAAATGCCTATCGGCAACCAAATCTGGAATGCCTATCGGCACCTATATTTGAAATGCCTATCGGCTTCTATATCTGAAATGCCTATCGGCACCTATATCTGAAATGCCTATCGGCACCTATTTTTGAAATGCCTATCGGAAACTACATCTGAAATGCTTATTAGCACCTATATTTGAAATGCCTATCGGCAACCACATCACAAATGCCTATCGGCACCTACATCTGAAATGCCTTTCGGCATTTATATCTGAAATGCCTATCGACACCTATATTTGTAATGTCTAACGGCACCTATATTTTAAAAGCCTATCGGCAACTATATCTGATATGCCTATCGGCACCTATATCTGAAATGCCTATCGGCACCTATTTTTGAAATGCCTATCGGAAACTACATCTAAAATGTCTATCGGCACCTATTTTTAAAATGCCAATCGGAAACTATATCTGAAATGCCTATCGGCACCTATATCTAAAATGCCTATCGGCACCTATTTTTGAAATGCATATGGGAAACTACATCTGAAATGCCTATCAGCACCTATATTTGAAATGCCTATCGGCAACCATATCTGAAATGCCTATCGACACCTATATTTGAAATACCTATCGGCTTCGATATCTGAAATGCCTATCGGCACCTATTTTTAAAATGCCAATCGGCAACTATATCTGATATGCCTATCGGCACCTATATCTGAAATGCCTATCGGCACCTATTTTTGAAATGCCTATCGGAAACTACATCTAAAATGTCTATCGGCACCTATTTTTAAAATGCCAATCGGAAACTATATCTGAAATGCCTATCGGCACCTATATCTAAAATGCCTATCGGCACCTATTTTTGAAATGCATATGGGAAACTACATCTGAAATGCCTATCAGCACCTATATTTGAAATGCCTATCGGCAACCATATCTGAAATGCCTATCGACACCTATATTTGAAATACCTATCGGCTTCGATATCTGAAATGCCTATCGGCACCTATTTTTAAAATGCCAATCGGCAACTATATCTGAAATGCCTATCGGCACCTATATCTTAAATGCCTATCGGCACCAATTTTTGAAATGCCTATCGGAAACTACATCTGAAATGCCTATCAGCACCTATATTTGAAATGCCTATAGGCAACCATATCTGGAATGCCTATCGGCACCTATATCTGAAATGTCTATCTGCACTTATTTTTGAAATGCCTATCGGAAAGTACATCTGAAATGCCTATCAGCACCTATATTTGAAATGCCTATCGGCAACCATATCTGAAATGCCTATCGACACCTATATTTGAAACACCTATCGGCCTCTATATCTTAAATGCCTATCGGCACCTATTTTTAAAATGCCAATCGGCAACTATATCTGAAATGCCTATCGGCACCTATATCTGAAATGCCTATCGGCACCAATTTTTGAAATGCCTATCGGAAACTACATCTGAAATGCCTATCAGCACGTATATTTGAAATGCCTATCGGCAGCCATATCTAGAATGCTTATCGGCACCTATATTTGAAATGCCTATCGGCTTCTATATCTGAAATGCCTATCGGCACCTACTTTTAAAATGCCAATCGGCAACTATATCTGAAATGCCTATCGGCACTTCTATCTGAAATGCCTATCGGCACCAATTTTTGAAATGCCTGTCGGAAACTACATCTGAAATGCCTATAAGCACCTATATTTGAAATGCCTATCGGCAGCCATATCTGGAATGCCTATCGGCACCTATATTTGAAATGCCTATCGGCTTCTATATCTGAAATGCCTATCGGCACCTATTTTTAAAATGCCAATCGGCAACTATATCTGAAATGCCTTTCGGCACCTATATCTGAAATGCCTATCGGCACCTATTTTTAAAATGCCTATTGAAAACTACATCTGAAATGCCTATCAGCACCTATATTTGAAATGCCTATCGGCAGCCATATCTGGAATGCTTATCGGCACCTATATTTGAAATGCCTATCGGCTTCTATATCTGAAATGCCTATCGGCACCTACTTTTAAAATGCCAATCGGCAACTATATCTGAAATGCCTATCGGCACTTCTATCTGAAATGCCTATCGGCACCAATTTTTGAAATGCCTGTCGGAAACTACATCTGAAATGCCTATCTGCACCTATATTTGAAATGCCTATCGGCAGCCATATCTGGAATGCCTATCGGCACCTATATTTGAAATGCCTATCGGCTTCTATATCTGAAATGCCTATCGGCACCTATTTTTAAAATGCCAATCGGCAACTATATCTGAAATGCCTTTCGGCACCTATATCTGAAATGCCTATCGGCACCTATTTTTAAAATACCTATCGAAAACTACATCTGAAATGCCTATTAGCACCTATATTTGAAATGCCTATCGGCAACCATATGTGGAATGCCTATCGGCACCTATATTTGAAATGCCTATCGGCTTCTATATCTGAAATGCCTATCGGTACCTATATCTGAAATGCCTATCGGCACCTATATTTGAAATGCCTATCGGAAACTACAGCTGAAATGCCTATCAGCACCAATATTTGAGATGCTTATCGGCAACCATATCTGAGATGCCTATCGACACCTATATTTGAAATACCTATCGGCTTCTATATCTGAAATGCCTATCGGCACCTTTTTTTAAAATGCCAATCGGCAACTATATCTGAAATGCCTATCGGCACCTATATCTGAAATGCCTATCGGCACCAATTTTTGAAATGCCTATCGGTAAACAACATCTGAAATGCCTATCAGCACCTATATTTGAAATGCCTATCGGCAACCATATCTGGAATGCCTATCGGCACCTATATTTGAAATGCCTATCGGCTTCTATATCTGAAATGCCTATCGGCACCTATTTTTAAAATGCCAATCGGCATCTATATCTGAAATGCCTATCGGCACCTATATCTGAAATGCCTATCGGCGCCTATTTTTGAAATGCCTGTCGGAAACTACATCTGAAATGCCTATCAGCACCTATATTTGAAATGCCTATCGGCAACCATATCTGGAATGCCTATCGGCACCTATATTTGAAATGCCTATCGGCTTCTATATCTGAAATGCCTATCGGTACCTATATCTGAAATGCCTATCGGCACCTATATTTGAAATGCCTATCGGAAACTACATCTAAAATGCCTATCGGCACCTATTTAAAATGCCAATCGGCAACTATATCTGAAATGCCTATCGGCACCTATATCTGAAATGCTTATCGGCACCAATTTTTGAAATGCCTATCGAAAACTACATCTGAAATGCCTATCAGCACCTATATTTGAAATGCCTATAGGCAACCATATCTGGAATGCCTATCGGCACCTATATCTGAAATGCCTATCAGCACTTAAATTTGAAATGCCTATCGGAAACTACATCTGAAATGCCTATCAGCACCTATATTTGAAATGCCTATCGGCAACCATATCTGAAATGCCTATCGACACCTATATTTGAAATACCTATCGGCTTCTATATCTGAAATGCCTATCGGCACCTATTTTTAAAATGCCAATCGGCAACTATATCTGAAATGCCTATCGGCACCTATATCTGAAATGCCTATCGGCACCAATTTTTGAAATGCCTATCGGAAACTACATCTGAAATGCCTATCAGCACCTATATTTGAAATGCCTATCGGCAGCCATATCTGGAATGCTTATCGGCACCTATATTTGAAATGCCTATCGGCTTCTATATCTGAAATGCCTATCGGCACCTACTTTTAAAATTCCAATCGGCAACTATATCGGAAATGCCTATCGGCACTTCTATCTGAAATGCCTATCGGCACCAATTTTTGAAATGCCTGTCGGAAACTACATCTGAAATGCCTATCTGCACCTATATTTGAAATGCCTATCGGCAGCCATATCTGGAATGCCTATCGGCACCTATATTTGAAATGCCTATCGGCTTCTATATCTGAAATGCCAATCGGCACCTATTTTTAAAATGCCAATCGGCAACTATATCTGAAATGCCTTTCGGCACCTATATCTGAAATGCCTATCGGCACCTATTTTTAAAATGCCTATCGAAAACTACATCTGAAATGCCTATCAGCACCTATATTTGAAATGCCTATCGGCAGCCATATCTGGAATGCTTATCGGCACCTATATTTGAAATGCCTATCGGCTTCTATATCTGAAAAGCCTATCGGCACCTACTTTTAAAATGCCAATCGGCAACTATATCTGAAATGCCTATCGGCACTTCTATCTGAAATGCCTATCGGCACCAATTTTTGAAATGCCTGTCGGAAACTACATCTGAAATGCCTATCTGCACCTATATTTGAAATGCCTATCGGCAGCCATATCTGGAATGCCTATCGGCACCTATATTTGAAATGCCTATCGGCTTCTATATCTGAAATGCCTATCGGCACCTATTTTTAAAATGCCAATCGGCAACTATACCTGAAATGCCTTTCGGCACCTATATCTGAAATGCCTATCGGCACCTATTTTTAAAATGCCTATCGAAAACTACATCTGAAATGCCTATTAGCACCTATATTTGAAATGCCTATCGGCAACCATATGTGGAATGCCTATCGGCACCTATATTTGAAATGCCTATCGGCTTCTATATCTGAAATGCCTATCGGTACCTATATCTGAAATGCCTATCGGCACCTATATTTGAAATGCCTATCGGAAACTACAGCTGAAATGCCTATCAGCACCAATATTTGAGATGCTTATCGGCAACCATATCTGAAATGCCTATCGACACCTATATTTGAAATACCTATCGGCTTCTATATCTGAAATGCCTATCGGCACCTTTTTTTAAAATGCCAATCGGCAACTATATCTGAAATGCCTATCGGCACCTATATCTGAAATGCCTATCGGCACCAATTTTTGAAATGCCTATCGGAAAACAACATCTGAAATGCCTATCAGCACCTATATTTGAAATGCCTATCGGCAACCATATCTGGAATGCCTATCGGCACCTATATTTGAAATGCCTATCGGCTTCTATATCTGAAATGCCTATCGGCACCTATTTTTAAAATGCCAATCGGCATCTATATCTGAAATGCCTATCGGCACCTATATCTGAAATGCCTATCGGCGCCTATTTTTGAAATGCCTGTCGGAAACTACATCTGAAATGCCTATCAGCACCTATATTTGAAATGCCTATCGGCAACCATATCTGGAATGCCTATCGGCACCTATATTTAAAATGCCTATCGGCTTCTATATCTGAAATGCCTATCGGCACCTATTTTTAAAATGCCAATCGGCAACTATATCTGTAATGCCTATCGGCACCTATATCTGAAATGCCTATCGACACCTATTTTTGAAATGCCTATCGGAAACTACATCTGAAATGCCTATCAGCACCAATATTTGAAATGCCTCTCGGCAACCATATCTGAAATGCCTATCGACAAATATATTTGAAATGCCTATCGGCACCTATATCTGAAATGCCTATCGGCACCTATTTTTGAAATGCCTATCGAAAACTACATCTGAAATGCTTATTAGCACCTATATTTGAAATGCCTATCGGCAACCACATCACAAATGCCTATCGGCACCTACATCTGAAATGCCTTTCGGCATTTATATCTGAAATGCCTATCGACACCTATATTTGTAATGCCTAACGGCACCTATATTTTAAATGCGTATCGGCAACTATATCTGATATGCCTATCGGCACCTATATCTGAAATGCCTATCGGCACCTATTTTTGAAATGCCTATCGGAAACTACATCTAAAATGTCTATCGGCACCTATTTTTAAAATGCCAATCGGAAACTATATCTGAAATGCCTATCGGCACCTATATCTGAAATGCCTATCGGCACCTATTTTTGAAATGCATATGGGAAACTACATCTGAAATGCCTATCAGCACCTATATTTGAAATGCCTATCGGCAACCATATCTGAAATGCCTATCGACACCTATATTTGAAATACCTATCGGCTTCGATATCTGAAATGCCTATCGGCACCTATTTTTAAAATGCCAATCGGCAACTATATCTGAAATGCCTATCGGCACCTATATCTTAAATGCCTATCGGCACCAATTTTTGAAATGCCTATCGGAAACTACATCTGAAATGCCTATCAGCACCTATATTTGAAATGCCTATAGGCAACCATATCTGGAATGCCTATCGGCACCTATATCTGAAATGTCTATCGGCACTTATTTTTGAAATGCCTATCGGAAACTACATCTGAAATGCCTATCAGCACCTATATTTGAAATGCCTATCGGCAACCATATCTGAAATGCCTATCGACACCTATATTTGAAACACCTATCGGTTTCTATATCTGAAATGCCTATCGGCACCTATTTTTAAAATGCCAATCGGCAACTATATCTGAAATGCCTATCGGCACCTATATCTGAAATGCCTATCGGCACCAATTTTTGAGATGCCTATCGGAAACTACATCTGAAATGCCTATCAGCACCTATATTTAAAATGCCTATCGGCAACCATATTTGGAATGCCTATCGGCACCTATATTTGAAATGCCTATCGGCTTCTATATCTGAAATGCCTATCGGCACCTATTTTTAAAATGCCAATCGGCAACTATATCTGAAATGCCTATCGGCACCTATATCTTAAATGCCTATCGGCACCAATTTTTGAAATGCCTATCGGAAACTACATCTGAAATGCCTATCAGCACCTATATTTGAAATGCCTATCGGCAACCATATCTGAAATGCCTATCGACACCTATATTTGAAATACCTATCGGCTTCGATATCTGAAATGCCTATCGGCACCTATTTTTAAAATGCCAATCGGCAACTATATCTGAAATGCCTATCGGCACCTATATCTTAAATGCCTATCGGCACCAATTTTTGAAATGCCTATCGGAAACTACATCTGAAATGCCTATCAGCACCTATATTTGAAATGCCTATAGGCAACCATATCTGGAATGCCTATCGGCACCTATATCTGAAATGCCTATCGGCACTTATTTTTGAAATGCCTATCGGAAAGTACATCTGAAATGCCTATCAGCACCTATATTTGAAATGCCTATCGGCAACCATATCTGAAATGCCTATCGACACCTATATTTGAAATACCTATCGGCCTCTATATCTTAAATGCCTATCGGCACCTATTTTTAAAATGCCAATCGGCAACTATATCTGAAATGCCTATCGGCACCTATATCTGAAATGCCTATCGGCACCAATTTTTGAAATGCCTATCGGAAACTACATCTGAAATGCCTATCAGCACCTATATTTGAAATGCCTATCGGCAGCCATATCTGGAATGCTTATCGGCACCTATATTTGAAATGCCTATCGGCTTCTATATCTGAAATGCCTATCGGCACCTACTTTTAAAATGCCAATCGGCAACTATATCTGAAATGCCTATCGGCACTTCTATCTGAAATGCCTATCGGCACCTATTTTTGAAATGCCTATCGGCTTCTATATCTGAAATGCCTATCGGTACCTATATCTGAAATGCCTATCGGCACCTATATTTGAAATGCCTATCGGCTTCTATATCTGAAATGCCTATCGGCACCTATTTTTAAAATGCCAATCGGCAACTATATCTGAAATGCCTTTCGGCACCTATATCTGAAATGCCTATCGGCACCTATTTTTAAAATGCCAATCGGCAACTATATCTGAAATGCCTATCGGCACCTATATCTGAAATGCCTATCGGAAACTATATCTGAAATGCCTATCAGCACCTATATTTGAAATGCCTATCGGCAACCATATCTGGAATGCCTATCGGCACCTATATTTGAAATGCCTATCGGCTTCTATATCTGAAATGCCTATCGGCACCTATTTTTAAAATGTCAATCGGCAACTATATCTGAAATGCCTATCGGCACCTATATCTGAAATGCCTATCGCCACCTATATCTGAAATGCCTATCGACACCTATATCTGAAATGCCTATCGACACCTATATCTGAAATGCCTATCGACACCTATATCTGAAATGCCTATCGACACCTATATCTGAAATGCCTATCGACACCTATATCTGAAATGCCTATCGACACATATATCTGAAATGCCTATCGACACCTATATCTGAAATGCCTATCGACACCTATTTTTGAAATGCCTATCGGAAACTACATCTGAAATGCCTATCAGCACCTATATTTGAAATGCCTATCGGCAACCATATCTGGAATGCCTATCGGCACCTATATTTGAAATGCCTATCGGCTTCTATATCTGAAATGCTTATCGGCACCTATTTTTAAAATGCCAATCGGCAACTATATCTGAAATGCCTATCGGCACCTATATCTGAAATGCCTATCGACACCTATATCTGAAATGCCTATCGACACCTATATCTGAAATGCCTATCGACACCTATATCTGAAATGCCTATCGACACCTATACCTGAAATGCCTATCGACACCTATATCTGAAATGCCTATCGACACCTATATCTGAAATGCCTATCGACACCTATATCTGAAATGCCTATCGACACCTATATCTGAAATGCCTATCGACACCTATATCTGAAATGCCTATCGACACCTATATCTGAAATGCCTATCGACACCTATATCTGAAATGCCTATCGGCTTCTATATCTGAAATGCCTATCGGCACCTATTTTTAAAATGCCAATCGGCAACTATATCTGAAATGCCTATCGGCACCTATATCTGAAATGCCTATCGACACCTATATCTGAAATGCCTATCGACACTTATATCTGAAATGCCTATCGACACCTATATCTGAAATGCCTATCGACACCTATATCCGAAATGCCTATCGACACCTATATCTGAAATGCCTATCGACACCTATATCTGAAATGCCTATCGACACCTATTTTTGAAATGCCTATCGGAAACTACATCTGAAATGCCTATCAGCACCTATATTTGAAATGCCTATCGGCAACCATATCTGGAATGCCTATCGGCACCTATATTTGAAATGCCTATCGGCTTCTATATCTGAAATGCCTATCGGCACCTATTTTTAAAATGCCAATCGGCAACTATATCTGAAATGCCTATCGGCACCTATATCTGAAATGCCTATCGACACCTATATCTGAAATGCCTATCGACACCTATATCTGAAATGCCTATCGACACCTATATCTGAAATGCCTATCGACACCTATATCTGAAATGCCTATCGACACCTATATCTGAAATGCCTATCGACACCTATATCTGAAATGCCTATCGACACCTATATCTGAAATGCCTATCGACACCTATATCTGAAATGCCTATCGACACCTATTTTTGAAATGCCTATCGGAAACTACATCTGAAATGCCTATCAGCACCTATATTTGAAATGCCTATCGGCAACCATATCTGGAATGCCTATCGGCACCTATATTTGAAATGCCTATCGGCTTCTATATCTGAAATGCCTATCGGCACCTATTTTTAAAATGCCAATCGGCAACTATATCTGAAATGCCTATCGGCACCTATATCTGAAATGCCTATCGACACCTATATCTGAAATGCCTATCGACACCTATATCTGAAATGCCTATCGACACCTATATCTGAAATGCCTATCGACACCTATATCTGAAATGCCTATCGACACCTATATCTGAAATGCCTATCGACACCTATATCTGAAATGCCTATCGACACCTATATCTGAAATGCCTATCGACACCTATATCTGAAATGCCTATCGACAACTATTTTTGAAATGCCTATCGGAAACTACATCTGAAATGCCTATCAGCACCTATATTTGAAATGCCTATCGGCAAACATATCTGGAATGCCTATCGGCACCTATATTTGAAATGCCTATCGGCTTCTATATCTGAAATGCCTATCGGCACCTATTTTTAAAATGCCAATCGGCAATTATATCTGAAATGCCTATCGGCACCTATGTCTGAAATGCCTATCGACACCTATATCTGAAATGCCTATCGGCACCTATATCTGAAATGCCTATCGACACCTATATCTGAAATGCCTATCGACACCTATATCTGAAATGCCTATCGACACCTATATCTGAAATGCCTATCGACACCTATATCTGAAATGCCTATCGACACCTATATCTGAAATGCCTATCGACACCTATATCTGAAATGCCTATCGACACCTATATCTGAAATGCCTATCGACACCTATTTTTGAAATGCCTATCGGAAACTACATCTGAAATGCCTATCAGCACCTATATTTGAAATGCCAAACGGCAACCATATCTGGAATGCCTATCGGCACCTATATTTGAAATGCTTATCGGCTTCTATATCTGAAATGCCTATCGGCACCTATTTTTAAAATGCCAATCGGCAACTATATCTGAAATGCCTATCGGCACCTATATCTGAAATGCCTATCGACACCTATATCTGAAATGCCTAGCGACACCTATATCTGAAATGCCTATCGACACCTATATCTGAAATGCCTATCGACACCTATATCTGAAATGCCTATCGACACCTATATCTGAAATGCCTATCGACACCTATATCTGAAATGCCTATCGACACCTATATCTGAAATGCCTATCGACACATATATCTGAAATGCCTATCGACACCTATATCTGAAATGCCTATCGACACCTATATCTGAAATGCCTATCGACACCTATATCTGAAATACCTATCGACACCTATTTTTGAAATGCCTATCGGAAACTACATCTGAAGTGCCTATCAGCACCTATATTTGAAATGCCTATCGGCAACCATATCTGGAATGCCTATCGGCACCTATATTTGAAATGCCTATCGGCTTCTATATCTGAAATGCCTATCGGCACCTATTTTTGAAATGCCAATCGGCAACTATATCTGAAATGCCTATCGGCACCTATATCTGAAATGCCTATCGACACCTATATCTGAAATGCCTATCGACACCTATATCTGAAATGCCTATCGACACCTATATCTGAAATGCCTATCGACACCTATATCTGAAATGCCTATCGACACCTATATCTGAAATGCCTAGCGACACCTATATCTGAAATGCCTATCGGAAACTACATCTGAAATGCCTATCAGCACCTATATTTGAAATGCCTATCGGCAACCATATCTGGAATGCCTATCGGCACCTATATTTGAAATACCTATCGGCTTCTATATCTGAAATGCCTATCGGCACCTGTTTTTAAAATGCCAATCGGCAACTATATCTGAAATGCCTATCGGCACCTATATCTGAAATGCCTATCGGCATCAATTTTTGAAATGCCTATCGGAAACTACATCTAAAATGCCTATCAGCACCTATTTTTGAAATGCCTATCGGCAACCATATCTGGAATGCCTATCGGCACCTATATTTGAAATACCTATCGGCTTCTATATCTGAAATGCCTATCGGCACATATTTTTAAAATGCCAATCGGCAACTATATCTGAAATGCCTATCGGCACCTATATCTGAAATGCCTATCGGCACCAATTTTTGAAATGCCTATCAGAAACTACATCGGAAATGCCTATCAGCACCTATATTTGAAATGCCTATCGGCAACCATATCTGGAATGCCTATCGGCACCTATATTTGAAATGCCTATCGGCTTCTATATCTGAAATCCCTATCGGCACCTACTTTAAAAATGCCAATCGGCAACTATATCTGAAATGCCTATCGGCACCTATATCTGAAATGCCTATCGGCACCTATTTTTGAAATGCCTATCGGAAACTACATCTGAAATGCCTATCAGCACCAATATTTGAAATGCCTATCGGCAACCATATCTGAAATGCCTATCGACACCTATATTTGAAATACCTATCGGCTTCTATATCTGAAATGCCTATCGGCACCCATTTTTAAAATGCCAATCGGCAACTATATCTTAAATGCCTATCGGCACCTATATCTGAAATGCCTATCGGCACCAATTTTTGAAATGCCTATCGGAAACTACATCTGAAATGCTTATCAGCACCTATATTTGAAATGCCTATCGGCAACCATATTTGGAATGCCTATCGGCACCTATATTTGAAATGCCTATCGGCTTCTATATCTGAAATGCCTATCGACACCTATATTTGAAATACCTATCAGCTTCTATATCTGAAATGCCTATCGGCACCTATTTTTAAAATGCCAATCGGCAACTATATCTGAAATGCCTATGGCACCTATATCTGAAATGCCTATGGGCACCAATTTTTGAAATGCCGATCGGAACCTACATCTGAAATGCCTCTTAGCACCTATATTTGAAATGCCTATCGGCAACCATAACTAAAATGCCTATCGACACCTATATTTGAAATACCTATCGGCTTCTATATCTGAAATGCCTATCGGCACCTATTTTAAAAATGCCAATAGGCAACTATATCTGAAATGCCTATCGGCACCTATATCTGAAATGCCTATCGGCACCAATTTTTGAAATGCCTATCGGAAACTACATCTGAAATGCCTATCAGCACCTATATTTGAAATGCCTATCGGATTCTATAACTGAAATGCCTATCGCCACCTATTTTTAAAATGCCAATCGGTAACTATATCTGAAATGCATATCGGCACCTATATTTGAAATGCCCATCGGCAACCACATCACAAATGCCTTTCGGCATTTATATCTGAAATGCCTATCGACACCTATATTTGTAATGCCTATCGGCACCTATATTTTAAATGCCTATCGGCAACTATATCTGATATGCCTATCGGCACCTATATCTGAAATGCCTATCGGCACCTATTTTTGAAATGCCTATCGGAAACTACATCTGAAATGCCTATCAGCACCTATATTTGAAATGCCTATCGGCAACCATATCTGGAATGCCTATCGGCACCTATTTTTGAAATGCCTATCGGCTTCTATATCTGAAATGCCTATCGGCACCTATTTTTAAAATGCCAATCGGCAACTATATCTGAAATGCCTATCGGCACCTATATCTGAAATGCCTATGGGCACCAATTTTTGAAATGCCTATCGGAAACTACATCTGAAATGCCTATCAGCACCTATATTTGAAATGCCTATCGGCAACCATATCTGAAATGCCTATCGACACCTATATTTGAAATACCTATCGGCTTCTATATCTGAAATGCCTATCGGCACCTATTTTAAAAATGCCAATCGGCAACTATATCTGAAATGCCTATCGGCACCTATATCTGAAATGCCTATCGGCACCAATTTTTGAAATGCCTATCGGAAACTACATCTGAAATGCCTATCAGCACCTATATTTGAAATGCCTATCGGCAACTATATCTGGAAAGCCTATCGGCACCTATATTTGAAATGCCTATCGGATTCTATATCTAAAATGCCTATCGACACCTATTTTTAGAAATGCCAACCGGTAACTATATCTGAAATGCATATCGGCACCTATATTTGAAATGCCTATCGGCAAGCACATCACAAATGCCTATCGGCACCTACATCTGAAATGCCTTTCGGCATTTATATCTGAAATGCCTATCGACACCTATATTTGTAATGCCTATCGGCATCTATATTTTAAATGCCTATCGGCAACTATATCTGATATGTCTATCGGCACCTATATCTGAAATGCCTATCGGCACCTATTTTTGAAATGCCTATCGAAAAATACATCTAAAATGCCTATCGGCACCTATTTTTAAAATGCCAATCGGCAACTATATCTGAAATGCCTATCGGCACCTATATCTGAAATGATTATCGGCACCTATTTTTGAAATGCCTTTCGGAAACTACATCTGAAATGCCTATCTGCTCCTATATTTGAAATGCCTATCGGCAACCATATCTGGAATGCCTATCGGCACCTATATTTGAAATGCCTATCGGCTTCTTTATCTAAAATGCCTATCGGCACCTATTTTTAAAATGCCAATTGGCAACTATATCTGAAATGCCTATCGGCACCTATATCTGAAATGCCTATCGGCACCTATTTTTGAAATGCCTATCGGAAACTACATCTGAAATGCCTATCAGCACCAATATTTGAAATGCCTCTCGGCAACCATATCTGAAATGCCTATCGACAAATATATTTGAAATACCTATCGGCTTCTATATCTGAAAAGCCTATCGGCACCTATTTTTAAAATGCCAATTGGCAACTATATCTGAAATGCCTATCGGCACCTATATCAGAAATGCATATCGGTACCTATTTTTGAAATGCCTATCGGAAACTACATCTGAAATGCCTATCAGCACTTATATTTGAAATGCCTATCGGCAACCAAATCTGGAATGCCTATCGGCACCTATATTTGAAATGCCTATCGGCTTCTATATCTGAAATGCCTATCGGCACCTATATCTGAAATGCCTATCGGCACCTATTTTTGAAATGCCTATCGGAAACTACATCTGAAATGCTTATCAGCACCTATATTTGAAATGCTTATCGGCAACCACATCACAAATGCCTATCGGCACCTACATCTGAAATGCCTTTCGGCATTTATATCTGAAATGCCTATCGACACCTATATTTGTAATGCCTAACGGCACCTATATTTTAAATGCCTATCGGCAACTATATCTGATATGCCTATCGGCACCTATATCTGAAATGCCTATCGGCACCTATTTTTGAAATGCCTATCGGAAACTACATCTAAAATGCCTATCGGCACCTATTTTTAAAATGCCAATCGGAAACTATATCTGAAATGCCTATCGGCACCTATATCTGAAATGCCTATCGGCACCTATTTTTGAAATGGATATCGGAAACTACATCTGAAATGCCTATCAGCACCTATATTTGAAATGCCTATCGGCAACCATATCTGAAATGCCTATCGACACCTATATTTGAAATACCTATCGGCTTCGATATCTGAAATGCCTATCGGCACCTATTTTTAAAATGCCAATCGGCAACTATATCTGAAATGCCTATCGGCACCTATATCTTAAATGCCTATCGGCACCAATTTTTGAAATGCCTATCGGAAACTACATCTGAAATGCCTATCAGCACCTATATTTGAAATGCCTATCGGCAACCATATCTGAAATGCCTATCGACACCTATATTTGAAATACCTATCGGCCTCTATATCTGAAATGCCTATTGGCACCTATTTTTAAAATGCCAATCGGCAACTATATCTGAAATGCCTATCGGCACCTATATCTGAAATGCCTATCGGCACCAATTTTTGAAATGCCTATCGGAAACTACATCTGAAATGCCTATCAGCACCTATATTTGAAATGCCTATCGGCAACCATATCTGGAATGCTTATCGGCACCTATGTTTGAAATGCCTATCGGCTACTATATCTGAAATGCCTATCGGCACCTTCTTTTAAAATGCCAATCGGCAACTATATCTGAAATGCCTATCGGCACTTCTATCTGAAATGCCTATCGGCACCAATTTTTGAAATGCCTGTCGGAAACTACATCTGAAATGCCTATCAGCACCTATATTTGAAATGCCTATCGGCAGCCATATCTGAAATGCCTATCGGCACCTATATTTGAAATGCCTATCGGCTTCTATATCTGAAATGCCTATCGGCACCTATTTTAAAAATGCCAATCGGCAACTATATCTGAAATGCCTTTCGGCACCTATATCTGAAATGCCTATCGGCACCTATTTTTGAAATGCCTATCGAAAACTACATCTGAAATGCCTATCAGCACCTATATTTGAAATGCCTATCGGCAACCATATGTGGAATGCCTATCGGCACCTATATTTGAAATGCCTATCGGCTTCTATATCTGAAATGCCTATCGGCACCTACTTTTAAAATGCCAATCGGCAACTATATCTGAAATGCCTATCGGCACTTCTATCTGAAATGCCTATCGGCACCAATTTTTGAAATGCCTATCGGAAACTACATCTGAAATGCCTATCAGCACCTATATTTGAAATGCCTATCGGCAACCATATCTGGAATGCCTATCGGCACCTATATTTCAAATGCCTATCGTCTTCTATATCTGAAATGCCTATCGGCACCTATTTTTAAAATGTTAATCGGCATCTATATCTGAAATGCCTATCGGCACTTATATCTGAAATGCCTATCGGCACCTATTTTTGAAATGCCTATCGGAAACTACATCTGAAATGCTTATCAGCACCTATATTTGTAATGCCTATCGGCAACCACATCACAAATGCCTATCGGCACCTATATCTGAAATGCCTTTCGGCATTTATATCTGAAATGCCTATCGACACCTATATTTGTAATGCCTATCGGCACCTATATTTTAAATGCCTATCGGCAACTATATCTGATATGCCTATCGGCTCCTATATCTGAAATGCCTATCGGCACCTATTTTTGAAATGCCTATCGGAAACTACATCTAAAATGCCTATCGGCACCTATTTAAAATGCCAATCGGCAACTATATCTGAAATGCCTATCGGCACCTATATTTGAAATACCTATCTGCTTCTATATCTGAAATGCCTATCGGCACCAATTTTTGAAATGCCTATCGGAAAATACATCTGAAATGCCTATCAGCACCTATATTTGAAATGCCTATCGGCTTCTATATCTGAAATGCCTATCGGCACCTACTTTTAAAATGCCAATCGGCAACTATATCTGAAATGCCTATCGGCACTTCTATCTGAAATGCCTATCGGCACCAATTTTAGAAATGCCTGTCGGAAACTACATCTGAAATGCCTATCAGCACCTATATTTGAAATGCCTATCGGCAGCCATATCTGGAATGCCTATCGGCACCTATATTTGAAATGCCTATCGGCTTCTATATCTGAAATGCCTATCGGCACCTATTTTTAAAATGCCAATCGGCAACTATATCTGAAATGCCTTTCGGCACTTATATCTGAAATGCCTATCGGCACCTATTTTTGAAATGCCTATCGAAAACTACATCTGAAATGCCTATCAGCACCTATATTTGAAATGCCTATCGGCTTCTATATCTGAAATGCCTATCGGCACCTACTTTTAAAATGCCAATCGGCAACTATATCTGAAATGCCTATCGGCACTTCTATCTGAAATGCCTATCGGCACCAATTTTAGAAATGCCTGTCGGAAACTACATCTGAAATGCCTATCAGCACCTATATTTGAAATGCCTATCGGCAGCCATATCTGGAATGCCTATCGGCACCTATATTTGAAATGCCTATCGGCTTCTATATCTGAAATGCCTATCGGCACCTATTTTTAAAATGCCAATCGGCAACTATATCTGAAATGCCTATCGGCACCTATATCTGAAATGCCTATCGGCACCAATTTTTGAAATGCCTATCGGAAACTACATCTGAAATGCCTATCAGCATCTATATTTGAAATGCCTATCGGCAACCATATCTGGAATGCCTATCGGCACCTATTTTTAAAATGCCAATCGGCATCTATATCTGAAATGCCTATCGGCACCTATATCTAAAATGCCTATCGGCACCTATTTTTGAAATGCCTATCGGAAACTACATCTGAAATGCTTATCAGCACCTATATTTGTAATGCCTATCGGCAACCACATCACAAATGCCTATCGGCACCTATATCTAAAGTGCCTTTCGGCATTTATATCTGAAATGCCTATCGACACCTATATTTGTAATGCCTATCGGCACCTATATTTTAAATGCCTATCGGCAACTATATCTGATATGCCTATCGGCACCTATATCTGAAATGCCTATCGGCACCTATTTTTGAAATGCCTATCGGAAACTACATCTAAAATGCCTATCGGCACCTATTTTAAAATGCCAATCGGCAACTATATCTGAAATGCCTATCGGCACCTATATCTGAAATGCTTATCGGCACCTATTTTTGAAATGCCTATCGGAAACTACATCTGAAATGCCTATCAGCACCTATATTTGAAATGCCTATCGGCAACCATATCTGAAATGCCTATCGACACCTATATTTGAAATACCTATCGGCTTCTATATCTGAAACGCCTATCGGCACCTATTTTAAAAATGCTAATCGGCAACTATATCTGAAATGCCTATCGGCACCTATGTCTGAAATGCCTATCGGCACCAATTTTTTAAATGCCTATCGGAAAATACATCTGAAATGCCTATCAGCACCTATATTTGAAATGCCTATCGGCAACCATATCTGGAATGCTTATCGGCACCTATATTTGAAATGCCTATTGGCTTCTATATCTGAAATGCCTATCGGCACCTACTTTTAAAATGCCAATCGGCAACTATATCTGAAATGCCTATCGGTACCTATATCTGAAATGCCTATCGGCACCTATTTTTGAAATGCCTATCAGGAAACTACATCTGAAATGCCTATCAGCACCTATATTTGAAATGCTTATCGGCAACCATATCTGGAATGCCTATCGGCACCTATATTTGAAATGCCTATCGGCTTCTATATCTGAAATGCCTATCGGCACCTATTTTTAAAATGCCAATCGGCTACTATATCTGAAATGCCTTTCGGCACCTATATCTGAAATGCCTATCGGCGCCTATTTTTGAAAACCCTATCGGAAACTACATCTGAAATGCCTATCAGCACCTATATTTGAAATGCCTATCGGCAACCATATCTGGAATGCCTATCGGCACCTATATTTGAAATGCCTATCGGCTTCTATATCTGAAATCCCTATCGGCACCTATTTTAAAAATGCCAATCGGCAACTATATCTGAAATGCCTATCGGCACCTATATCTGAAATGCCTATGGGCACCAATTTTTGAAATGCCTATCGGAAACTACATCTGAAATGCCTCTCAGCACCTATATTTGAAATGCCTATCGGCTTCTATATCTGAAATCCCTATCGGCACCTATTTTAAAAATGCCAATCGGCAACTATATCTGAAATGCCTATCGGCACCTATATCTGAAATGCCTATGGGCACCAATTTTTGAAATGCCTATCGGAAACTACATCTGAAATGCCTATCAGCACCTATATTTGAAATGCCTATCGGCAACCATATCTGAAATGCCTATCGACACCTATATTTGAAATACCTATCGGCTTCTATATCTGAAATCCCTATCGGCACCTATTTTAAAATTGCCAATCGGCAACTATATCTGAAATGCCTATCGGCACTTATATCTGAAATGCCTATCGGCACCTATTTTTGAAATGCCTATCGGAAACTACATCTAAAATGCCTAACAGCACCTATATTTGAAATGCCTATCGGCAACCATATCTGGAATGCCTATCTGCACATATATTTGAAATGCCTATCAGCTTCTATATTTGAAATGCCTATCGGCAACCATATCTGAAATGCCTATCGACACCTATATTTGAAATACCTATCGGCTTCTATATCTGAAATGCCTATCGGCACCTATTTTAAAAATGCCAATAGGCAACTATATCTGAAATGCCTATCGGCACCTATATCTGAAATGCCTATCGGCACCAAATTTTGAAATGCCTATCGGAAACTACATCTGAAATGCCTATCAGCACCTATATTTGAAATGCCTATCGGATTCTATATCTGAAATGCCTATCGACACCTATTTTTAAAATGCCAATCGGTAACTATATCTGAAATGCATATCGGCACCTATATCTGAAATGCCTATCGGTACCTATTTTTGAAATGCCTATCGGAAACTACATCTAAAATGCCTATCGGCACCTTTTTTTAAAATGCCAATCGGCAACTATATCTGAAATGCCTATCGGCACCTATATCTATAATGCCTATCGGCACCTATTTTTGAAATGCCTATCGGAAACTACATCTAAAATGCCAATCGGCACCTATTTTTAAAATACCTTTCGGCACCTATATCTGAAATGCCTATCGGTACCTATTTTTGAAATGCCTATCGGAAACTACATCTAAAATGCCTATCGGCACCTATTTTTAAAATGCCAATCGGCAACTATATCTGAAATGCCTATCAGCACCTATATTTGAAATGCCTATCGGCAATCATATCTGAAATGCCTATCGACACCTATATTTGAAATACCTACCAGCTTCTATATCTGAAATGCCTATCGGCACCTATATCTGAAATGCCTATCGGCACCTATATCTGAAATGCCTATCGGCACCTGTTTTTGAAATGCCTATCGGAAACTACATCTGAAATGCCTATTAGCACCTATATTTGAAATGCCTATCGGCAACCATATCTGAAATGCCTATCGACACCTATATTTGAAATACTAATCGGCTTCTATATCTGAAATGCCTATCGGCACCTATTTTTAAGATGCCAATCGGCAACTATATCTGAAATGCCTATCGGCACCTATATCTGAAATGCCTATTGGCACCAATTTTTGAAATGCCTATCGGAAACTACATCTAAAATGCCTATCAGCACCTATATTTAAAATGCCTATCGGCAACCATATCTGGAATGCCTATCGGCACCTATATTTGATATGCCTATCGGCTTCTATATCTGAAATGCCTATCGGCACCTATTTTTAAAATGCCAATCGGCAACTATATCTGAAATGCCTATCGGCACCTATATCTGAAATGCCTATCGACACCTATATCTGAAATGCCTATCGACACCTATATCTGAAATGCCTATCGACACCTATATTTGAAATACTAATCGGCTTCTATATCTGAAATGCCTATCGGCACCTGTTTTTAAAATGCCAATCGGCAACTATATCTGAAATGCCTATCGGCACCTATATCTGAAATGCCTATCGGCATCAATTTTTGAAATGCCTATCGGAAACTACATCTAAAATGCCTATCAGCACCTATATTTAAAATGCCTATCGGCAACCATATCTGGAATGCCTATCGGCACCTATATTTGAAATACCTATCGGCTTCTATATCTGAAAAGCCTATCGGCACCTATTTTTAAAATGCCAATCGGCAACTATATCTGAAATGCCTATCGGCACCTATATCTGAAATGCCTATCGGCACCAATTTTTGAAATGCCTATCAGAAACTACATCTGAAATGCCTATCAGCACCTATATTTGAAATGCCTATCGGCAACCATATCTGGAATGCCTATCGGCACCTATATTTGAAATGCCTATCGGCTTCTATATCTGAAATCCCTATCGGCACCTATTTTAAAATTCCCAATCGGCAACTATATCTGAAATGCCTATCGGCACTTATATCTGAAATGCCTATCGGCACCTATTTTTGAAATGCCTATCGGAAACTACATCTGAAATGCCTATCAGCACCAATATTTGAAATGCCTATCGGCAACCATATCTGAAATGCCTATCGACACCTATATTTAAAATACCTATCGGCTTCTATATCTGAAATGCCTATCGGCACCTATTTTTAAAATGCCAATTGGCAACTATATCTTAAATGCCTATCGGCACCTATATCTGAAATGCCTATCGGCACCAATTTTTGAAATGCCTATCGGAAACTACATCTGAAATGCCTATCAGCACCTATATTTGAAATGCCTATCGGCAACCATATTTGGAATGCCTATCGGCACCTATATTTGAAATGCCTATCGGCTTCTATATCTGAAATGCCTATCGACACCTATATTTGAAATACCTATCGGCTTCTATATCTGAAATGCCTATCGGCACCTATTTTTAAAATGCAAATCGGCAACTATATCTTAAATGCCTATCGGCACCTTTATCTGAAATGCCTATCGGCACCAATTTTTGAAATGCCTATCGGAAACTACATCTGAAATTCCTATCAGCACCTATATTTGAAATGCCTATCGGCAACCATATCTGAAATGCCTATCGGCACCTATATCTGAAATGCCTATCGGCACCTATTTTTGAAATGCCTATCGGAAACTACATCTGAAATGCCTATCAGCACCTATATTTGAAATGCCTATCGGCAACCACATCAGAAATGCCTATCGGCACCTATATCTGAAACGCCTTGCGGCATTTATATCTGAAATGCCTATCGACACCTATAATTGAAATGCCTATCGGCACCTATATTTTAAATGCCTATCGGCAACTATGTCTGATATGCCTATCGGCACCTATATCTGAAATGCCTATCGGCAACTATTTTTGAAATGCCTATCCGAAACTACATCTAAAATGCCTATCGGCACCTATTTTTAAAATGCCAATCGGCAACTATATCTGAAATGCCTATCGGCACCTATATCTGAAATGCCTATCGGCACCTATTTTTGAAATGCCTATCGGAAACTACATCTGAAATGCCTATCAGCACCTATATTTGAAATGCCTATCGGCAACCATATCTGAAATGCCTATCGACACCTATATTTGAAATACCTATCGGCTTCTATATCTGAAATGTCTATCGGCACCTATTTTTAAAATGCCAATCGGCAACTATATCTGAAATGCCTATCGGCACCTATATCTGAAATGCCTATCGGCACCAATTTTTGAAATGCCTATCGGAAACTACATCTGAAATACCTATCAGCACCTATATTTGAAATGCCTATCGGCAACCATATCTGGAATGCTTATCGGCACCTATATTTGAAATGCCAATCGGCTTCTATATATGAAATGCCTATTGGCACCTACTTTTAAAATGCCAATCGGCAACTATATCTGAAATGCCTATAGGCACCTATATCTGAAATGCCTATAGGCACCTATATCTGAAATGCCTATCGGCACCTATTTTTGAAATGCCTATCAGGAAACTACATCTGAAATGCCTATCAGCACCTATATTTGAAATGCCTATCGGCAACCATATCTGGAATGCCTATCGGCACCTATATTTGAAATGCCTATCGGCTTCTATATCTGAAATGCCTATCGGCACCTATTTTTGAAATGCCAATCGGCAACTATATCTGAAATGCCTATCGGCACCTATATCTGAAATGCCTATCGACACCTATATCTGAAATGCCTATCGACACCTATATCTGAAATGCCTATCGACACCTATATCTGAAATGCCTATCGACACCTATATCTGAAATGCCTATCGACACCTATATCTGAAATGCCTAGCGACACCTATATCTGAAATGCCTATCGGAAACTACATCTGAAATGCCTATCAGCACCTATATTTGAAATGCCTATCGGCAACCATATCTGGAATGCCTATCGGCACCTATATTTGAAATACCTATCGGCTTCTATATCTGAAATGCCTATCGGCACCTGTTTTTAAAATGCCAATCGGCAACTATATCTGAAATGCCTATCGGCACCTATATCTGAAATGCCTATCGGCATCAATTTTTGAAATGCCTATCGGAAACTACATCTAAAATGCCTATCAGCACCTATTTTTGAAATGCCTATCGGCAACCATATCTGGAATGCCTATCGGCACCTATATTTGAAATACCTATCGGCTTCTATATCTGAAATGCCTATCGGCACATATTTTTAAAATGCCAATCGGCAACTATATCTGAAATGCCTATCGGCACCTATATCTGAAATGCCTATCGGCACCAATTTTTGAAATGCCTATCAGAAACTACATCGGAAATGCCTATCAGCACCTATATTTGAAATGCCTATCGGCAACCATATCTGGAATGCCTATCGGCACCTATATTTGAAATGCCTATCGGCTTCTATATCTGAAATCCCTATCGGCACCTACTTTAAAAATGCCAATCGGCAACTATATCTGAAATGCCTATCGGCACCTATATCTGAAATGCCTATCGGCACCTATTTTTGAAATGCCTATCGGAAACTACATCTGAAATGCCTATCAGCACCAATATTTGAAATGCCTATCGGCAACCATATCTGAAATGCCTATCGACACCTATATTTGAAATACCTATCGGCTTCTATATCTGAAATGCCTATCGGCACCCATTTTTAAAATGCCAATCGGCAACTATATCTTAAATGCCTATCGGCACCTATATCTGAAATGCCTATCGGCACCAATTTTTGAAATGCCTATCGGAAACTACATCTGAAATGCTTATCAGCACCTATATTTGAAATGCCTATCGGCAACCATATTTGGAATGCCTATCGGCACCTATATTTGAAATGCCTATCGGCTTCTATATCTGAAATGCCTATCGACACCTATATTTGAAATACCTATCAGCTTCTATATCTGAAATGCCTATCGGCACCTATTTTTAAAATGCCAATCGGCAACTATATCTGAAATGCCTATGGCACCTATATCTGAAATGCCTATGGGCACCAATTTTTGAAATGCCGATCGGAACCTACATCTGAAATGCCTCTTAGCACCTATATTTGAAATGCCTATCGGCAACCATAACTAAAATGCCTATCGACACCTATATTTGAAATACCTATCGGCTTCTATATCTGAAATGCCTATCGGCACCTATTTTAAAAATGCCAATAGGCAACTATATCTGAAATGCCTATCGGCACCTATATCTGAAATGCCTATCGGCACCAATTTTTGAAATGCCTATCGGAAACTACATCTGAAATGCCTATCAGCACCTATATTTGAAATGCCTATCGGATTCTATAACTGAAATGCCTATCGCCACCTATTTTTAAAATGCCAATCGGTAACTATATCTGAAATGCATATCGGCACCTATATTTGAAATGCCCATCGGCAACCACATCACAAATGCCTTTCGGCATTTATATCTGAAATGCCTATCGACACCTATATTTGTAATGCCTATCGGCACCTATATTTTAAATGCCTATCGGCAACTATATCTGATATGCCTATCGGCACCTATATCTGAAATGCCTATCGGCACCTATTTTTGAAATGCCTATCGGAAACTACATCTGAAATGCCTATCAGCACCTATATTTGAAATGCCTATCGGCAACCATATCTGGAATGCCTATCGGCACCTATTTTTGAAATGCCTATCGGCTTCTATATCTGAAATGCCTATCGGCACCTATTTTTAAAATGCCAATCGGCAACTATATCTGAAATGCCTATCGGCACCTATATCTGAAATGCCTATGGGCACCAATTTTTGAAATGCCTATCGGAAACTACATCTGAAATGCCTATCAGCACCTATATTTGAAATGCCTATCGGCAACCATATCTGAAATGCCTATCGACACCTATATTTGAAATACCTATCGGCTTCTATATCTGAAATGCCTATCGGCACCTATTTTAAAAATGCCAATCGGCAACTATATCTGAAATGCCTATCGGCACCTATATCTGAAATGCCTATCGGCACCAATTTTTGAAATGCCTATCGGAAACTACATCTGAAATGCCTATCAGCACCTATATTTGAAATGCCTATCGGCAACTATATCTGGAAAGCCTATCGGCACCTATATTTGAAATGCCTATCGGATTCTATATCTAAAATGCCTATCGACACCTATTTTTAGAAATGCCAACCGGTAACTATATCTGAAATGCATATCGGCACCTATATTTGAAATGCCTATCGGCAAGCACATCACAAATGCCTATCGGCACCTACATCTGAAATGCCTTTCGGCATTTATATCTGAAATGCCTATCGACACCTATATTTGTAATGCCTATCGGCATCTATATTTTAAATGCCTATCGGCAACTATATCTGATATGTCTATCGGCACCTATATCTGAAATGCCTATCGGCACCTATTTTTGAAATGCCTATCGAAAAATACATCTAAAATGCCTATCGGCACCTATTTTTAAAATGCCAATCGGCAACTATATCTGAAATGCCTATCGGCACCTATATCTGAAATGATTATCGGCACCTATTTTTGAAATGCCTTTCGGAAACTACATCTGAAATGCCTATCTGCTCCTATATTTGAAATGCCTATCGGCAACCATATCTGGAATGCCTATCGGCACCTATATTTGAAATGCCTATCGGCTTCTTTATCTAAAATGCCTATCGGCACCTATTTTTAAAATGCCAATTGGCAACTATATCTGAAATGCCTATCGGCACCTATATCTGAAATGCCTATCGGCACCTATTTTTGAAATGCCTATCGGAAACTACATCTGAAATGCCTATCAGCACCAATATTTGAAATGCCTCTCGGCAACCATATCTGAAATGCCTATCGACAAATATATTTGAAATACCTATCGGCTTCTATATCTGAAAAGCCTATCGGCACCTATTTTTAAAATGCCAATTGGCAACTATATCTGAAATGCCTATCGGCACCTATATCAGAAATGCATATCGGTACCTATTTTTGAAATGCCTATCGGAAACTACATCTGAAATGCCTATCAGCACTTATATTTGAAATGCCTATCGGCAACCAAATCTGGAATGCCTATCGGCACCTATATTTGAAATGCCTATCGGCTTCTATATCTGAAATGCCTATCGGCACCTATATCTGAAATGCCTATCGGCACCTATTTTTGAAATGCCTATCGGAAACTACATCTGAAATGCTTATCAGCACCTATATTTGAAATGCTTATCGGCAACCACATCACAAATGCCTATCGGCACCTACATCTGAAATGCCTTTCGGCATTTATATCTGAAATGCCTATCGACACCTATATTTGTAATGCCTAACGGCACCTATATTTTAAATGCCTATCGGCAACTATATCTGATATGCCTATCGGCACCTATATCTGAAATGCCTATCGGCACCTATTTTTGAAATGCCTATCGGAAACTACATCTAAAATGCCTATCGGCACCTATTTTTAAAATGCCAATCGGAAACTATATCTGAAATGCCTATCGGCACCTATATCTGAAATGCCTATCGGCACCTATTTTTGAAATGGATATCGGAAACTACATCTGAAATGCCTATCAGCACCTATATTTGAAATGCCTATCGGCAACCATATCTGAAATGCCTATCGACACCTATATTTGAAATACCTATCGGCTTCGATATCTGAAATGCCTATCGGCACCTATTTTTAAAATGCCAATCGGCAACTATATCTGAAATGCCTATCGGCACCTATATCTTAAATGCCTATCGGCACCAATTTTTGAAATGCCTATCGGAAACTACATCTGAAATGCCTATCAGCACCTATATTTGAAATGCCTATCGGCAACCATATCTGAAATGCCTATCGACACCTATATTTGAAATACCTATCGGCCTCTATATCTGAAATGCCTATTGGCACCTATTTTTAAAATGCCAATCGGCAACTATATCTGAAATGCCTATCGGCACCTATATCTGAAATGCCTATCGGCACCAATTTTTGAAATGCCTATCGGAAACTACATCTGAAATGCCTATCAGCACCTATATTTGAAATGCCTATCGGCAACCATATCTGGAATGCTTATCGGCACCTATGTTTGAAATGCCTATCGGCTACTATATCTGAAATGCCTATCGGCACCTTCTTTTAAAATGCCAATCGGCAACTATATCTGAAATGCCTATCGGCACTTCTATCTGAAATGCCTATCGGCACCAATTTTTGAAATGCCTGTCGGAAACTACATCTGAAATGCCTATCAGCACCTATATTTGAAATGCCTATCGGCAGCCATATCTGAAATGCCTATCGGCACCTATATTTGAAATGCCTATCGGCTTCTATATCTGAAATGCCTATCGGCACCTATTTTAAAAATGCCAATCGGCAACTATATCTGAAATGCCTTTCGGCACCTATATCTGAAATGCCTATCGGCACCTATTTTTGAAATGCCTATCGAAAACTACATCTGAAATGCCTATCAGCACCTATATTTGAAATGCCTATCGGCAACCATATGTGGAATGCCTATCGGCACCTATATTTGAAATGCCTATCGGCTTCTATATCTGAAATGCCTATCGGCACCTACTTTTAAAATGCCAATCGGCAACTATATCTGAAATGCCTATCGGCACTTCTATCTGAAATGCCTATCGGCACCAATTTTTGAAATGCCTATCGGAAACTACATCTGAAATGCCTATCAGCACCTATATTTGAAATGCCTATCGGCAACCATATCTGGAATGCCTATCGGCACCTATATTTCAAATGCCTATCGTCTTCTATATCTGAAATGCCTATCGGCACCTATTTTTAAAATGTTAATCGGCATCTATATCTGAAATGCCTATCGGCACTTATATCTGAAATGCCTATCGGCACCTATTTTTGAAATGCCTATCGGAAACTACATCTGAAATGCTTATCAGCACCTATATTTGTAATGCCTATCGGCAACCACATCACAAATGCCTATCGGCACCTATATCTGAAATGCCTTTCGGCATTTATATCTGAAATGCCTATCGACACCTATATTTGTAATGCCTATCGGCACCTATATTTTAAATGCCTATCGGCAACTATATCTGATATGCCTATCGGCTCCTATATCTGAAATGCCTATCGGCACCTATTTTTGAAATGCCTATCGGAAACTACATCTAAAATGCCTATCGGCACCTATTTAAAATGCCAATCGGCAACTATATCTGAAATGCCTATCGGCACCTATATTTGAAATACCTATCTGCTTCTATATCTGAAATGCCTATCGGCACCAATTTTTGAAATGCCTATCGGAAAATACATCTGAAATGCCTATCAGCACCTATATTTGAAATGCCTATCGGCTTCTATATCTGAAATGCCTATCGGCACCTACTTTTAAAATGCCAATCGGCAACTATATCTGAAATGCCTATCGGCACTTCTATCTGAAATGCCTATCGGCACCAATTTTAGAAATGCCTGTCGGAAACTACATCTGAAATGCCTATCAGCACCTATATTTGAAATGCCTATCGGCAGCCATATCTGGAATGCCTATCGGCACCTATATTTGAAATGCCTATCGGCTTCTATATCTGAAATGCCTATCGGCACCTATTTTTAAAATGCCAATCGGCAACTATATCTGAAATGCCTTTCGGCACTTATATCTGAAATGCCTATCGGCACCTATTTTTGAAATGCCTATCGAAAACTACATCTGAAATGCCTATCAGCACCTATATTTGAAATGCCTATCGGCTTCTATATCTGAAATGCCTATCGGCACCTACTTTTAAAATGCCAATCGGCAACTATATCTGAAATGCCTATCGGCACTTCTATCTGAAATGCCTATCGGCACCAATTTTAGAAATGCCTGTCGGAAACTACATCTGAAATGCCTATCAGCACCTATATTTGAAATGCCTATCGGCAGCCATATCTGGAATGCCTATCGGCACCTATATTTGAAATGCCTATCGGCTTCTATATCTGAAATGCCTATCGGCACCTATTTTTAAAATGCCAATCGGCAACTATATCTGAAATGCCTATCGGCACCTATATCTGAAATGCCTATCGGCACCAATTTTTGAAATGCCTATCGGAAACTACATCTGAAATGCCTATCAGCATCTATATTTGAAATGCCTATCGGCAACCATATCTGGAATGCCTATCGGCACCTATTTTTAAAATGCCAATCGGCATCTATATCTGAAATGCCTATCGGCACCTATATCTAAAATGCCTATCGGCACCTATTTTTGAAATGCCTATCGGAAACTACATCTGAAATGCTTATCAGCACCTATATTTGTAATGCCTATCGGCAACCACATCACAAATGCCTATCGGCACCTATATCTAAAGTGCCTTTCGGCATTTATATCTGAAATGCCTATCGACACCTATATTTGTAATGCCTATCGGCACCTATATTTTAAATGCCTATCGGCAACTATATCTGATATGCCTATCGGCACCTATATCTGAAATGCCTATCGGCACCTATTTTTGAAATGCCTATCGGAAACTACATCTAAAATGCCTATCGGCACCTATTTTAAAATGCCAATCGGCAACTATATCTGAAATGCCTATCGGCACCTATATCTGAAATGCTTATCGGCACCTATTTTTGAAATGCCTATCGGAAACTACATCTGAAATGCCTATCAGCACCTATATTTGAAATGCCTATCGGCAACCATATCTGAAATGCCTATCGACACCTATATTTGAAATACCTATCGGCTTCTATATCTGAAACGCCTATCGGCACCTATTTTAAAAATGCTAATCGGCAACTATATCTGAAATGCCTATCGGCACCTATGTCTGAAATGCCTATCGGCACCAATTTTTTAAATGCCTATCGGAAAATACATCTGAAATGCCTATCAGCACCTATATTTGAAATGCCTATCGGCAACCATATCTGGAATGCTTATCGGCACCTATATTTGAAATGCCTATTGGCTTCTATATCTGAAATGCCTATCGGCACCTACTTTTAAAATGCCAATCGGCAACTATATCTGAAATGCCTATCGGTACCTATATCTGAAATGCCTATCGGCACCTATTTTTGAAATGCCTATCAGGAAACTACATCTGAAATGCCTATCAGCACCTATATTTGAAATGCTTATCGGCAACCATATCTGGAATGCCTATCGGCACCTATATTTGAAATGCCTATCGGCTTCTATATCTGAAATGCCTATCGGCACCTATTTTTAAAATGCCAATCGGCTACTATATCTGAAATGCCTTTCGGCACCTATATCTGAAATGCCTATCGGCGCCTATTTTTGAAAACCCTATCGGAAACTACATCTGAAATGCCTATCAGCACCTATATTTGAAATGCCTATCGGCAACCATATCTGGAATGCCTATCGGCACCTATATTTGAAATGCCTATCGGCTTCTATATCTGAAATCCCTATCGGCACCTATTTTAAAAATGCCAATCGGCAACTATATCTGAAATGCCTATCGGCACCTATATCTGAAATGCCTATGGGCACCAATTTTTGAAATGCCTATCGGAAACTACATCTGAAATGCCTCTCAGCACCTATATTTGAAATGCCTATCGGCTTCTATATCTGAAATCCCTATCGGCACCTATTTTAAAAATGCCAATCGGCAACTATATCTGAAATGCCTATCGGCACCTATATCTGAAATGCCTATGGGCACCAATTTTTGAAATGCCTATCGGAAACTACATCTGAAATGCCTATCAGCACCTATATTTGAAATGCCTATCGGCAACCATATCTGAAATGCCTATCGACACCTATATTTGAAATACCTATCGGCTTCTATATCTGAAATCCCTATCGGCACCTATTTTAAAATTGCCAATCGGCAACTATATCTGAAATGCCTATCGGCACTTATATCTGAAATGCCTATCGGCACCTATTTTTGAAATGCCTATCGGAAACTACATCTAAAATGCCTAACAGCACCTATATTTGAAATGCCTATCGGCAACCATATCTGGAATGCCTATCTGCACATATATTTGAAATGCCTATCAGCTTCTATATTTGAAATGCCTATCGGCAACCATATCTGAAATGCCTATCGACACCTATATTTGAAATACCTATCGGCTTCTATATCTGAAATGCCTATCGGCACCTATTTTAAAAATGCCAATAGGCAACTATATCTGAAATGCCTATCGGCACCTATATCTGAAATGCCTATCGGCACCAAATTTTGAAATGCCTATCGGAAACTACATCTGAAATGCCTATCAGCACCTATATTTGAAATGCCTATCGGATTCTATATCTGAAATGCCTATCGACACCTATTTTTAAAATGCCAATCGGTAACTATATCTGAAATGCATATCGGCACCTATATCTGAAATGCCTATCGGTACCTATTTTTGAAATGCCTATCGGAAACTACATCTAAAATGCCTATCGGCACCTTTTTTTAAAATGCCAATCGGCAACTATATCTGAAATGCCTATCGGCACCTATATCTATAATGCCTATCGGCACCTATTTTTGAAATGCCTATCGGAAACTACATCTAAAATGCCAATCGGCACCTATTTTTAAAATACCTTTCGGCACCTATATCTGAAATGCCTATCGGTACCTATTTTTGAAATGCCTATCGGAAACTACATCTAAAATGCCTATCGGCACCTATTTTTAAAATGCCAATCGGCAACTATATCTGAAATGCCTATCAGCACCTATATTTGAAATGCCTATCGGCAATCATATCTGAAATGCCTATCGACACCTATATTTGAAATACCTACCAGCTTCTATATCTGAAATGCCTATCGGCACCTATATCTGAAATGCCTATCGGCACCTATATCTGAAATGCCTATCGGCACCTGTTTTTGAAATGCCTATCGGAAACTACATCTGAAATGCCTATTAGCACCTATATTTGAAATGCCTATCGGCAACCATATCTGAAATGCCTATCGACACCTATATTTGAAATACTAATCGGCTTCTATATCTGAAATGCCTATCGGCACCTATTTTTAAGATGCCAATCGGCAACTATATCTGAAATGCCTATCGGCACCTATATCTGAAATGCCTATTGGCACCAATTTTTGAAATGCCTATCGGAAACTACATCTAAAATGCCTATCAGCACCTATATTTAAAATGCCTATCGGCAACCATATCTGGAATGCCTATCGGCACCTATATTTGATATGCCTATCGGCTTCTATATCTGAAATGCCTATCGGCACCTATTTTTAAAATGCCAATCGGCAACTATATCTGAAATGCCTATCGGCACCTATATCTGAAATGCCTATCGACACCTATATCTGAAATGCCTATCGACACCTATATCTGAAATGCCTATCGACACCTATATTTGAAATACTAATCGGCTTCTATATCTGAAATGCCTATCGGCACCTGTTTTTAAAATGCCAATCGGCAACTATATCTGAAATGCCTATCGGCACCTATATCTGAAATGCCTATCGGCATCAATTTTTGAAATGCCTATCGGAAACTACATCTAAAATGCCTATCAGCACCTATATTTAAAATGCCTATCGGCAACCATATCTGGAATGCCTATCGGCACCTATATTTGAAATACCTATCGGCTTCTATATCTGAAAAGCCTATCGGCACCTATTTTTAAAATGCCAATCGGCAACTATATCTGAAATGCCTATCGGCACCTATATCTGAAATGCCTATCGGCACCAATTTTTGAAATGCCTATCAGAAACTACATCTGAAATGCCTATCAGCACCTATATTTGAAATGCCTATCGGCAACCATATCTGGAATGCCTATCGGCACCTATATTTGAAATGCCTATCGGCTTCTATATCTGAAATCCCTATCGGCACCTATTTTAAAATTCCCAATCGGCAACTATATCTGAAATGCCTATCGGCACTTATATCTGAAATGCCTATCGGCACCTATTTTTGAAATGCCTATCGGAAACTACATCTGAAATGCCTATCAGCACCAATATTTGAAATGCCTATCGGCAACCATATCTGAAATGCCTATCGACACCTATATTTAAAATACCTATCGGCTTCTATATCTGAAATGCCTATCGGCACCTATTTTTAAAATGCCAATTGGCAACTATATCTTAAATGCCTATCGGCACCTATATCTGAAATGCCTATCGGCACCAATTTTTGAAATGCCTATCGGAAACTACATCTGAAATGCCTATCAGCACCTATATTTGAAATGCCTATCGGCAACCATATTTGGAATGCCTATCGGCACCTATATTTGAAATGCCTATCGGCTTCTATATCTGAAATGCCTATCGACACCTATATTTGAAATACCTATCGGCTTCTATATCTGAAATGCCTATCGGCACCTATTTTTAAAATGCAAATCGGCAACTATATCTTAAATGCCTATCGGCACCTTTATCTGAAATGCCTATCGGCACCAATTTTTGAAATGCCTATCGGAAACTACATCTGAAATTCCTATCAGCACCTATATTTGAAATGCCTATCGGCAACCATATCTGAAATGCCTATCGGCACCTATATCTGAAATGCCTATCGGCACCTATTTTTGAAATGCCTATCGGAAACTACATCTGAAATGCCTATCAGCACCTATATTTGAAATGCCTATCGGCAACCACATCAGAAATGCCTATCGGCACCTATATCTGAAACGCCTTGCGGCATTTATATCTGAAATGCCTATCGACACCTATAATTGAAATGCCTATCGGCACCTATATTTTAAATGCCTATCGGCAACTATGTCTGATATGCCTATCGGCACCTATATCTGAAATGCCTATCGGCAACTATTTTTGAAATGCCTATCCGAAACTACATCTAAAATGCCTATCGGCACCTATTTTTAAAATGCCAATCGGCAACTATATCTGAAATGCCTATCGGCACCTATATCTGAAATGCCTATCGGCACCTATTTTTGAAATGCCTATCGGAAACTACATCTGAAATGCCTATCAGCACCTATATTTGAAATGCCTATCGGCAACCATATCTGAAATGCCTATCGACACCTATATTTGAAATACCTATCGGCTTCTATATCTGAAATGTCTATCGGCACCTATTTTTAAAATGCCAATCGGCAACTATATCTGAAATGCCTATCGGCACCTATATCTGAAATGCCTATCGGCACCAATTTTTGAAATGCCTATCGGAAACTACATCTGAAATACCTATCAGCACCTATATTTGAAATGCCTATCGGCAACCATATCTGGAATGCTTATCGGCACCTATATTTGAAATGCCAATCGGCTTCTATATATGAAATGCCTATTGGCACCTACTTTTAAAATGCCAATCGGCAACTATATCTGAAATGCCTATAGGCACCTATATCTGAAATGCCTATAGGCACCTATATCTGAAATGCCTATCGGCACCTATTTTTGAAATGCCTATCAGGAAACTACATCTGAAATGCCTATCAGCACCTATATTTGAAATGCCTATCGGCAACCATATCTGGAATGCCTATCGGCACCTATATTTGAAATGCCTATCGGCTTCTATATCTGAAATGCCTATCGGCACCTACTTTTAAAATGCCAATAGGCAACTATATCTGAAATGCCTATCGGCACTTCTATCTGAAATGCCTATCGGCACCAATTTTTGAAATGCCTGTCGGAAACTACATCTGAAATGCCTATCTGCACCTATATTTGAAATGCCTATCGGCAGCCATATCTGGAATGCCTATCGGCACCTATATTTGAAATGCCTATCGGCTTCTATATCTGAAATGCCTAACGGCACCTTTTTTTAAAATGCCAATCGGCAACTATATCTGAAATGCCTATCGGCACCTATATCTGAAATGCCTATCGGCACCAATTTTTGAAATGCCTATCGGAAAACAACATCTGAAATGCCTATCAGCACCTATATTTGAAATGCCTATCGGCAACCATATCTGGAATGCCTATCGGCACCTATATTTGAAATGCCTATCGGCTTCTATATCTGAAATGCCTTTCGGCACCTATTTTTAAAATGCCAATCGGCATCTATATCTGAAATGCCTATCGGCACCTATATCTGAAATGCCTATCGGCGCCTATTTTTGAAATGCCTGTCGGAAACTACATCTGAAATGCCTATCAGCACCTATAATTGAAATGCCTATCGGCAACCATATCTGGAATGCCTATCGGCACCTATATTTGAAATGCCTATCGGCTTCTATATCTGAAATGCCTATCGGCACCTATTTTTAAAATGCCAATCGGCAACTATATCTGTAATGCCTATCGGCACCTATATCTGAAATGCCTATCGACACCTATTTTTGAAATGCCTACCGGAAACTACATCTGAATGCCTATCAGCACCAATATTTGAAATGCCTCTCGGCAACCATATCTGAAATGCCTATCGACAAATATATTTGAAATACCTATCGGCTTCTATATCTGAAAAGCCTATCGGCACCTATTTTTAAAATGCCAATTGGCAACTATATCTGAAATGCCTATCGGCACCTATATCTGAAATGCCTATCGGTACCTATTTTTGAAATGCCTATCGGAAACAACATCTGAAATGCCTATCAGCACTTATATTTGAAATGCCTATCGGCAACCAAATCTGGAATGCCTATCGGCACCTATATTTGAAATGCCTATCGGCTTCTATATCTGAAATGCCTATCGGCACCTATATCTGAAATGCCTATCGGCACCTATTTTTGAAATGCCTATCGGAAACTACATCTGAAATGCTTGTTAGCACCTATATTTGAAATGCCTATCGGCAACCACATCACAAATGCCTATCGGCACCTACATTTGAAATGCCTTTCGGCATTTATATCTGAAATGCCTATCGACACCTATATTTGTAATGCCTAACGGCACCTATATTTTAAAAGCCTATCGGCAACTATATCTGATATGCCTATCGGCACCTATATCTGAAATGCCTATCGGCACCTATTTTTGAAATGCCTATCGGAAACTACATCTAAAATGTCTATCGGCACCTATTTTTAAAATGCCAATCGGAAACTATATCTGAAATGCCTATCGGCACCTATATCTAAAATGCCTATCGGCACCTATTTTTGAAATGCATATGGGAAACTACATCTGAAATGCCTATCAGCACCTATATTTGAAATGCCTATCGGCAACCATATCTGAAATGCCTATCGACACCTATATTTGAAATACCTATCGGCTTCGATATCTGAAATGCCTATCGGCACCTATTTTTAAAATGCCAATCGGCAACTATATCTGATATGCCTATCGGCACCTATATCTGAAATGCCTATCGGCACCTATTTTTGAAATGCCTATCGGAAACTACATCTAAAATGTCTATCGGCACCTATTTTTAAAATGCCAATCGGAAACTATATCTGAAATGCCTATCGGCACCTATATCTAAAATGCCTATCGGCACATATTTTTGAAATGCATATGGGAAACTACATCTGAAATGCCTATCAGCACCTATATTTGAAATGCCTATAGGCAACCATATCTGGAATGCCTATCGGCACCTATATCTGAAATGTCTATCTGCACTTATTTTTGAAATGCCTATCGGAAAGTACATCTGAAATGCCTATCAGCACCTATATTTGAAATGCCTATCGGCAACCATATCTGAAATGCCTATCGACACCTATATTTGAAACACCTATCGGCCTCTATATCTTAAATGCCTATCGGCACCTATTTTTAAAATGCCATTCGGCAACTATATTTGAAATGCCTATCGGCACCTATATCTGAAATGCCTATCGGCACCAATTTTTGAAATGCCTATCGGAAACTACATCTGAAATGCCTATCAGCACGTATATTTGAAATGCCTATCGGCAGCCATATCTAGAATGCTTATCGGCACCTATATTTGAAATGCCTATCGGCTTCTATATCTGAAATGCCTATCGGCACCTACTTTTAAAATGCCAATCGGCAACTATATCTGAAATGCCTATCGGCACTTCTATCTGAAATGCCTATCGGCACCAATTTTTGAAATGCCTGTCGGAAACTACATCTGAAATGCCTATAAGCACCTATATTTGAAATGCCTATCGGCAGCCATATCTGGAATGCCTATCGGCACCTATATTTGAAATGCCTATCGGCTTCTATATCTGAAATGCCTATCGGCACCTATTTTTAAAATGCCAATCGGCAACTATATCTGAAATGCCTTTCGGCACCTATATCTGAAATGCCTATCGGCACCTATTTTTAAAATGCCTATTGAAAACTACATCTGAAATGCCTATCAGCACCTATATTTGAAATGCCTATCGGCAGCCATATCTGGAATGCTTATCGGCACCTATATTTGAAATGCCTATCGGCTTCTATATCTGAAATGCCTATCGGCACCTACTTTTAAAATGCCAATCGGCAACTATATCTGAAATGCCTATCGGCACTTCTATCTGAAATGCCTATCGGCACCAATTTTTGAAATGCCTGTCGGAAACTACATCTGAAATGCCTATCTGCACCTATATTTGAAATGCCTATCGGCAGCCATATCTGGAATGCCTATCGGCACCTATATTTGAAATGCCTATCGGCTTCTATATCTGAAATGCCTATCGGCACCTATTTTTAAAATGCCAATCGGCAACTATATCTGAAATGCCTTTCGGCACCTATATCTGAAATGCCTATCGGCACCTATTTTTAAAATGCCTATCGAAAACTACATCTGAAATGCCTATTAGCACCTATATTTGAAATGCCTATCGGCAACCATATGTGGAATGCCTATCGGCACCTATATTTGAAATGCCTATCGGCTTCTATATCTGAAATGCCTATCGGCACCTATATCTGAAATGCCTATCGGCACCAATTTTTGAAATGCCTATCGGAAAACAACATCTGAAATGCCTATCAGCACCTATATTTGAAATGCCTATCGGCAACCATATCTGGAATGCCTATCGGCACCTATATTTGAAATGCCTATCGGCTTCTATATCTGAAATGCCTATCGGCACCTATTTTTAAAATGCCAATCGGCATCTATATCTGAAATGCCTATCGGCACCTATATCTGAAATGCCTATCGGCGCCTATTTTTGAAATGCCTGTCGGAAACTACATCTGAAATGCCTATCAGCACCTATATTTGAAATGCCTATCGGCAACCATATCTGGAATGCCTATCGGCACCTATATTTAAAATGCCTATCGGCTTCTATATCTGAAATGCCTATCGGCACCTATTTTTAAAATGCCAATCGGCAACTATATCTGTAATGCCTATCGGCACCTATATCTGAAATGCCTATCGACACCTATTTTTGAAATGCCTATCGGAAACTACATCTGAAATGCCTATCAGCACCAATATTTGAAATGCCTCTCGGCAACCATATCTGAAATGCCTATCGACAAATATATTTGAAATGCCTATCGGCACCTATATCTGAAATGCCTATCGGCACCTATTTTTGAAATGCCTATCGAAAACTACATCTGAAATGCTTATTAGCACCTATATTTGAAATGCCTATCGGCAACCACATCACAAATGCCTATCGGCACCTACATCTGAAATGCCTTTCGGCATTTATATCTGAAATGCCTATCGACACCTATATTTGTAATGCCTAACGGCACCTATATTTTAAATGCCTATCGGCAACTATATCTGATATGCCTATCGGCACCTATATCTGAAATGCCTATCGGCACCTATTTTTGAAATGCCTATCGGAAACTACATCTAAAATGTCTATCGGCACCTATTTTTAAAATGCCAATCGGAAACTATATCTGAAATGCCTATCGGCACCTATATCTGAAATGCCTATCGGCACCTATTTTTGAAATGCATATGGGAAACTACATCTGAAATGCCTATCAGCACCTATATTTGAAATGCCTATCGGCAACCATATCTGAAATGCCTATCGACACCTATATTTGAAACACCTATCGGCTTCTATATCTGAAATGCCTATCGGCACCTATTTTTAAAATGCCAATCGGCAACTATATCTGAAATGCCTATCGGCACCTATATCTGAAATGCCTATCGGCACCAATTTTTGAGATGCCTATCGGAAACTACATCTGAAATGCCTATCAGCACCTATATTTAAAATGCCTATCGGCAACCATATTTGGAATGCCTATCGGCACCTATATTTGAAATGCCTATCGGCTTCTATATCTGAAATGCCTATCGGCACCTATTTTTAAAATGCCAATCGGCAACTATATCTGAAATGCCTATCGGCACCTATATCTTAAATGCCTATCGGCACCAATTTTTGAAATGCCTATCGGAAACTACATCTGAAATGCCTATCAGCACCTATATTTGAAATGCCTATCGGCAACCATATCTGAAATGCCTATCGACACCTATATTTGAAATACCTATCGGCTTCGATATCTGAAATGCCTATCGGCACCTATTTTTAAAATGCCAATCGGCAACTATATCTGAAATGCCTATCGGCACCTATATCTTAAATGCCTATCGGCACCAATTTTTGAAATGCCTATCGGAAACTACATCTGAAATGCCTATCAGCACCTATATTTGAAATGCCTATAGGCAACCATATCTGGAATGCCTATCGGCACCTATATCTGAAATGCCTATCGGCACTTATTTTTGAAATGCCTATCGGAAAGTACATCTGAAATGCCTATCAGCACCTATATTTGAAATGCCTATCGGCAACCATATCTGAAATGCCTATCGACACCTATATTTGAAATACCTATCGGCCTCTATATCTTAAATGCCTATCGGCACCTATTTTTAAAATGCCAATCGGCAACTATATCTGAAATGCCTATCGGCACCTATATCTGAAATGCCTATCGGCACCAATTTTTGAAATGCCTATCGGAAACTACATCTGAAATGCCTATCAGCACCTATATTTGAAATGCCTATCGGCAGCCATATCTGGAATGCTTATCGGCACCTATATTTGAAATGCCTATCGGCTTCTATATCTGAAATGCCTATCGGCACCTACTTTTAAAATGCCAATCGGCAACTATATCTGAAATGCCTATCGGCACTTCTATCTGAAATGCCTATCGGCACCTATTTTTGAAATGCCTATCGGCTTCTATATCTGAAATGCCTATCGGCACCTATTTTTAAAATGCCAATCGGCAACTATATCTGAAATGCCTTTCGGCACCTATATCTGAAATGCCTATCGGCACCTATTTTTAAAATGCCTATCGAAAACTACATCTGAAATGCCTATCAGCACCTATATTTGAAATGCCTATCGGCAACAATATGTGGAATGCCTATCGGCACCTATATTTGAAATGCCTATCGGCTTCTATATCTGAAATGCCTATCGGTACCTATATCTAAAATGCCTATCGGCACCTATATTTGAAATGCCTATCGGAAACTACAGCTGAAATGCCTATCAGCACCAATATTTGAGATGCCTATCGGCAACCATATCTGAAATGCCTATCGACACCTATATTTGAAATACCTATCGGCTTCTATATCTGAAATGCCTATCGGCACCTATTTTTAAAATGCCAATCGGCAACTATATCTGAAATGCCTATCGGCACCTATATCTGAAATGCCTATCGGCACCAATTTTTGAAATGCCTATCGGAAAACAACATCTGAAATGCCTATCAGCACCTATATTTGAAATGCCTATCGGCAACCATATCTGGAATGCCTATCGGCACCTATATTTGAAATGCCTATCGGCTTCTATATCTGAAATGCCTATCGGCACCTATTTTTAAAATGCCAATCGGCATCTATATCTGAAATGCCTATCGGCACCTATATCTGAAATGCCTATCGGCACCTATTTTTGAAATGCCTATCGGAAACTACATCTGAAATGCTTATCAGCACCTATATTTGAAATGCCTATCGGCAACCACATCACAAATGCCTATCGGCACCTATATCTGAAATGCATTCGGCATTTATATCTGAAATGCCTATCGACACCTATATTTGTAATGCCTATCGGCACCTATATTTTAAATGCCTATCGGCAACTATATCTGATATGCCTATCGGCACCTATATCTGAAATGCCTATCGGCACCTATTTTTGAAATGCCTATCGGAAACTACATCTAAAATGCCTATCGGCACCTATTTTAAAATGCCAATCGGCAACTATATCTGAAATGCCTATCGGCACCTATATCTGAAATGCTTATCGGCACCTATTTTTGAAATGCCTATCGGAAACTAGATCTGAAATGCCTATCAGCACCTATATTTGAAATGCCTATCGGCAACCATATCTGAAATGCCTATCGACACCTATATTTGAAATACCTATCGGCTTCTATATCTGAAATGCCTATCGGCACCTATTTTTAAAATGCTAATCGGCAACTATATCTGAAATGCCTATCTGCACCTATATCTGAAATGCCTATCGGCACCAATTTTTGAAATGCCTATCGGAAAATACATCTGAAATGCCTATCAGCACCTATATTTGAAATGCCTATCGGCAACCATATCTGGAATGCTTATCGGCACCTATATTTGAAATGCCTATCGGCTTCTATATCTGAAATGCCTATCGGCACCTACTTTTAAAATGCCAATCGGCAACTATATCTGAAATGCCTATCGGTACCTATATCTGAAATGCCTATCGGCACCTATTTTTGAAATGCCTATCAGGAAACTACATCTGAAATGCCTATCAGCACCTATATTTGAAATGCCTATCGGCAACCATATCTGGAATGCCTATCGGCACTTATATTTGAAATGCCCATCGGCTTCTATATCTGAAATGCCTATCGGTACCTATTTTTAAAATGCCAATCGGCTACTATATCTGAAATGCCTTTCGGCACCTATATCTGAAATGCCTATCGGCGCCTATTTTTGAAAACCCTATCAAAAACTACATCTGAAATGCCTATCAGCACCTATATTTGAAATGCCTATCGGCAACCATATCTGGAATGCCTATCGGCACCTATATTTGAAATGCCTATCGGCTGCTATATCTGAAATCCCTATCGGCACCTATTTTAAAAATGCCAATCGGCAACTATATCTGAAATGCCTATCGGCACCTATATCTGAAATGCCTATCGGCACCTATTTTTGAAATGCCTATCGGAAACCACATCTGAAATGCCTATCAGCATCAATATTTGAAATGCCTATCGGCAACCATATCTGAAATGCCTATCGACACCTATATTTGAAATACGTATCGGCTTCTATATCTGAAATGCCTATCGGCACCTATTTTTAATGTGCCAATCGGCAACTATATCTGAAATGCCTATCGGCACCTATATCTGAAATGCCTATTGGCACCAATTTTTGAAATGCCTATCGGAAACTACATCTGAAATGCCTATCAGCACCTATATTTGAAATGCCTATCGGCAACCATATTTGGAATGCCTATCGGCACCTATATTTGAAATGCCTATCGGCTTCTATATCTGAAATGCATATCGGCACCTATTTTTAAAATGCCAATCGGCAACTATATCTGAAATGCCTATCGGCACCTATATCTGAAATGCCTTTCGGCATTTATATCTGAAATGCCTATCGACACCTATATTTGAAATGCCTATCGGCACCTATATTTTAAATGCCTATCGGCAACTATATCTGATATGCCTATCGGCACCTATTTCTGAAATGCCTATCGGCACCTATTTTTGAAATGCCTATCCGAAACTACATCTAAAATGCCTATCGGCAACTATTTTTAAAATGCCAATCGGCAACTATATCTGAAATGCCTATCGGCACCTATTTTTGAAATGCCTATCGGAAACTACATCTGAAATGCCTATCAGCACCTATAATTGAAATGCCTATCGGCAACCATATCTGAAATGCCTATCGACACCTATATTTGAAATACCTATCGGCTTCTATATCTGAAATGCCTATCGGCACCTATTTTTAAAATGCCAATCGGCAACTATATCTGAAATGCCTATCGGCACCTATATCTGAAATGCCTATCGGCACCAATTTTTGAAATGCCTATCAGAAACTACATCTGAAATGCCTATCAGCACCTATATTTGAAATGCCTATCGGCAACCATATCTAGAATGCTTATCGGCACCTATATTTGAAATGCCTATCGCCTTCTATATCTGAAATGCCTATCGGCACCTACTTTTAAAATGCCAATCGGCAACTATATCTGAAATGCCTATCGGCACCTATATTTAAAATGCCTATCGGCACCTATTTTTGAAATGCCTATCAGGAAACTACATCTGAAATGCCAATCAGCACCTATATTTGAAATGCCTATCGGCAACCATATCTGGAATGCCTATCGGCACCTATATTTGAAATGCCTATCGGCTTCTATATCTGAAATGCCTATCGGCACCTATTTTTAAAATGCCAATAGGCAACTATATCTGAAATGCCTTTCGGCACCTATATCTGAAATGCCTATCGGCACCTATTTTTGAAATGCCTATCGAAAACTACATCTGAAATGCCTATAAGCACCTATATTTGAAATGCCTATCGGCAACCATATCTGGAATGCCTATCGGCACCTATATTTGAAATGTCTATCGGCTTCTATATCTGAAATGCCTATCGGCACCTATATCTGAAATGCCTATCGGCACCTATATTTGAAATACCTATCGGCTTCTATATCTGAAATGCCTATCGGCACCTATATCTAAAATGCCTATCGGCACCTATTTTTGAAATGCCTATCGGAAACTACATCTGAAATGCCTATCAGCACCAATATTTGAAATTCCTATCGGCAACCATATCCGGAATGCCTATCGGCACCTATATTTAAAATGCCTATCGGCTTCTATATCTGAAATGCCTATCGGCACCTATTTTTTAAATTCCAATCGGCACTTATATCTGAAATGCCTATCGGCACCTTTATCTGAAATGCCTATCGGCACCAATTTTTGAAGTGCCTATCGGAAACTACATCTGAAATGCTTTTCAGCACTTATATTTGAAATGCTTATCGGCAACTATATCTGGAATGCCTATCGGCACCTACATTTGAAATGCCTATCGGCTTCTATATCTGAAATGCCTACCGGCACCTATTTTAAAAATGCCAATCGGCAACTATATCTGAAATGCCTATCGGCACCTATATCTGAAATGCCTATCGGCACCTATTTTTGAAATGCCTATCGGAAACTACATCTGAAATGCCTATCAGCACCTATATTTGAAATGCCTATCGGCAACCATATCTGGAATGCCTATCGGCACCTATATTTGAAATGCCTATCGGCTTCTATATCTGAAATGGCTATCGGCACCTATTTTTAAAATGCCTATCGGCAACTATATCTGAAGTGCCTATCGGCACCAATATCTGAAATGCCTATCGGCACCTATTTTTGAAATGCCTATCGAAAACTACATCTGAAATGCCTATCAGCACCTATATTTGAAATGCCTATCGGCAACCACATCAGAAAGTCCTATCGGCACCTATATCTGAAATGCCTTTCGGAATTTATATCTGAAATGCTTATTGACACCTATATTTGAAATGCCTATCGGCACCTATATTTTAAATGCCTATCGGCAACTTTATCTGATATGCCTATCGGCACCTATATCTGAAATGCCTATCGGCACCTATTTTTGAAATGCCTATCGGAAACTACATCTAAAATGCCTATCGGCACCTATTTTTAAAATGCCAATCGGCAACTATATCTTAAATGCCTATCAGCACCTATATTTGAAATGCCTATCGGCAACCATATCTGGAATGCCTATCGGCACCTATATTTGAAATGCCTATCGGCTTTTATATCTGAAATGCCTATCGACACCTATTTTTAAAATGCCAATTGGCAACTATATCTGAAATGCCTATCGGCAACTATATCTGAAATGCCTATTGGCACCTATTTTTGAAATGCCTATCGAAAACTACATCTGAAATGCCTATCAGCACCTATATTTGAAATGCCTATCGGAAACCATATCTGGAATGCCTATCGGCACCTATATTTGAAATTCCTATTGGCTTCTATATCTGAAATGCCTATCGGCACCTTTTTTTAAAATGCCAATCGGCAACTATATCTGAAATGCCTATCGGCACCTATATCTGAAATGCCTATCGGCACCTATTCTTGAAATGCCTATCGGAAACTAGATCTTAAATGCCTATCAGCACCTATATTTGAAATGCCTATCGGCAACCATATCTGAAATGCCTATCGACACCTATATTTGAAATACCTATCGGCTTCTATATCTGAAATGCCTATCGGCACCTATTTTTAAAATGCCAATCGGTAACTATATCTGAAATGCCTATCGGTACCTATATCTGAAATGCCTATCGGCACCAATTTTTGAAATGCCTATCGGAAACTACATCTGGAATGCCTATCAGCACCTATATTTGAAATGCCTATAGGCAACCATACCTGGAATGCCTATCGGCACCTATATTTGAAATGCCTATCGGCTTCTATATCTGAAATGCCTATCGACACCTATTTTTAAAATGCCAATCGGCAACTATATCTGAAATGCCTATCGGCACGTATATCTGAAATGCCTATCGGCAACTATTTTTGAAATGCCTATCGGAAACTACATCTGAAATGCCTATCAGCACCTATGTTTGAAATGCCTATCGGCAACCATATCTGAAATGCCTATCGACACCTATATTTGAAATACCTATCGGCTTCTATATCTGAAATGCCTATCGGCACCTATTTTTAAAATGCCAATCGGCAACTATATCTGAAATGCCTATCGGCACCTATATCTGAAATGTCTATCGGCACCAATTTTTGAAATGCCTATCGGAAACTACATCTGAAATGGCTATCAGCACCTATATTTGAAATGCCTATCGACAACCATATCTGGAATGCTTATCGGCACCTATATTTGAAATGCCTATCGGCTTCAATATCTGAAATGCCTATCGGCACTTATTTTTAAAATGCCAATCGGCAACTATATCTGAAATGCCTATCGGCACCTATATCTGAAATGCCTATCGGCACCTATATTTAAAATGCCTATCGGCAAACATATCTGGAATGTCTATCGGCACCTATATTTGAAATGCCTATCGGCTTCTATATCTGAAATGCCTATCGGCACATATTTTTAAAATGCCAATCGGCAACTATGTCTGTAATGCCTATCGCCACCTATTTTTTAAATGCCTATCGGAAACTACATCTGAAATGCCTATCAGCACCAATATTTGAAATGCCTATCGGCAACCATATCTGAAATGCCTATCGACACCTATATTTGAAATACCTATCGGCTTCTATATCTGAAATGCCTATCGGCACCTATATCTGAAATGCCTATCCGCACCTATTTTTGAAATGCCTATCGGAAACTACATCTGAAATGCCTATCAGCACCTATATTTGAAATGCCTATCGGCTTCTATGTCTGAAATGCCTATCGGCACCCATTTTTAAAATGCCAATCGGCGACTATACCTGAAATGCCTATCGGCACCTATATCTGAATTGCCTATCGGCACCTATTTTTGAAATGCCTATCGGAAACCAGATCTAAAATGCCTATCAGCACCTATATTTGAAATGCTTATTGGCAACCATATCTGGAATGCCTATCGGCACCTATATTTGAAATGCCTATCGACTTCTATATTTAAAATGCCTATCGGCAACCATATCTGAAATGCCTATCGACACCTATATTTGAAATACTTATCGGCTTCTATATCTGAAATGCCTATCGGCACCTATATCTAAAATGCCTATCGGCACCAATTTTTGAAATGCCTATCGGAAACTACATCTGGAATGCCTATCAGCACCTATATTTAAAATGCCTATCGGCAACTATATTTGAAATACCTATCGGCTTCTATATCTGAAATGCCTATCGACACCTATTTTTAAAATGCCAATCGGCAAATATATCAAAAATGCCTATCGGCACCTATATCTGAAATGCCTATCGGCACCTATTTTTAAAATGCCAATCGGCAACTATATCTGAAATACCTATCGGCACCTATATCTGAAATGCCTATCGGCACAAATTTTTGAAATGCCTATCAGGACCTACATCTGAAATGCCTATCAGCACCTATATTTGAAATGCCTCTCGGCAACCATATCTGGAATGCTTATTGGCACCTATATTTGAAATGCCTATCGGCTTTTATATCTGAAATGCCTATCGGCAAATATTTTTAAAATGCCAATCGGCAACTATATCTGAAATGCCTATCGGCACCTATATCTGAAATGCCTATCGGCACCTATTTTTTGAAATGCCTATCGGAAACTACATCTGAAATGCCTATCAGCACCTATATTTGAAATGCCTATCGACAACCATATCTAGAATGCCTATCGGCACCTATATTTGAAATGCCCATCGGCTTCTATATCTGAAATGCCTATCGGCACCTATTTTTAAAATGCCAATCGGCAACTATATCTGAAATGCCTATCGGCACCTATATCTGAAATGCCTATCGGCACCAATTTTTGAAATGCCTATCGGAAAACAACATCTGAAATGCCTATCAGCACCTATATTTGAAATGCCTATCGGCAACCATATCTGGAATGCCTATCGGCACCTATATTTGAAATGCCTATCGGCTTCTATATCTGAAATGCCTATCGGCACCTATTTTTAAAATGCCAATCGGCATCTATATCTGAAATGCCTATCGGCACCTATATCTGAAATGCCTATCGGCACCTATTTTTGAAATGCCTATCGGAAACTACATCTGAAATGCTTATCAGCACCTATATTTGAAATGCCTATCGGCAACCACATCACAAATGCCTATCGGCACCTATATCTGAAATGCATTCGGCATTTATATCTGAAATGCCTATCGACACCTATATTTGTAATGCCTATCGGCACCTATATTTTAAATGCCTATCGGCAACTATATCTGATATGCCTATCGGCACCTATATCTGAAATGCCTATCGGCACCTATTTTTGAAATGCCTATCGGAAACTACATCTAAAATGCCTATCGGCACCTATTTTAAAATGCCAATCGGCAACTATATCTGAAATGCCTATCGGCACCTATATCTGAAATGCTTATCGGCACCTATTTTTGAAATGCCTATCGGAAACTAGATCTGAAATGCCTATCAGCACCTATATTTGAAATGCCTATCGGCAACCATATCTGAAATGCCTATCGACACCTATATTTGAAATACCTATCGGCTTCTATATCTGAAATGCCTATCGGCACCTATTTTTAAAATGCTAATCGGCAACTATATCTGAAATGCCTATCTGCACCTATATCTGAAATGCCTATCGGCACCAATTTTTGAAATGCCTATCGGAAAATACATCTGAAATGCCTATCAGCACCTATATTTGAAATGCCTATCGGCAACCATATCTGGAATGCTTATCGGCACCTATATTTGAAATGCCTATCGGCTTCTATATCTGAAATGCCTATCGGCACCTACTTTTAAAATGCCAATCGGCAACTATATCTGAAATGCCTATCGGTACCTATATCTGAAATGCCTATCGGCACCTATTTTTGAAATGCCTATCAGGAAACTACATCTGAAATGCCTATCAGCACCTATATTTGAAATGCCTATCGGCAACCATATCTGGAATGCCTATCGGCACTTATATTTGAAATGCCTATCGGCTTCTATATCTGAAATGCCTATCGGTACCTATTTTTAAAATGCCAATCGGCTACTATATCTGAAATGCCTTTCGGCACCTATATCTGAAATGCCTATCGGCGCCTATTTTTGAAAACCCTATCAAAAACTACATCTGAAATGCCTATCAGCACCTATATTTGAAATGCCTATCGGCAACCATATCTGGAATGCCTATCGGCACCTATATTTGAAATGCCTATCGGCTGCTATATCTGAAATCCCTATCGGCACCTATTTTAAAAATGCCAATCGGCAACTATATCTGAAATGCCTATCGGCACCTATATCTGAAATGCCTATCGGCACCTATTTTTGAAATGCCTATCGGAAACCACATCTGAAATGCCTATCAGCATCAATATTTGAAATGCCTATCGGCAACCATATCTGAAATGCCTATCGACACCTATATTTGAAATACGTATCGGCTTCTATATCTGAAATGCCTATCGGCACCTATTTTTAATGTGCCAATCGGCAACTATATCTGAAATGCCTATCGGCACCTATATCTGAAATGCCTATCGGCACCAATTTTTGAAATGCCTATCGGAAACTACATCTGAAATGCCTATCAGCACCTATATTTGAAATGCCTATCGGCAACCATATTTGGAATGCCTATCGGAACCTATATTTGAAATGCCTATCGGCTTCTATATCTGAAATGCATATCGGCACCTATTTTTAAAATGCCAATCGGCAACTATATCTGAAATGCCTATCGGCACCTATATCTGAAATGCCTTTCGGCATTTATATCTGAAATGCCTATCGACACCTATATTTGAAATGCCTATCGGCACCTATATTTTAAATGCCTATCGGCAACTATATCTGATATGCCTATCGGCACCTATTTCTGAAATGCCTATCGGCACCTATTTTTGAAATGCCTATCCGAAACTACATCTAAAATGCCTATCGGCAACTATTTTTAAAATGCCAATCGGCAACTATATCTGAAATGCCTATCGGCACCTATTTTTGAAATGCCTATCGGAAACTACATCTGAAATGCCTATCAGCACCTATAATTGAAATGCCTATCGGCAACCATATCTGAAATGCCTATCGACACCTATATTTGAAATACCTATCGGCTTCTATATCTGAAATGCCTATCGGCACCTATTTTTAAAATGCCAATCGGCAACTATATCTGAAATGCCTATCGGCACCTATATCTGAAATGCCTATCGGCACCAATTTTTGAAATGCCTATCGGAAACTACATCTGAAATGCCTATCAGCACCTATATTTGAAATGCCTATCGGCAACCATATCTAGAATGCTTATCGGCACCTATATTTGAAATGCCTATCGCCTTCTATATCTGAAATGCCTATCGGCACCTACTTTTAAAATGCCAATCGGCAACTATATCTGAAATGCCTATCGGCACCTATATTTAAAATGCCTATCGGCACCTATTTTTGAAATGCCTATGAGGAAACTACATCTGAAATGCCTATCAGCACCTATATTTGAAATGCCTATCGGCAACCATATCTGGAATGCCTATCGGCACCTATATTTGAAATGCCTATCGGCTTCTATATCTGAAATGCCTATCGGCACCTATTTTTAAAATGCCAATAGGCAACTATATCTGAAATGCCTTTCGGCACCTATATCTGAAATGCCTATCGGCACCTATTTTTGAAATGCCTATCGAAAACTACATCTGAAATGCCTATAAGCACCTATATTTGAAATGCCTATCGGCAACCATATCTGGAATGCCTATCGGCACCTATATTTGAAATGTCTATCGGCTTCTATATCTGAAATGCCTATCGGCACCTATATCTGAAATGCCTATCGGCACCTATATTTGAAATACCTATCGGCTTCTATATCTGAAATGCCTATCGGCACCTATATCTAAAATGCCTATCGGCACCTATTTTTGAAATGCCTATCGGAAACTACATCTGAAATGCCTATCAGCACCAATATTTGAAATTCCTATCGGCAACCATATCCGGAATGCCTATCGGCACCTATATTTAAAATGCCTATCGGCTTCTATATCTGAAATGCCTATCGGCACCTATTTTTTAAATTCCAATCGGCACTTATATCTGAAATGCCTATCGGCACCTTTATCTGAAATGCCTATCGGCACCAATTTTTGAAGTGCCTATCGGAAACTACATCTGAAATGCTTTTCAGCACTTATATTTGAAATGCTTATCGGCAACTATATCTGGAATGCCTATCGGCACCTACATTTGAAATGCCTATCGGCTTCTATATCTGAAATGCCTACCGGCACCTATTTTAAAAATGCCAATCGGCAACTATATCTGAAATGCCTATCGGCACCTATATCTGAAATGCCTATCGGCACCTATTTTTGAAATGCCTATCGGAAACTACATCTGAAATGCCTATCAGCACCTATATTTGAAATGCCTATCGGCACCCATATCTGGAATGCCTATCGGCACCTATATTTGAAATGCCTATCGGCTTCTATATCTGAAATGCCTATCGGCACCTATTTTTAAAATGCCTATCGGCAACTATATCTGAAGTGCCTATCGGCACCAATATCTGAAATGCCTATCGGCACCTATTTTTGAAATGCCTATCGAAAACTACATCTGAAATGCCTATCAGCACCTATATTTGAAATGCCTATCGGCAACCACATCAGAAAGTCCTATCGGCACCTATATCTGAAATGCCTTTCGGAATTTATATCTGAAATGCTTATTGACACCTATATTTGAAATGCCTATCGGCACCTATATTTTAAATGCCTATCGGCAACTTTATCTGATATCCCTATCGGCACCTATATCTGAAATGCCTATCGGCACCTATTTTTGAAATGCCTATCGGAAACTACATCTAAAATGCCTATCGGCACCTATTTTTAAAATGCCAATCGGCAACTATATCTTAAATGCCTATCAGCACCTATATTTGAAATGCCTATCGGCAACCATATCTGGAATGCCTATCGGCACCTATATTTGAAATGCCTATCGGCTTTTATATCTGAAATGCCTATCGACACCTATTTTTAAAATGCCAATTGGCAACTATATCTGAAATGCCTATCGGCAACTATATCTGAAATGCCTATTGGCACCTATTTTTGAAATGCCTATCGAAAACTACATCTGAAATGCCTATCAGCACCTATATTTGAAATGCCTATCGGAAACCATATCTGGAATGCCTATCAGCACCTATATTTGAAATGCCTATTGGCTTCTATATCTGAAATGCCTATCGGCACCTTTTTTTAAAATGCCAATCGGCAACTATATCTGAAATGCCTATCGGCACCTATATCTGAAATGCCTATCGGCACCTATTCTTGAAATGCCTATCGGAAACTAGATCTGAAATGCCTATCAGCACCTATATTTGAAATGCCTATCGGCAACCATATCTGAAATGCCTATCGACACCTATATTTGAAATACCTATCGGCTTCTATATCTGAAATGCCTATCGGCACCTATTTTTAAAATGCCAATCGGTAACTATATCTGAAATGCCTATCGGTACCTATATCTGAAATGCCTATCGGCACCAATTTTTGAAATGCCTATCGGAAACTACATCTGGAATGCCTATCAGCACCTATATTTGAAATGCCTATAGGCAACCATACCTGGAATGCCTATCGGCACCTATATTTGAAATGCCTATCGGCTTCTATATCTGAAATGCCTATCGACACCTATTTTTAAAATGCCAATCGGCAACTATATCTGAAATGCCTATCGGCACGTATATCTGAAATGCCTATCGGCAACTATTTTTGAAATGCCTATCGGAAACTACATCTGAAATGCCTATCAGCACCTATGTTTGAAATGCCTATCGGCAACCATATCTGAAATGCCTATCGACACCTATATTTGAAATACCTATCGGCTTCTATATCTGAAATGCCTATCGGCACCTATTTTTAAAATGCCAATCGGCAACTATATCTGAAATGCCTATCGGCACCTATATCTGAAATGTCTATCGGCACCAATTTTTGAAATGCCTATCGGAAACTACATCTGAAATGGCTATCAGCACCTATATTTGAAATGCCTATCGACAACCATATCTGGAATGCTTATCGGCACCTATATTTGAAATGCCTATCGGCTTCAATATCTGAAATGCCTATCGGCACCTATTTTTAAAATGCCAATCGGCAACTATATCTGAAATGCCTATCGGCACCTATATCTGAAATGCCTATCGGCACCTATATTTAAAATGCCTATCGGCAAACATATCTGGAATGTCTATCGACACCTATATTTGAAATGCCTATCGGCTTCTATATCTGAAATGCCTATCGGCACATATTTTTAAAATGCCAATCGGCAACTATGTCTGTAATGCCTATCGCCACCTATTTTTTAAATGCCTATCGGAAACTACATCTGAAATGCCTATCAGCACCAATATTTGAAATGCCTATCGGCAACCATATCTGAAATGCCTATCGACACCTATATTTGAAATACCTATCGGCTTCTATATCTGAAATGCCTATCGGCACCTATATCTGAAATGCCTATCCGCACCTATTTTTGAAATGCCTATCGGAAACTACATCTGAAATGCCTATCAGCACCTATATTTGAAATGCCTATCGGCTTCTATGTCTGAAATGCCTATCGGCACCCATTTTTAAAATGCCAATCGGCGACTATACCTGAAATGCCTATCGGCACCTATATCTGAATTGCCTATCGGCACCTATTTTTGAAATGCCTATCGGAAACCAGATCTAAAATGCCTATCAGCACCTATATTTGAAATGCCTATTGGCAACTATATCTGGAATGCCTATCGGCACCTATATTTGAAATGCCTATCGACTTCTATATTTAAAATGCCTATCGGCAACCATATCTGAAATGCCTATCGACACCTATATTTGAAATACTTATCGGCTTCTATATCTGAAATGCCTATCGGCACCTATATCTAAAATGCCTATCGGCACCAATTTTTGAAATGCCTATCGGAAACTACATCTGGAATGCCTATCAGCACCTATATTTAAAATGCCTATCGGCAACCATATCTGGAATGCCTATCGGCAACTATATTTGAAATACCTATCGGCTTCTATATCTGAAATGCCTATCGACACCTATTTTTAAAATGCCAATCGGCAAATATATCTGAAATGCCTATCGGCACCTATATCTGAAATGCCTATCGGCACCTATTTTTAAAATGCCAATCGGCAACTATATCTGAAATACCTATCGGCACCTATATCTGAAATGCCTATCGGCACAAATTTTTGAAATGCCTATCGGGAACTACATCTGAAATGCCTATCAGCACCTATATTTGAAATGCCTCTCGGCAACCATATCTGGAATGCTTATTGGCACCTATATTTGAAATGCCTATCGGCTTTTATATCTGAAATGCCTATCGGCAAATATTTTTAAAATGCCAATCGGCAACTATATCTGAAATGCCTATCGGCACCTATATCTGAAATGCCTATCGGCACCTATTTTTTGAAATGCCTATCGGAAACTACATCTGAAATGCCTATCAGCACCTATATTTGAAATGCCTATCGACAACCATATCTAGAATGCCTATCGGCACCTATATTTGAAATGCCCATCGGCTTCTATATCTGAAATGCCTATCGGCACCTATTTTTAAAATGCCAATCGGCAACTATATCTGAAATGCCTATCGGCACATATATCTGAAATGCCTATCGGCACCAATTTTTGAAATGCCTATCGGAAAACAACATCTGAAATGCCTATCAGCACCTATATTTGAAATGCCTATCGGCAATCATATCTGGAATGCCTATCGGCACCTATATTTGAAATGCCTATCGGCTTCTATATCTAAAATGCCTATCGGCACCTATTTTTAAAATGCCAATCGGCATCTATATCTGAAATGCCTATCGGCACCTATATCTGAAATGCCTATCGGCACCTATTTTTGAAATGCCTATCGGAAACTACATCTGAAATGCTTATCAGCACCTATATTTGAAATGCCTATCGGCAACCACATCACAAATGCCTATCGGCACTTATATCTGAAATGCATTCGGCATTTATATCTGAAATGCCTATCGACACCTATATTTGTAATGCCTATCGGCACCTATATTTTAAATGCCTATCGGCAACTATATCTGATATGCCTATCGGCACCTATATCTGAAATGCCTATCGGCACCTATTTTTGAAATGCCTATCGGAAACTACATCTAAAATGCCTTGTAACGTTTTACAATTTAGAGACCGCGTCATATTTTATATTTTATCTAGTTCGGCAAATAAAATTGTTTAAAAATTAAAACATTTTAAAGAGACACAATGAGAGTGACGGTGAGGTCCGAATCTCGCCATAAGAGGCCATGGGATAGTAAGAGTGCGTTAGATCGATTTAAAAATACAAAATTAAAAAACCATTCTATACTTGTATTGCGAGTCAGTGTTAGATTGTGGCCGAGTGAAACAGCACATTGGTATAGAGTGCGTTAGAGAGAGAGCTGAATATGCGGCCGCCGACGAAGAACGCTTGATTCAGTGGATTCAAGTTAAAATTTGCGCGCTCGATCATTCGACGCACGACGTTTGTCGTAAAAAGACTGTCTGATTTTTGGCGTTTTATTTGTTGATTGCAAATATTAATGGTGTTAGAATTTGAAGCTGTTTTTTTGTTTGAAATTTGAAGTTAGGTTCTTGGCGGTATTTTTGGAGCTGTAAGGTTCTAGTTTTCGATTGTCGATAGGGCGTCCCCCCCTGAACTCTGTTTAACAACAATTTTGATTCCAATATTCCTGATTTTAGAGTTATTGAATTATTCCTTATTTTTCATTGTTGCACGATTGTTGTCAGTAGCAGTTAACCGTGAAAAGATACAAGCCTGTTGGCATCCCTGGAGTAGGAGTAGATTTGTTTTTGGAATAGGATTGGATTATTCTGGATCTGTTGTCGGATTGGGCTAGGTTTCTGGAATTTTATTTAATGGTGGTATAGAATCCTGATCTAGGATATTTTGGATTCGGACGTTGGATTCTAACGAAAGAACTGCAGCGTATCATATTATTAACGATTTAACGCCAATAATTACGTCGAATCAAATCAATTTATAATTTGATTGTTTTAAAATCCTGCGATCTAAACAAACCATTTCATGAATTTGAAGTTTATTTTCAGGTTCCGTGAATATAAGTGTGGTTACCGTGTGTTGCTTAGACTTCCGGTTATTTTAGTTTTAAGTTGAATTTGTAAACCGTGTTATAGGAATGATATATTTTGGTGTTGTTGAATTTTGGTTGAAGCGCGACATTCTGTCTCGCGTTTTGGTTGCTGAAATTTGGTGTTAATGATGTTGTTGTAGTGTGACAATTTAAGGGTCGCGTATTTAGGATTATTTCGATTTGTGTCGTAATCATTTTGCGAATTTCAGTTCGGATATTTATTTGATCGTTTGGTTTGCTTTGATTGTAGTCTGTCGGATTGCAATCGTTATTTTGGCGATTTGATTTTGGTTTGCCCTGGCTGTAAATAAGTTGGTTATTTGTTCTGGTCTCACCATTCGTTAGCGAAGGGTTACAATTGTTGTGGTTGTTAGTTGTTCATTTTTACGGGTGTACTCTCGTACCGAGGATCTTCTACATTCCGTGCTTTATTTATTTGTTGTGGCGTGGTTTGGGCTGCGTGTTGTTTAGGCTTAAGTTGGCTGTAAATATTTTAGTTTTTCCTGCTGTCTACCGTGGTCGTCTCTAACGTCCTGGGGTGGACTCCTTGGACAACTCCGTGTGGCCCCTATGTCCTGGCGCCCTTCCTTACCTCAGTCGGTTGTGGTCCACACTTGCTTTATCACATCAGAGCGTCTATTCTAGTAAGCAGGAATTGTGTTATTTATTTAACTTATTCAATTGTTGCGTTGTGTGTTGTCCTTCGTGTTAATTAAAAACAAATTGCCAAACAATTTTATTGGTTAAAGTGGTCGGTGGTCGGATTTTAACGCCCCATAGTGGGCCTTTCCCCAAAACAAGAACAATCGGGTTCACTCTAATACTTTATTTATTTTTATTCTCCATTACCTACGCCCCTCGCACCGTCTGAGTATAGCTAGCTGTGGCCTCCTCAAATAATTGTGAGACTGGTTGCCGAAGAGGTAACACAAATGGCGCCCAACGTATGGGCCTTGGAATTTTGAGACCCGTTGTTTTGGCGAGGCCTATCACACACTTCATCTCAACGTCTGAGTCTGTGGATTCTGACCGCGATAGTTTTGGAACATTTTATGTTGTACTATTTCGTATTTTGTAATTTCGGTTGGTGATTAAGACAACTGAATGTTATGTTTATTTTTTTGAATTGTGAAATAATTTCGAAGTTTTGTGATTCTGATAATTCAGATCTCGTGCAGGTTGAATTTATGTGAGCCTCAGTTTATGTTGTTGAATATTGGCGTACGTTTTGAGACGGCTTATTTTGTAAGTCACGCTTACGTCAAGTCAATTAGTAATTTTGTTGAATTATTTTAATTTTATGATGGAAGTTTCGTATGAAATTGAGGTTGACCACCTTACCAGTCATGAAGTTGATTATGAGCTATCAATTCGTGGATTTATGTCGGGTAGTGACGAATTAAAACGACGTAAGTGTTTGAGGCGTTTAGTGGCCGCTGATTTTAAACGTGTTGGTATTACGTATTATGCTGCTAGCCCATTTAAACACGATACTGATGGTGCTGAAATTGATCTCAGCATTTCCTTGGCTAGTAAATCGATTGAAATTTATGACGGAAGTTTGGATCTACCTTTTGTGGAAATTCGTTCTAGGTTAAACCATTTGAAAGGTCGATTGATGCGAATAGTTAGTGATGATGATGAAACTAAGTCCTTTAAAAACGACCGCCTGATAACCGTGATTGCCTTAGAGGATGAATTCCTATTAAAAATGCCAGCTGTTACACGGACAGATGAAGTTCAGAGAGCGGTTGAATCAGACCGAACTACAGTCGCTTCGCAGCTTGATAGTAGCTCTACGACGGTTCCTGCTATCACTTCGGAAGTTTGTCGACATTCTAGTGGGATTCCAGTTTTCAAATGGGGATTAAAATTCTCGGGTGAATCCTCGGGGGATAGTGTTGCGGAAATTTTACAGCGAATTGAGGAATGCCGAATTTCAAGAGGTGTCTCAAAGGAGGACTTGTTTAAATCGGTGTTTGATTTATTGGAAGGATCGGCCTTGTCTTGGTATCGTTCAGTGCAGGATTCAATTTCTTCTTGGGACGATTTTGTTGTGCAGTTGAAAGCTGAGTTTCAACCTTTAGATTACGAAAATGATTTATGGAATGAAATTTTCCACCGTTTTCAAGGTTCTGATGAACGCGTAGGAAGTTATATGTCGAGTATGAAAAATTTGTTTGCGCGTTTGCCCACGCCTACGACTGAGGCGCAACGTTTAAATGTGATTCGGCGAAATTTGTCACCCTACTACCTCAATCATTTAGGTACGAGCGTCATCACTTCGGTTGAACAATTAAATTCTGCTTGTAAACAACTAGAAGAAAATCAGCATCTTGCTAGTCGCATTCGGACTGGTCAGTCTAACTCGCGTGCGGTGGAACCGGCTTACACTTATAAGCCACCGATTACTCGCACTACTGGTCACAGGAGACTGAATGTGAATACGGTGTCTGGTTTGGTGTGCTGGAATTGTCAAGAGCAGGGACATTTTAGTAGGGAATGTAAGAAACCAAAAACGGGGAAATTTTGTTATGGATGTGGGAAACGTGATGTTACGCGGTTTACTTGTGAGCATTGTTCGGGAAACGCCCAAGGAGGAGAATAGTTGGTCGGTATTTTTCTCGTCATGCAACGACCAAGTTGAATAAGTTTGATCCTGTTGGTTGGAAATTTTGGTTGCGACGTGTAGCTGAATTTATTAAACCTTCTACGGTTAAGAGTGCCAATCCGATATTTGTGCCTCGCGCACGTGATAATAGACCTTTTATTTCGGTGTCTATTTTTCAGAAAACCGTTATTGCTTTATTGGACTCAGGAGCAAATAATTCCGTGCTTGGAAAAAAGGGCTTGCAGCTTATTGAGGCTTTTAATTTAAAAATTTGTGATTCTCCCGATTCTGACGTTTTTACTGCTGATGGTGCGGCTCAGCGAATAGCTGGATTTGTATTGCTGCCAATAGCAATTGATGATGTCGTGAAATTAGTGAAGATTTTGGTTGTGCCTTCGTTATCGCATTTTCTTATTTTGGGTAGCGACTTTTGCAGACAGTTTTCGCTTAAAATTGATTTTAGTTTGAATTCTTTTAGAATTGGTGATAAGAAAATCAGAGCTGTCGACAAGTGTGCTCTTGATTCTCTTGAGTCTTCTACTCCGGGAATGATGCTCAAGGATCGTTCGGATTTGAATAATTTTCAGAGGAAACAAATGGACGTGGTCATTAAGAAATTTGGAGAATTGTCGTGGATGGATGGAACGAAGTTAGGTCGGACAAATAGAATTCGACATTGCATAGACACAGGTGATGCAGCCCCTATTAGACAGCGACAATACGCTATGTCACCGTATATGCTGGAGCACTTGAATAAAGAGCTTGATACGATGCTTCAGTTAGGAGTTGTTCAGCGCTCGTCCAGTCCCTGGTCTTCGCCAGTTTTGTTAGTTAAGAAATCGAACGGTTCTTTGAGGTTTTGTTTTGATGGTAGAAAGTTGAATTCTGTCACCAAGAGGGATGCTTACCCTCTGCCTCGTGTTGATGCTATTTTGAATAAACTTTCTGGAGTGCAGTTTCTATCCAGTATTGACCTCAAGTCAGCCTTTTGGCAAATTCCTTTGGAGGATAGTTCACGAGAGAAAACTGCTTTTATTGTTCCTGGTCGTGGGTTGTTTGAATTTGTTGTAATGCCGTTTGGATTAAATAATGCCCCCCAAACGCAGCAAAGACTCATGGATATGATTTTAGGCCCTGAATTAGACCCTTTTGTTTTTGTGTACTTGGACGATATTATCGTCGCCACGCCCTCGTTTGAGAAACATGTTGAGGTTCTCAATGTTGTCCTTCAGCGGTTATTGGCCGCTAATTTGACTATTAATTTGGAGAAATGTGAGTTTTGTCGCTCTTCCTTGAAATATCTAGGTTTTATTGTGGATCGGAATGGTTTAAGGACGGATCCGGAGAAAGTAGCAGCGATGCTTGAATTTCCTCGTCCACAAACCGCTACACAGGTTAAAAGATTTATAGGCACTTGCTCCTGGTATAGGCGCTTTATACCGCAATTCTCCACTCGCACAGCACCGATAACTGATTTGATAAAGGGGCGTCGAAAATCCCAGCGGATTGAATGGACACCTGAAGCTGAAATCGCTTTTAATGATATAAAGCAGGCGTTAATCTCTGCACCGATATTAGCCAGTCCGGATTTTGGAAAGGAGTTCACCATACAGTGTGATGCTTCACAAGTAGGTCTGGGATGTATTTTGACTCAACTTAATGACGGCGTTGAAGTTCCGGTCGCTTTCGCTAGTCGCAAGTTAACCAAGGCTGAACAGAATTACAGTACCACCGAGAAGGAATGTCTTGCAGTTGTGTTTGGAGTCGAAAAATTTCGACCTTATGTTGAAGGCGTTCGGTTTAGGATTATTACAGATCATTTTTCTCTTCTCTGGCTACATCAGTTGAAAGATCCGTGCGGTCGACTAGCTCGGTGGGCCGTAAAGCTTCAACAATTTGATTTTGTTTTGGAACATCGTAAGGGGTCGTTGAACGTCATTCCGGATGCCTTGTCGAGAGCTCCGTTAGAATTAGCATTGGTGGAGATAGTTCAAGAGCATGTTATTGCTGATAATTGGTATCAGCGTATGTTAACGAATGTTAATGAGAATCCGGATGGTTATCCCGATTGGCGAATAGTTGATGGCTTATTGTATAAGCACGTTGATTCAGGAATAGACCCGGGCGTAAATTTTGACGATTGGAAGATAGTGGTTCCTAAAATCCGTCGACGTGAAGTCATGCGTCAATGTCATGACGAACCCACAGCCGCCCATTTGGGAGTTATGAAGACGCTAAATCGGATTTGTGATGTTTATTACTGGCCCAAAATGCGTTCGGATATAAAAAAATATGTCAGGTGTTGCAGGATTTGTGCCGCTCAAAAGGCTCCCACTCTAGCTCGGCCGGGATATATGGGGCGCCCTAAGCGTGTGTCGATGCCCTGGCAGCTTATTTCGTGTGACATTATGGGTCCACTACCAAGATCACAAAAGGGTTTTTCGTATCTGTTAGTGGTGACTGATTGGTTTACCAAATATACTTTGTTGAAACCCTTGCGTTCTGCTGTTTCCGGTGCGATTGCAGAATTTCTGGAGAATGATGTATTTTTAGTTTTTGGAGCTCCCCAGATTCTCATGTGTGATAACGGCACCGAGTTCACCTCTAATACAATACAGGCGTTGGCTACAAGGTTTGGGGTTAAGGTATGGCCGAATGCAAGATATCACCCTCAAATTAATTTTGTGGAAAGGTACAACCGAACTATTGGTGCCGCTATTCGTTCATTTATAAAAGATACTGATCACCGGATTTGGGACAAGAATATTCAGAAAGTTGCTTATGCCCTACGCACTGCAAAACATGATGTCACTGGCTATCCTCCGACATTTTTAAACTTTGGACGGCACGTGCCGATTGACGGGAATTATTACGGGCGTCTGGAAGACTTGGATGAGGTAGAATTGGAAAATGCCAGAGACTTTCTAGTGAATGAACTTGAAGCCTTGCCAGCGTTGTACCAGGACGTTCAACGCAAGTTAGCAGTGGCTTATAGAAAGAGTGCGAGGTTGTATAATGCCGGGAAACGAGCTACTCCTGTTTATCGCGTGGGTGATCAAGTTTGGAAACGAAACCATGTTATTTCCAATGCGGGCCAACATTATTCTGCGAAGTTAGCTCCACGTTACGTACCCTGTGTGGTGCGTCGAGTAGTGTCGAATCTCGTTTATGAGCTTGATGATGAGGAAGGAAAATCTGTTGGACGATGGCACGTCAAGGATATTAAGGGCCAGGTAGCCTCCAGTTCTTCGGATTCTTCAGATTCAGAATCTTCGGTTTCTGAATCTTCTAATGCAGAATAATCCTCCTATTATTGTTGTGATGTTGTTAGATGTGAAAAAGCTGCGTCACCGTCGCATCTTTTTCTCCGGGAAAGAGGGGAGTGTAACGTTTTACAATTTAGAGACCGCGTCATATTTTATATTTTATCTAGTTCGGCAAATAAAATTGTTTAAAAATTAAAACATTTTAAAGAGACACAATGAGAGTGACGGTGAGGTCCGAATCTCGCCATAAGAGGCCATGGGATAGTAAGAGTGCGTTAGATCGATTTAAAAATACAAAATTAAAAAACCATTCTATACTTGTATTGCGAGTCAGTGTTAGATTGTGGCCGAGTGAAACAGCACATTGGTATAGAGTGCGTTAGAGAGAGAGCTGAATATGCGGCCGCCGACGAAGAACGCTTGATTCAGTGGATTCAAGTTAAAATTTGCGCGCTCGATCATTCGACGCACGACGTTTGTCGTAAAAAGACTGTCTGATTTTTGGCGTTTTATTTGTTGATTGCAAATATTAATGGTGTTAGAATTTGAAGCTGTTTTTTTGTTTGAAATTTGAAGTTAGGTTCTTGGCGGTATTTTTGGAGCTGTAAGGTTCTAGTTTTCGATTGTCGATAGGGCGTCCCCCCCTGAACTCTGTTTAACAACAATTTTGATTCCAATATTCCTGATTTTAGAGTTATTGAATTATTCCTTATTTTTCATTGTTGCACGATTGTTGTCAGTAGCAGTTAACCGTGAAAAGATACAAGCCTGTTGGCATCCCTGGAGTAGGAGTAGATTTGTTTTTGGAATAGGATTGGATTATTCTGGATCTGTTGTCGGATTGGGCTAGGTTTCTGGAATTTTATTTAATGGTGGTATAGAATCCTGATCTAGGATATTTTGGATTCGGACGTTGGATTCTAACGAAAGAACTGCAGCGTATCATATTATTAACGATTTAACGCCAATAATTACGTCGAATCAAATCAATTTATAATTTGATTGTTTTAAAATCCTGCGATCTAAACAAACCATTTCATGAATTTGAAGTTTATTTTCAGGTTCCGTGAATATAAGTGTGGTTACCGTGTGTTGCTTAGACTTCCGGTTATTTTAGTTTTAAGTTGAATTTGTAAACCGTGTTATAGGAATGATATATTTTGGTGTTGTTGAATTTTGGTTGAAGCGCGACATTCTGTCTCGCGTTTTGGTTGCTGAAATTTGGTGTTAATGATGTTGTTGTAGTGTGACAATTTAAGGGTCGCGTATTTAGGATTATTTCGATTTGTGTCGTAATCATTTTGCGAATTTCAGTTCGGATATTTATTTGATCGTTTGGTTTGCTTTGATTGTAGTCTGTCGGATTGCAATCGTTATTTTGGCGATTTGATTTTGGTTTGCCCTGGCTGTAAATAAGTTGGTTATTTGTTCTGGTCTCACCATTCGTTAGCGAAGGGTTACAATTGTTGTGGTTGTTAGTTGTTCATTTTTACGGGTGTACTCTCGTACCGAGGATCTTCTACATTCCGTGCTTTATTTATTTGTTGTGGCGTGGTTTGGGCTGCGTGTTGTTTAGGCTTAAGTTGGCTGTAAATATTTTAGTTTTTCCTGCTGTCTACCGTGGTCGTCTCTAACGTCCTGGGGTGGACTCCTTGGACAACTCCGTGTGGCCCCTATGTCCTGGCGCCCTTCCTTACCTCAGTCGGTTGTGGTCCACACTTGCTTTATCACATCAGAGCGTCTATTCTAGTAAGCAGGAATTGTGTTATTTATTTAACTTATTCAATTGTTGCGTTGTGTGTTGTCCTTCGTGTTAATTAAAAACAAATTGCCAAACAATTTTATTGGTTAAAGTGGTCGGTGGTCGGATTTTAACGCCCCATAGTGGGCCTTTCCCCAAAACAAGAACAATCGGGTTCACTCTAATACTTTATTTATTTTTATTCTCCATTACCTACGCCCCTCGCGCCGTCTGAGTATAGCTAGCTGTGGCCTCCTCAAATAATTGTGAGACTGGTTGCCGAAGAGGTAACAGCCTATCGGCACCTATTTTAAAATGCCAATCGGCAACTATATCTGAAATGCCTATCGGCACCTATATCTGAAATGCTTATCGGCACCTATTTTTGAAATGCCTATAGGAAACTAGATCTGAAATGCCTATCAGCACCTATATTTGAAATGCCTATCGGCAACCATATCTGAAATGCCTATCGACACCTATATTTGAAATACCTATCGGCTTCTATATCTGAAATGCCTATCGGCACCTATTTTTAAAATGCTAATCGGCAACTATATCTGAAATGCCTATCTGCACCTATATCTGAAATGCCTATCGGCACCAATTTTTGAAATGCCTATCGGAAAATACATCTGAAATGCCTATCAGCACCTATATTTGAAATGCCTATCGGCAACCATATCTGGAATGCTTATCGGCACCTATATTTGAAATGCCTATCGGCTTCTATATCTGAAATGCCTATCGGCACCTACTTTTAAAATGCCAATCGGCAACTATATCTGAAATGCCTATCGGTACCTATATCTGAAATGCCTATCGGCACCTATTTTTGAAATGCCTATCAGGAAACTACATCTGAAATGCCTATCAGCACCTATATTTGAAATGCCTATCGGCAACCATATCTGGAATGCCTATCGGCACTTATATTTGAAATGCCTATCGGCTTCTATATCTGAAATGCCTATCGGTACCTATTTTTAAAATGCCAATCGGCTACTATATCTGAAATGCCTTTCGGCACCTATATCTGAAATGCCTATCGGCGCCTATTTTTGAAAACCCTATCAAAAACTACATCTGAAATGCCTATCAGCACCTATATTTGAAATGCCTATCGGCAACCATATCTGGAATGCCTATCGGCACCTATATTTGAAATGCCTATCGGCTGCTATATCTGAAATCCCTATCGGCACCTATTTTAAAAATGCCAATCGGCAACTATATCTGAAATGCCTATCGGCACCTATATCTGAAATGCCTATCGGCACCTATTTTTGAAATGCCTATCGGAAACCACATCTGAAATGCCTATCAGCATCAATATTTGAAATGCTTATCGGCAACCATATCTGAAATGCCTATCGACACCTATATTTGAAATACGTATCGGCTTCTATATCTGAAATGCCTATCGGCACCTATTTTTAATGTGCCAATCGGCAACTATATCTGAAATGCCTATCGGCACCTATATCTGAAATGCCTATCGGCACCAATTTTTGAAATGCCTATCGGAAACTACATCTGAAATGCCTATCAGCACCTATATTTGAAATGCCTATCGGCAACCATATTTGGAATGCCTATCGGCACCTATATTTGAAATGCCTATCGGCTTCTATATCTGAAATGCATATCGGCACCTATTTTAGAAATGCCAATCGGCAACTATATCTGAAATGCCTATCGGCACCTATATCTGAAATGCCTTTCGGCATTTATATCTGAAATGCCTATCGACACCTATATTTGTAATGCCTATCGGCACCTATATTTTAAATGCCTATCGGCAACTATATCTGATATGCCTATCGGCACCTATTTCTGAAATGCCTATCGGCACCTATTTTTGAAATGCCTATCCGAAACTACATCTAAAATGCCTATCGGAAACTATTTTTAAAATGCCAATCGGCAACTATATCTGAAATGCCTATCGGCACCTATTTTTGAAATGCCTATCGGAAACTACATCTGAAATGCCTATCAGCACCTATAATTGAAATGCCTATCGGCAACCATATCTGAAATGCCTATCGACACCTATATTTGAAATACCTATCGGCTTCTATATCTGAAATGCCTATCGGCACCTATTTTTAAAATGCCAATCGGCAACTATATCTGAAATGCCTATCGGCACCTATATCTGAAATGCCTATCGGCACCAATTTTTGAAATGCCTATCGGAAACTACATCTGAAATGCCTATTAGCACCTATATTTGAAATGCCTATCGGCAACCATATCTAGAATGCTTATCGGCACCTATATTTGAAATGCCTATCGCCTTCTATATCTGAAATGCCTATCGGCACCTACTTTTAAAATGCCAATCGGCAACTATATCTGAAATGCCTATCGGCACCTATATTTAAAATGCCTATCGGCACCTATTTTTGAAATGCCTATCAGGAAACTACATCTGAAATGCCTATCAGCACCTATATTTGAAATGCCTATCGGCAACCATATCTGGAATGCCTATCGGCACCTATATTTGAAATGCCTATCGGCTTCTATATCTGAAATGCCTATCGGCACCTATTTTTAAAATGCCAATAGGCAACTATATCTAAAATGCCTTTCGGCACCTATATCTGAAATGCCTATCGGCACCTATTTTTGAAATGCCTATCGAAAACTACATCTGAAATGCCTATAAGCACCTATATTTGAAATGCCTATCGGCAACCATATCTGGAATGCCTATCGGCACCTATATTTGAAATGTCTATCGGCTTCTATATCTGAGATGCCTATCGGCACCTATATCTGAAATGCCTATCGGCACCTATATTTGAAATACCTATCGGCTTCTATATCTGAAATGCCTATCGGCACCTATATCTAAAATGCCTATCGGCACCTATTTTTGAAATGCCTATCGGAAACTACATCTGAAATGCCTATCAGCACCAATATTTGAAATTCCTATCGGCAACCATATCCGGAATGCCTATCGGCACCTATATTTAAAATGCCTATCGGCTTCTATATCTGAAATGCCTATCGGCACCTATTTTTTAAATTCCAATCGGCACTTATATCTGAAATGCCTATCGGCACCTTTATCTGAAATGCCTATCGGCACCAATTTTTGAAGTGCCTATCGGAAACTACATCTGAAATGCTTTTCAGCACTTATATTTGAAATGCTTATCGGCAACTATATCTGGAATGCCTATCGGCACCTACATTTGAAATGCCTATCGGCTTCTATATCTGAAATGCCTACCGGCACCTATTTTAAAAATGCCAATCGGCAACTATATCTGAAATGCCTATCGGCACCTATATCTGAAATGCCTATCGGCACCTATTTTTGAAATGCCTATCGGAAACTACATCTGAAATGCCTATCAGCACCTATATTTGAAATGCCTATCGGCAACCATATCTGGAATGCCTATCGGCACCTATATTTGAAATGCCTATCGGCTTCTATATCTGAAATGCCTATCGGCACCTATTTTTAAAATGCCTATCGGCAACTATATCTGAAGTGCCTATCGGCACCAATATCTGAAATGCCTATCGGCACCTATTTTTGAAATGCCTATCGAAAACTACATCTGAAATGCCTATCAGCACCTATATTTGAAATGCCTATCGGCAACCACATCAGAAAGTCCTATCGGCACCTATATCTGAAATGCCTTTCGGAATTTATATCTGAAATGCTTATTGACACCTATATTTGAAAAGCCTATCGGCACCTATATTTTAAATGCCTATCGGCAACTTTATCTGATATGCCTATCGGCACCTATATCTGAAATGCCTATCGGCACCTATTTTTGAAATGCCTATCGGAAACTACATCTAAAATGCCTATCGGCACCTATTTTTAAAATGCCAATCGGCAACTATATCTTAAATGCCTATCAGCACCTATATTTGAAATGCCTATCGGCAACCATATCTGGAATGCCTATCGGCACCTATATTTGAAATGCCTATCGGCTTTTATATCTGAAATGCCTATCGACACCTATTTTTAAAATGCCAATTGGCAACTATATCTGAAATGCCTATCGGCAACTATATCTGAAATGCATATTGGCACCTATTTTTGAAATGCCTATCGAAAACTACATCTGAAATGCCTATCAGCACCTATATTTGAAATGCCTATCGGAAACCATATCTGGAATGCCTATCAGCACCTATATTTGAAATGCCTATTGGCTTCTATATCTGAAATGCCTATCGGCACCTTTTTTTAAAATGCCAATCGGCAACTATATCTGAAATGCCTATCGGCACCTATATCTGAAATGCCTATCGGCACCTATTCTTGAAATGCCTATCGGAAACTAGATCTGAAATGCCTATCAGCACCTATATTTGAAATGCCTATCGGCAACCATATCTGAAATGCCTATCGACACCTATATTTGAAATACCTATCGGCTTCTATATCTGAAATGCCTATCGGCACCCATTTTTAAAATGCCAATCGGTAACTATATCTGAAATGCCTATCGGTACCTATATCTGAAATGCCTATCGGCACCAATTTTTGAAATGTCTATCGGAAACTACATCTGGAATGCCTATCAGCACCTATATTTGAAATGCCTATAGGCAACCATACCTGGAATGCCTATCGGCACCTATATTTGAAATGCCTATCGGCTTCTATATCTGAAATGCCTATCGACACCTATTTTTAAAATGCCAATCGGCAACTATATCTGAAATGCCTATCGGCACGTATATCTGAAATGCCTATCGGCAACTATTTTTGAAATGCCTATCGGAAATTACATCTGAAATGCCTATCAGCACCTATGTTTGAAACGCCTATCGGCAACCATATCTGAAATGCCTATCGACACCTATATTTGAAATACCTATCGGCTTCTATATCTGAAATGCCTATCGGCACCTATTTTTAAAATTCCAATCGGCAACTATATCTGAAATGCCTATCGGCACCTATATCTGAAATGTCTATCGGCACCAATTTTTGAAATGCCTATCGGAAACTACATCTGAAATGGCTATCAGCACCTATATTTGAAATGCCTATCGACAACCATATCTGGAATGCTTATCGGCACCTATATTTGAAATGCCTATCGGCTTCAATATCTGAAATGCCTATCGGCACCTATTTTTAAAATGCCAATCGGCAACTATATCTGAAATGCCTATCGGCACCTATATCTGAAATGCCTATCGGCACCTATATTTAAAATGCCTATCGGCAAACATATCTGTAATGTCTATCGGCACCTATATTTGAAATGCCTATCGGCTTCTATATCTGAAATGCCTATCGGCACATATTTTTAAAATGCCAATCGGCAACTATGTCTGTAATGCCTATCGCCACCTATTTTTTAAATGCCTATCGGAAACTACATCTGAAATGCCTATCAGCACCAATATTTGAAATGCCTATCGGCAACCATATCTGAAATGCCTATCGACACCTATATTTGAAATACCTATCGGCTTCTATATCTGAAATGCCTATCGGCACCTATATCTGAAATGCCTATCCGCACCTATTTTTGAAATGCCTATCGGAAACTACATCTGAAATGCCTATCAGCACCTATATTTGAAATGCCTATCGGCTTCTATGTCTGAAATGCCTATCGGCACCCATTTTTAAAATGCCAATCGGCGACTATACCTGAAATGCCTATCGGCACCTATATCTGAATTGCCTATCGGCACCTATTTTTGAAATGCCTATCGGAAACCAGATCTAAAATGCCTATCAGCACCTATATTTGAAATGCCTATTGGCAACCATATTTGGAATGCCTATCGGCACCTATATTTGAAATGCCTATCGACTTCTATATTTAAAATGCCTATCGGCAACCATATCTGAAATGCCTATCGACACCTATATTTGAAATACTTATCGGCTTCTATATCTGAAATGCCTATCGGCACCTATATCTAAAATGCCTATCGGCACCAATTTTTGAAATGCCTATCGGAAACTACATCTGGAATGCCTATCAGCACCTATATTTAAAATGCCTATCGGCAACCATATCTGGAATGCCTATCGGCAACTATATTTGAAATACCTATCGGCTTCTATATCTGAAATGCCTATCGACACCTATTTTTAAAATGCCAATCGGCAAATATATCTGAAATGCCTATCGGCACCTATATCTGAAATGCCTATCGGCACCTATTTTTAAAATGCCAATCGGCAACTATATCTGAAATACCTATCGGCACCTATATCTGAAATGCCTATCGGCACAAATTTTTGAAATGCCTATCGGGAACTACATCTGAAATGCCTATCAGCACCTATATTTGAAATGCCTCTCGGCAACCATATCTGGAATGCTTATTGGCACCTATATTTGAAATGCCTATCGGCTTTTATATCTGAAATGCCTATCGGCAAATATTTTTAAAATGCCAATCGGCAACTATATCTGAAATGCCTATCGGCACCTATATCTGAAATGCCTATCGGCACCTATTTTTTGAAATGCCTATCGGAAACTACATCTGAAATGCCTATCAGCACCTATATTTGAAATGCCTATCGACAACCATATCTAGAATGCCTATCGGCACCTATATTTGAAATGCCCATCGGCTTCTATATCTGAAATGCCTATCGGCACCTATTTTTAAAATGCCAATCGGCAACTATATCTGAAATGCCTATCGGCACCTATATCTGAAATGCCTATCGGCACCTATTTTTGAAAAGCCTATCGGAAACTACATCTGAAATGCCTATCAGCACCCATATTTGAAATGCCTATCGGCAATCAAATCTGGAATGCCTATCGGCACCTATATTTGAAATGCCTATCGGCTTCTATATCTGAAAAGCCTATCGGCACCTATTTTTGAAATGCCTATCGGAAACTACATCTAAAATGCCTATCGGCAACTATTTTTAAAATGCCAATCGGCAACTATATCTTAAATGCCTATCAGCACCTATATTTGAAATGCCTATCGGCAACCATATCTGGAATGCCTATCGGCACCTATATTTGAAATGCCTATCGGCTTTTATATCTGAAATGCCTATCGACACCTATTTTTAAAATGCCAATTGGCAACTATATCTGAAATGCCTATTGGCAACTATATCTGAAATGCCTATTGGCACCTATTTTTGAAATGCCTATCGAAAACTACATCTGAAATGCCTATCAGCACCTATATTTGAAATGCCTATCGGAAACCATATCTGGAATGCCTATCGGCACCTATATTTGAAATGCCTATTGGCTTCTATATCTGAAATGCCTATCGGCACCTATTTTTAAAATGCCAATCGGCAACTATATCTGAAATGCCTATCGGCACCTATATCTGAAATGCCTATCGGCACCTATTCTTGAAATGCCTATCGGAAACTACATCTGAAATGCCTATCAGCACCTATATTTGAAATGCCTATCGGCAACCATATCTGAAATGCCTATCGACACCTATATTTGAAATACCTATCGGCTTCTATATCTGAAATGCCTATCGGCACCTATTTTTAAAATGCCAATCGGTAACTATATCTGAAATGCCTATCGGTACCTATATCTGAAATGCCTATCGGCACCAATTTTTGAAATGCCTATCGGAAACTACATCTGAAATGCCTATCAGCACCTATGTTTGCAATGCCTATCGGCAACCATATCTGAAATGCCTATCGACACCTATATTTGAAATACCTATCGGCTTCTATATCTGAAATGCCTATCGGCACCTATTTTTAAAATGCCAATCGGCAACTATATCTGAAATGCCTATCGGCACCTATATCTGAAATGCCTATCGGCACCAATTTTTGAAATGCCTATCGGAAACTACATCTGAAATGCCTATCAGCACCTATATTTGAAATGCCTATCGACAACCATATCTGGAATGCTTATCGGCACCTATATTTGAAATGCCTATCGGCTTCAATATCTGAAATGCCTATCGGCACCTATTTTTAAAATGCCAATCGGCAACTATATCTGAAATGCCTATCGGCACCTATATCTGAAATGCCTATCGGCACCTATATTTAAAATGCCTATCGGCAAACATATCTGGAATGCCTATCGGCACCTATATTTGAAATGCCTATCGGCTTCTATATCTGAAATGCCTATCGGCACATATTTTTAAAATGCCAATCGGCAACTATGTCTGTAATGCCTATCGGCACCTATATCTGAAATGCCTATCGGCACCTATTTTTGAAATGCCTATCGGAAACTACATCTAAAATGCCTATCAGCACCAATATTTGAAATGCCTATCGGCAACCATATCTGAAATGCCTATCGACACCTATATTTGAAATACCTATCGGCTTCTATATCTGAAATGCCTATCGGCACCTATATCTGAAATGCCTATCCGCACCTATTTTTGAAATGCCTATCGGAAACTACATCTGAAATGCCTATCAGCACCTATATTTGAAATGCCTATCGGCTTCTATGTCTGAAATGCCTATCGGCACCCATTTTTAAAATGCCAATCGGCGACTATACCTGAAATGCCTATCGGCACCTATATCTGAATTGCCTATCGGCACCTATTTTTGAAATGCCTATCGGAAACCAGATCTAAAATGCCTATCAGCACCTATATTTGAAATGCCTATCGGCAACCATATCTGGAATGCCTATCGGCACCTATATTTGAAATGCCTATCGGCTTCTATATTTAAAATGCCTATCGGCAACCATATCTGAAATGCCTATTGACACCTATATTTGAAATACTTATCGGCTTCTATATCTGAAATGCCTATCGGCACCTATATCTAAAATGCCTAGCGGCGCCAATTTTTGAAATGCCTATCGGAAACTACATCTGGAATGCCTATCAGCACCTATATTTAAAATGCCTATCGGCAACCATATCTGGAATGCCTATCGGCAACTATATTTGAAATACCTATCGGCTTCTATATCTAAAATGCCTATCGACACCTATTTTTAAAATGCCAATCGGCAAATATATCTGAAATGCCTATCGGCACCTATATCTGAAATGCCTATCGGCACCTATTTTTAAAATGCCAATCGGCAACTATATCTGAAATACCTATCGGCACCTATATCTGAAATGCCTATCGGCACAAATTTTTGAAATGCCTATCGGGAACTACATCTGAAATGCCTATCAGCACCTATATTTGAAATGCCTCTCGGCAACCATATCTGGAATGCTTATCGGCACCTATATTTGAAATGCCTATCGGCTTCTATATCTGAAATGCCTATCGGCAAATATTTTTAAAATGCCAATCGGCAACTATATCTGAAATGCCTATCGGCACCTATATCTGAAATGCCTATCGGCACCTGTTTTTTGAAATGCCTATCGGAAACTACATCTGAAATGCCTATCAGCACCTATATTTGAAATGCCTATCGACAACCATATCTGGAATGCCTATCGGCACCTATATTTGAAATGCCCATCGGCTTCTATATCTGAAATGCCAATCGGCACCTATTTTTAAAATGCCAATCGGCAACTATATCTGAAATGCCTATCGGCACCTATATCTGAAATGCCTATCGGCACCTATTTTTGAAATGCCTATCGGAAACTACATCTGAAATGCCTATTAGCACCCATATTTGAAATGCCTATCGGCAACCATATCTGGAATGCCTATCGGCACCTATATTTGAAATGCCTATCGGCTTCTATATCTGAAAAGCCTATCGGCACCTATTTTTAAAATGCCAAACGGCAACTATATCTAAAATGCCTATCGGCACCTATATCTGAAATGCCTATCGGCACCTATTTTTGAAATGCCTATCGGAAACTACATCTGAAATGCCTATCAGCACCTATATTTGAAATGCCTATCGGCAACTATATCTGGGATGCCTATCGGCACCTATATTTGAAATGCCTATCGGCTTCTATATCTGAAATGCCTATCGGCACCTATTTTAAAAATGCCAATCGGCAACTATATCTAAAATGCCTATCGGCACCTATATCTGAAATGCCTATCGGCACCTATTTTTGAAATGCCTATCGGAAACTACATCTGAAATGCCTATCAGCACCTATATTTGAAATGCCTATCGGCAACCATATCTGGAATGCCTATCGGCACCTATATTTGAAATGCCTATTGGCTTATATCTGAAATGCCTATCAGCATCTATTTTTGAAATGCCAATCGGCAACTATATCTGTAATGCCTATCGGCACCTATATCTGAAATGCCTATTGGCACCTATTTTTGAAATGCCTATCTGAAACTACATCTGAAATGCCTATCAGCACCAATATTTAAAATGCTTATCGGCAACCATATCTGAAATGCCTATCGACACCTATATTTGTAATGCCTATCGGCACCTATATTTTAAATGCCTATCGGCAACTATATCTGATATGCCTATCGGCACCTATATCTGAAATGCCTATCGGCACCTATTTTTGAAATGCCTATCGGAAACTACATCTAAAATGCCTATCGGCACCTATTTTAAAATGCCAATCGGCAACTATATCTGAAATGCCTATCGGCACCTATATCTGAAATGCTTATCGGCACCTATTTTTGAAATGCCTATCGGAAACTACATCTGAAATGCCTATCAGCACCTATATTTGAAATGCCTATCGGCAACCATATCTGAAATGCCTATCGACACCTATATTTGAAATACCTATCGGCTTCTATATCTGAAATGCCTATCGGCACCTATTTTTAAAATGCTAATCGGCAACTATATCTGAAATGCCTATCGGCACCTATATCTGAAATGCCTATCGGCACCAATTTTTTAAATGCCTATCGGAAAATACATCTGAAATGCCTATCAGCACCTATATTTGAAATGCCTATCGGCAACCATATCTGGAATGCTTATCGGCACCTATATTTGAAATGCCTATTGGCTTCTATATCTGAAATGCCTATCGGCACCTACTTTTAAAATGCCAATCGGCAACTATATCTGAAATGCCTATCGGTACCTATATCTGAAATGCCTATCGGCACCTATTTTTGAAATGCCTATCAGGAAACTACATCTGAAATGCCTATCAGCACCTATATTTGAAATGCCTATCGGCAACCATATCTGGAATGCCTATCGGCACCTATATTTGAAATGCCTATCGGCTTCTATATCTGAAATGCCTATCGGCACCTATTTTTAAAATGCCAATCGGCTACTATATCTGAAATGCCTTTCGGCACCTATATCTGAAATGCCTATCGGCGCCTATTTTTGAAAACCCTATCGAAAACTACATCTGAAATGCCTATCAGCACCTATATTTGAAATGCCTATCGGCAACCATATCTGGAATGCCTATCGGCACCTATATTTGAAATGCCTATCGGCTTCTATATCTGAAATCCCTATCGGCACCTATTTTAAAAATGCCAATCGGCAACTATATCTGAAATGCCTATCGGCACCTATATCTGAAATGCCTATGGGCACCAATTTTTGAAATGCCTATCGGAAACTACATCTGAAATGCCTCTCAGCACCTATATTTGAAATGCCTATCGGCAACCATATCTGAAATGCCTATCGACACCTATATTTGAAATACCTATCGGCTTCTATATTTGAAATGCCTATCGGCACCTATATCTGAAATGCCTATCGGCACCTATTTTTGAAATGCCTATCGGAAAATACATCTAAAATGCCTATCGACACCTATTTTTAAAATGCCAATCGGCAACTATATCTGAAATGCCTATCGGCACCTATATCTGAAATGATTATCGGCACCTCTTTTTGAAATGCCTTTCGGAAACTACATCTGAAATGCCTATCTGCTCCTATATTTGAAATGCCTATCGGCAACCATATCTGGAATGCCTATCGGCACCTATATTTGAAATGCCTATCGGCTTCTATATCTGAAATGCCTATCGGCACCTATTTTTAAAATGCCAATCGGCAACTATATCTGAAATGCCTATCGGCACCTATATCTGAAATGCCTATCGACACCTATATCTGAAATGCCTATCGACACCTATATCTGAAATGCCTATCGACACCTATATCTGAAATGCCTATCGACACCTATATCTGAAATGCCTATCGACACCTATATCTGAAATGCCTATCGACACCTATATCTGAAATGCCTAGCGACACCTATATCTGAAATGCCTATCGACACCTATTTTTGAAATGCCTATCGGCAACCATATCTGGAATGCCTATCGGCACCTATATTTGAAATGCCTATCGGCTTCTATATCTGAAATGCCTATCGGCACTTATTTTTAAAATGCCAATCGGCAACTATATCTGAAATGCCTATCGGCACCTATATCTGAAATGCCTATCGACACCTATATCTGAAATGCCTATCGGCACTTATTTTTAAAATGCCAATCGGCAACTATATCTGAAATGCCTATCGGCACCTATATCTGAAATGCCTATCGACACCTATATCTGAAATGCCTATCGACACCTATATCTGAAATGCCTATCGACACCTATATCTGAAATGCCTATCGACACCTATATCTGAAATGCCTATCGACACCTATATCTGAAATGCCTATCGACACCTATATCTGAAATGCCTATCGACACCTATTTTTGAAATGCCTATCGGAAACTACATCTGAAATGCCTATCAGCACGTATATTTGAAATGCCTATCGGCAACCATATCTGGAATGCCTATCGGCACCTATATTTGAAATGCCTATCGGCTTCTATATCTGAAATGCCTATCGGCACCTATTTTTAAAATGCCAATCGGCAACTATATCTGAAATGCCTATCGGCACCTATATCTGAAATGCCTATCGACACCTATATCTGAAATGCCTATCGACACCTATATCTGAAATGCCTAACGACACCTATATCTGAAATGCCTATCGACACCTATATCTGAAATGCCTATCGACACCTATATCTGAAATGCCTATCGACACCTATATCTGAAATGCCTATCGACACCTATATCTGAAATGCCTATCGACACCTATTTTTGAAATGCCTATCGGAAACTACATCTGAAATGCCTATCAGCACCTATATTTGAAATGCCTATCGGCAACCATATTTGGAATGCCTATCGGCACCTATATTTGAAATGCCTATCGGCTTCTATATCTGAAATGCCTTTCGACACCTATAATTGAAATGCCTATCGGCACCTATATTTTAAATGCCTATCGGCAACTATATCTGATATGCCTATCGGCACCTATATCTGAAATGCCTATCGGCACCTATTTTTGAAATGCCTATCCGAACCTACATCTAAAATGCCTATCGGCACCTATTTTTGAAATGCCAATCGGCAACTATATCTGAAATGCCTATCGGCACCTATATCTGAAATGCCTATCGGCACCTATTTTTTAAATGCCTATCGGAAACTACATCTAAAATGCCTATCAGCACCTATATTTGAAATGCCTATCGGCAACCATATCTGAAATGCCTATCGACACCTATATTTGAAATACCTATCGGCTTCTATATCTGAAATGCCTATCGGCACCTATTTTTTAAATGCCAATCGGCAACTATATCTGAAATGCCTATCGGCACCTATATCTGAAATGCCTATCGGCACCAATTTTTGAAATGCCTATCGGAAACTACATCTGAAATACCTATCAGCACCTATATTTGAAATGCCTATCGGCAACCATATCTGGAATGCTTATCGGCACCTATATTTGAAATGCCTATCGGCTTCTATATCTGAAATGCCTATCGGCACCTACTTTTAAAATGCCAATCGGCAACTATATCTGAAATGCCTATAGGCACCTATATCTGAAATGCCTATCGGCACCTATTTTTGAAATGCCTATCAGGAAACTACATCTGAAATGCCTATCAGCACCTATATTTGAAATGCCTATCGGCAACCATATCTGGAATGCCTATCGGCACCTATATTTGAAATGCCTATCGGTTTCTATATCTGAAATGCCTTTCGGCACCTATATCTGAAATGCCTATCGGCACCTATTTTTGAAATGCCTATCGAAAACTACATCTGAAATGCCTATCAGCACCTATATTTAAAATGCCTATCGGCAACCATATCTGGAATGCCTATCGGCACCTATATTTAAAATGCCTATCGGAAACTACAGCTGAAATGCCTATTAGCACCAATATTTGAGATGCCTATCGGCAACCATATCTGAAATGCCTATCGACACCTATATTTGAAATACCTATCGGCTTCTATATCTGAAATGCCTATCGGCACATATTTTTAAAATGCCAATCGGCAACTATATCTGAAATGCCTATCGGCACCTAGATCTGAAATGCCTATCGGCACCAATTTTTGAAATGCCTCTCGGAAACTACATCTGAAATGCCTATCAGCACCTATGTTTGAAATGCCTATCGGCAACCATATCTGGAATGCCTATCGGCACCTATATTTGAAATGCCTATCGGCTTCTATATCTGAAATGCCTATCGGCACATATTTTTAAAATGCCAATCGGCATCTATATCTAAAATGCCTATCGGCACCTATATCTGATATGCCTATCGGCACCTATTTTTGAAATGCCTATCGGAAACTACATCTGAAATGCTTATCAGCACCTATATTTGAAATGCGTATCGGCAACCACATCACAAATGCCTATCGGCACCTATATCTGAAATGCCTATCTGCACCTATTTTTGAAATGCCTATCGGAAACTACATCTAAAATGCCTATAGGCACCTATATCTGAAATGCCTATCGGCACCTATATCTGAAATGCCTATCGGCACCTATTTTTGAAATGCCTATCGGAAACTACATCTAAAATGCCTAACAGCACCTATATTTGAAATGCCAATCGGCAACCATATCTGGAATGCCTATCGGCACATATATTTGAAATACCTATCAGCTTCTATATTTGAAATGCCTAGCGGCAACCATATCTGAAATGCCTATCGACACCTATATTTGAAATACCTATCGGCTTCTATATCTGAAATGCCTATCGGCACCTATTTTAAAAATGCCAATAGGCAACTATATCTGAAATGCCTATCGGCACCTATATCTGAAATGCCTATCGGCACCAAATTTTGAAATGCCTATCGGAAACTACATCTGAAATGCCTATCAGCACCTATATTTGAAATGCCTATCGGATTCTATATCTGAAATGCCTATCGACACCTATTTTTAAAATGCCAATCGGTAACTATATCTGAAATGCATATCGGCACCTATATCTGAAATGCCTATCGGTACCTATTTTTGAAATGCCTATCGGAAACTACATCTAAAATGCCTATCGGCACCTTTTTTTAAAATGCCAATCGGCAACTATATCTGAAATGCCTATCGGCACCTATATCTATAATGCCTATCGGCACCTATTTTTGAAATGCCTATCGGAAACTACATCTAAAATGCTAATCGGCACCTATTTTTAAAATACCTTTCGGCACCTATATCTGAAATGCCTATCGGTACCTATTTTTGAAATGCCTATCGGAAACTACATCTAAAAATGCCTATCGGCACCTATTTTTAAAATGCCAATCGGCAACTATATCTGAAATGCCTATCAGCACCTATATTTGAAATGCCTATCGGCAATCATATCTGAAATGCCTATCGACACCTATATTTGAAATACCTACCAGCTTCTATATCTGAAATGCCTATCGGTACCTATTTTTGAAATGCCTATCGGAAACTACATCTAAAAATGCCTATCGGCACCTATTTTTAAAATGCCAATCGGCAACTATATCTGAAATGCCTATCAGCACCTATATTTGAAATGCCTATCGGCAACCATATCTGGAATGCCTATCGGCACCTATATTTGAAATGCCTATCGGCTTCTATATCTGAAATCCCTATCGGCACCTATTTTAAAAATGCCAATCGGCAACTATATCTGAAATGCCTATCGGCACCTATATCTGAAATGCCTATGGGCACCAATTTTTGAAATGCCTATCGGAAACTACATCTGAAATGCCTATTAGCACCTATATTTGAAATGCCTATCGGCAACCATATCTGAAATGCCTATCGACACCTATATTTGAAATACCAATCGGCTTCTATATCTGAAATGCCTATCGGCACCTATTTTTAAGATGCCAATCGGCAACTATATCTGAAATGCCTATCGGCACCTATATCTGAAATGCCTATTGGCACCAATTTTTGAAATGCCTATCGGAAACTACATCTAAAATGCCTATCAGCACCTATATTTAAAATGCCTATTGGCAACCATATCTGGAATGCCTATCGGCACCTATATTTAATATGTCTATCGGTTTCTATATCTGAAATGCCTATCGACACCTATTTTTAAAATGCCAATCGGCAACTATATCTGAAATGCCTATCGGCACCTATATCTGAAATGCCTATCGGCACCAATTTTTGAAATGCCTATCGGAAACTACATCTGAAATGCCTATCAGCACCTATATTTGAAATGCCTATCGGCAACCATATCTGAAATGCCTATCGACACCTTTATTTGAAATACCTATCGGCTTCTATATCTGAAATGCCTATCGGCACCTATTTTTAAAATGCCAATCGGCAACCATATCTGAAATGCCTATCGGCACCTATATCTGAAATGCCTATCGGCACCAATTTTTGAAATGCCTATCGGAAACTACATCTGAAATGCCTATCAGCACCTATATTTGAAATGCCTATCGGCAACCATATCTGGAATGCCTATCGGCACCTATATTTGAAATACCTATCGGCTTCTATATCTGAAATGCCTATCGGCACCTGTTTTTAAAATGCCAATCGGCAACTATATCTGAAATGCCTATCGGCACCTATATCTGAAATGCCTATCGGCATCAATTTTTGAAATGCCTATCGGAAACTACATCTAAAAAGCCTATCAGCACCTATATTTGAAATGCCTATCGGCAACCATATCTGGAATGCCTATCGGCACCTATATTTGAAATACCTATCGGCTTCTATATCTGAAATGCCTATCGACACCTATTTTTAAAATGCCAATCGGCAACTATATCTGAAATGCCTATCGGCACCTATATTTGAAATGCCTATCGGCAACCATATCTGGAATGCCTATCGGCACCTATATTTGAAATGCCTATCGGCTTCTATATCTGAAATCCCTATCGGCACCTATTTTAAACATGCCAATCGGCAACTATATCTGAAATGCCTATCGGCACTTATATCTGAAATGCCTAATGGCACCTATTTTTGAAATGCCTATCGGAAACTACATCTGAAATGCCTATCAGCACCAATATTTGAAATGCCTATCGGCAACCATATCTGAAATGCCTATCGACACCTATATTTAAAATACCTATCGGCTTCTATATCTGAAATGCCTATCGGCACCTATTTTTAAAATGCCAATTGGCAACTATATCTTAAATGCCTATCGGCACCTATATCTGAAATGCCTATCGGCACCAATTTTTGAAATGCCTATCGGAAACTACATCTGAAATGCCTATCAGCACCTATATTTGAAATGCCTATCGGCAACCATATTTGGAATGCCTATCGGTACCTATATTTGAAATGCCTATCGGCTTCTATATCTGAAATGCCTATCGGCACCTATTTTTAAAATGCCAATCGGCAACTATATCTTAAATGCCTATCGGCACCTATATCTGAAATGCCTATCGGCACCAATTTTTGAAATGCCTATCGGAAACTACATCTGAAATGCCTATCAGCACCTATATTTGAAATGCCTATCGGCAACCATATCTGAAATGCCTATCGGCACCTATATCTGAAATGCCTATCGGCACCTATTTTTGAAATGCCTATAGGAAACTACATCTGAAATGCCTATCAGCACCTATATTTGAAATGCCTATCGGCAACCACATCAGAAATGCCTATCGGCACCTATATCTGAAATGCCTTGCGGCATTTATATCTGAAATGCCTATCGACACCTATAATTGAAATGCCTATCGGCACCTATATTTTAAATGCCTATCGGCAACTATATCTGATATGCCTATCGGCACCTATATCTGAAATGCCTATCGGCAACTATTTTTGAAATGCCTATCCGAAACTACATCTAAAATGCCTATCAGCACCTATTTTTAAAATGCCAATCGGCAACTATATCTGAAATGCCTATCGGCACCTATATCTGAAATGCCTATCGGCACCTATTTTTGAAATGCCTATCGGAAACTACATCTGAAATGCCTATCAGCACCTATATTTGAAATGCCTATCGGCAACCATATCTGAAATGCCTATCGACACCTATATTTGAAATACCTATCGGCTTCTATATCTGAAATGCCTATCGGCACCTATTTTTAAAATGCCAATCGGCAACTATATCTGAAATGCCTATCGGCACCTATATCTGAAATGCCTATCGGCACCAATTTTTGAAATGCCTATCGGAAACTACATCTGAAATACCTATCAGCACCTATATTTGAAATGCCTATCGGCAACCATATCTGGAATGCTTATCGGCACCTATATTTGAAATGCCTATCGGCTTCTATATCTGAAATGCCTATCGGCACCTACTTTTAAAATGACAATCGGTAACTATATCTGAAATGCCTATAGGCACCTATATCTGAAATGCCTATAGGCACCTATATCTGAAATGCCTATCGGCACCTATTTTTGAAATGCCTATCAGGAAACTACATCTGAAATGCCTATCAGCACCTATATTTGAAATGCCTATCGGCAACCATATCTGGAATGCCTATCGGCACCTATATTTGAAATGCCTATCGGCTTCTATATCTGAAATGCCTATCGGTACCTATTTTTAAAATGCCAATCGGCTACTATATCTGAAATGCCTTTCGGCACCTATATCTGAAATGCCTATCGGCGCCTATTTTTGAAAACCTTATCGAAAACTACATCTGAAATGCCTATCAGCACCTATATTTGAAATGCCTATCGGCAACCATATCTGGAATGCCTATCGGCACCTATATTTGAAATGCCTATCGGCTGCTATATCTGAAATCCCTATCGGCACCTATTTTAAAAATGCCAATCGGCAACTATATCTGAAATGCCTATCGGCACCTATATCTGAAATGCCTATCGGCACCTATTTTTGAAATGCCTATCGGAAACTACATCTGAAATGCCTATCAGCACCTATATTTGAAATGCCTATCGGCAACCATATTTGGAATGCCTATCGGCACCTATATTTGAAATGTCTATCGGCTTCTATATCTGAAATGCATATCGGCACCTATTTTTAAAATGCCAATCGGCAACTATATCTGAAATGCCTATCGGCACCTATATCTGAAATGCCTTTCGGCATTTATATCTGAAATGCCTATCGGCACCTATATTTTAAATGCCTATCGGCACCTATATTTTAAATGCCTATCGGCAACTATATCTGATATGCCTATCGGCACCTATTTCTGAAATGCCTATCGGCACCTATTTTTGAAATGCCTATCCGAAACTACATCTAAAATGCCTATCGGCAACTATTTTTAAAATGCCAATCGGCAACTATATCTGAAATGCCTATCGGCACCTATTTTTGAAATGCCTATCGGAAACTACATCTGAAATGCCTATCAGCACCTATAATTGAAATGCCTATCGGCAACCATATCTGAAATGCCTATCGACACCTATATTTGAAATACCTATCGGCTTCTATATCTGAAATGCCTATCGGCACCTATTTTTAAAATGCCAATCGGCAACTATATCTGAAATGCCTATCGGCACCTATATCTGAAATGCCTATCGGCACCAATTTTTGAAATGCCTATCGGAAACTACATCTGAAATGCCTATTAGCACCTATATTTGAAATGCCTATCGGCAACCATATCTAGAATGCTTATCGGCACCTATATTTGAAATGCCTATCGGCTTCTATATCTGAAATGCCTATCGGCACCTACTTTTAAAATGCCAATCGGCAACTATATCTGAAATGCCTATCGGCACCTATATTTAAAATGCCTATCGGCACCTATTTTTGAAATGCCTATCAGAAAACTACATCTGAAATGCCTATCAGCACCTATATTTGAAATGCCTATCGGCAACCATATCTGGAATGCCTATCGGCACCTATATTTGAAATGCCTATCGGCTTCTATATCTGAAATGCCTATCGGCACCTATTTTTAAAATGCCAATAGGCAACTATATCTGAAATGCCTTTCGGCACCTATATCTGAAATGCCTATCGGCACCTATTTTTGAAATGCCTATCGAAAACTACATCTGAAATGCCTATAAGCACCTATATTTGAAATGCCTATCGGCAACCATATCTGGAATGCCTATCGGCACCTATATTTGAAATGTCTATCGGCTTCTATATCTGAAATGCCTATCGGCACCTATATCTGAAATGCCTATCGGCACCTATATTTTAAATGCCTATCGGAAACTACGGCTGAAATGCCTATCAGCACCAATATTTGAGATGCCTATCGGCAACCATATCTGAAATGCCTATCGACACCTATATTTGAAATACCTATCGGCTTCTATATCTGAAATGCCTATCGGCACCTATATCTAAAATGCCTATCGGCACCTATTTTTGAAATGCCTATCGGAAACTACATCTGAAATGCCTATCAGCACCAATATTTGAAATTCCTATCGGCAACCATATCCGGAATGCCTATCGGCACCTATATTTAAAATGCCTATCGGCTTCTATATCTGAAATGCCTATCGGCACCTATTTTTTAAATTCCAATCGGCACTTATATCTGAAATGCCTATCGGCACCTATATCTGAAATGCCTATCGGCACCAATTTTTGAAGTGCCTATCGGAAACTACATCTGAAATGCTTTTCAGCACTTATATTTGAAATGCTTATCGGCAACTATATCTGGAATGCCTATCGGCACCTACATTTAATATGCCTATCGGCTTCTATATCTGAAATGCCTACCGGCACCTATTTTAAAAATGCCAATCGGCAACTATATCTGAAATGCCTATCGGCACCTATATCTGAAATGCCTATCGGCACCTATTTTTGAAATGCCTATCGGAAACTACGGCAGAAATGCCTATCAGCACCAATATTTGAGATGCCTATCGGCAACCATATCTGAAATGCCTATCGACACCTATATTTGAAATACCTATCGGCTTCTATATCTGAAATGCCTATCGGCACCTATATCTAAAATGCCTATCGGCACCTATTTTTGAAATGCCTATCGGAAACAACATCTGAAATGCCTATCAGCACCAATATTTGAAATTCCTATCGGCAACCATATCCGGAATGCCTATCGGCACCTATATTTAAAATGCCTATCGGCTTCTATATCTGAAATGCCTATCGGCACCTATTTTTTAAATTCCAATCGGCACTTATATCTGAAATGCCTATCGGCACCTATATCTGAAATGCCTATCGGCACCAATTTTTGAAGTGCCTATCGGAAACTACATCTGAAATGCTTTTCAGCACTTATATTTGAAATGCTTATCGGCAACTATATCTGGAATGCCTATCGGCACCTACATTTAATATGCCTATCGGCTTCTATATCTGAAATGCCTACCGGCACCTATTTTAAAAATGCCAATCGGCAACTATATCTGAAATGCCTATCGGCAACCATATCTGAAATGCCTATCGACACCTATATTTGAAATACCTATCGGCTTCTATATCTGAAATGCCTATCGGCACCTATTTTTAAAATGCTAATCGGCAACTATATCTGAAATGCCTATCTGCACCTATATCTGAAATGCCTATCGGCACCAATTTTTGAAATGCCTATCGGAAAATACATCTGAAATGCCTATCAGCACCTATATTTGAAATGCCTATCGGCAACCATATCTGGAATGCTTATCGGCACCTATATTTGAAATGCCTATCGGCTTCTATATCTGAAATGCCTATCGGCACCTACTTTTAAAATGCCAATCGGAAAATACATCTGAAATGCCTATCAGCACCTATATTTGAAATGCCTATCGGCAACCATATCTGGAATGCCTATCGGCACCTATATCTGAAATGCCTATCGGCACTTATTTTTGAAATGCCTATCGGAAAGTACATCTGAAATGCCTATCAGCACCTATATTTGAAATGCCTATCGGCAACCATATCTGAAATGCCTATCGACACCTATATTTGAAATACCTATCGGCCTCTATATCTTAAATGCCTATCGGCACCTATTTTTAAAATGCCAATCGGCAACTATATCTGAAATGCCTATCGGCACCTATTTTTGAAATGCCTATCGGAAACTACATCTGAAATGCTTATTAGCACCTATATTTGAAATGCCTATCGGCAACCACATCACAAATGCCTATCGGCACCTACATCTGAAATGCCTTTCGGCATTTATATCTGAAATGCCTATCGACACCTATATTTGTAATGCCTAACGGCACCTATATTTTAAATGCCTATCGGCAACTATATCTGATATGCCTATCGGCACCTATATCTGAAATGCCTATCAGCACCTATTTTTGAAATGCCTATTAGCACTTATATTTGAAATGCCTATCGGCAACCAAATCTGGAATGCCTATCGGCACCTATATTTGAAATGCCTATCGGCTTCTACATCTGAAATGCCTATCGGCACCTATATCTGAAATGCCTATCTACACCTATTTTTAAAATGCCTATCGGAAACTACATCTGAAATGCTTATTAGCACCTATATTTGAAATGCCTATCGGCAACCACATCACAAATGCCTATCGGCACCTACATCTGAAATGCCTTTCATCATTTATATCTGAAATGCCTATCGACACCTATATTTGTAATGCCTAACGGCACCTATATTTTAAATGCCTATCGGCAACTATATCTGATATGCCTATCGGCACCTATATCTGAAATGCCTATCGGCACCTATTTTTGAAATGCCTATCAGCACTTATATTTGAAATGCCTATCGGCAACCAAATCTGGAATGCCTATCGGCACCTATATTTGAAATGCCTATCGGCTTCTATATCTGAAATGCCTATCGGCACCTATATCTGAAATGCCTATCGGCACCTATTTTTAAAATGCCTATCGGAAACTACATCTGAAATGCTTATTAGCACCTATATTTGAAATGCCTATCGGCAACCACATCACAAATGCCTATCGGCACCTACATCTGAAATGCCTTTCGGCATTTATATCTGAAATGCCTATCGACACCTATATTTGTAATGCCTAACGGCACCTATATTTTAAATGCCTATCGGCAACTATATCTGATATGCCTATCGGCACCTATATCTGAAATGCCTATCGGCACCTATTTTTGAAATGCCTATCGGAAACTACATCTAAAATGTCTATCGGCAACCACATCACAAATGCCTATCGGCACCTATATCTGAAATGCATTCGGCATTTATATCTGAAATGCCTATCGACACCTATATTTGTAATGCCTATCGGCACCTATATTTTAAATGCCTATCGGCAACTATATCTGATATGCCTATCGGCACCTATATCTGAAATGCCTATCGGCACCTATTTTTGAAATGCCTATCGGAAACTACATCTAAAATGCCTATCGGCACCTATTTTAAAATGCCAATCGGCAACTATATCTGAAATGCCTATCGGCACCTATATCTGAAATGCTTATCGGCACCTATTTTTGAAATGCCTATCGGAAACTAGATCTGAAATGCCTATCAGCACCTATATTTGAAATGCCTATCGGCAACCATATCTGAAATGCCTATCGACACCTATATTTGAAATACCTATCGGCTTCTATATCTGAAATGCCTATCGGCACCTATTTTTAAAATGCTAATCGGCAACTATATCTGAAATGCCTATCTGCACCTATATCTGAAATGCCTATTGGCACCAATTTTTGAAATGCCTATCGGAAAATACATCTGAAATGCCTATCAGCACCTATATTTGAAATGCCTATCGGCAACCATATCTGGAATGCTTATCGGCACCTATATTTGAAATGCCTATCGGCTTGTATATCTGAAATGCCTATCGGCACCTACTTTTAAAATGCCAATCGGCAACTATATCCGAAATGCCTATCAGTACCTATATCTGAAATGCCTATCGGCACCTATTTTTGAAATGCCTATCAGGAAACTACATCTGAAATGCCTATCAGCACCTATATTTTAAATGCCTATCGGCAACCATATCTGGAATGCCTATCGGCACCTATATTTGAAATGCCTATCGGCTTCTATATCTGAAATGCCTATCGGTACCTATTTTTAAAATGCCAATCGGCTACTATATCTGAAATGCCTTTCGGCACCTATATCTGAAATGCCTATCGGCGCCTATTTTTGAAAACCCTATCGAAAACTACATCTGAAATGCCTATCAGCACCTATATTTGAAATGCCTATCGGCAACCATATCTGGAATGCCTATCGGCACCTATATTTGAAATGCCTATCGGCTGCTATATCTGAAATCCCTATCGGCACCTATTTTAAAAATGCCAATCGGCAACTATATCTGAAATGCCTATCGGCACCTATATCTGAAATGCCTATCGGCACCTATTTTTGAAATGCCTATCGGAAACTACATCTGAAATGCCTATCAGCACCTATATTTGAAATGCCTATCGGCAACCATATTTGGAATGCCTATCGGCACCTATATTTGAAATGCCTATCGGCTTCTATATCTGAAATGCATATCGGCACCTATTTTTAAAATGCCAATCGGCAACTATATCTGAAATGCCTATCGGCACCTATATCTGAAATGCCTTTCGGCATTTATATCTGAAATGCCTATCGACACATATATTTGAAATGCCTATCGGCACCTATATTTTAAATGCCTATCGGCAACTATATCTGATATGCCTATCGGCACCTATTTCTGAAATGCCTATCGGCACCTATTTTTGAAATGCCTATCCGAAACTACATCTAAAATGCCTATCGGCAACTATTTTTAAAATGCCAATCGGCAACTATATCTGAAATGCCTATCGGCACCTATTTTTGAAATGCCTATCGGAAACTACATCTGAAATGCCTATCAGCACCTATATTTGAAATGCCTATCGGCAACCATATCTGGAATGCCTATCGGCACCTATATTTGAAATGCCTATCGGCTTCTATATCTGAAATGCCTATCGGCACCTATTTTTAAAATGCCAATAGGCAACTATATCTGAAATCCCTTTCGGCTCCTATATCTGAAATGCCTATCGGCACCTATTTTTGAAATGCCTATCGAAAACTACATCTGAAATGCCTATAAGCACCTATATTTGAAATGCCTATCGGCAACCATATCTGGAATGCCTATCGGCACCTATATTTGAAATGTCTATCGGCTTCTATATCTGAAATGCCTATCGGCACCTATATCTGAAATGCCTATCGGCACCTATATTTGAAATGCCTATCGGAAACTACGGCTGAAATGCCTATCAGCACCAATATTTGAGATGCCTATCGGCAACCATATCTGAAATGCCTATCGACACCTATATTTGAAATACCTATCGGCTTCTATATCTGAAATGCCTATCGGCACCTATATCTAAAATGCCTATCGGCACCTATTTTTGAAATGCCTATCGGAAACTACATCTGAAATGCCTATCAGCACCAATATTTGAAAAACCTATCGGCAACCATATCCGGAATGCCTATCGGCACCTGTAGTTAAAATGCCTATCGGCTTCTATATCTGAAATGCCTATCGGCACCTATTTTTTAAATTCCAATCGGCACTTATATCTGAAATGCCTATCGGCACCTATATCTGAAATGCCTATCGGCACCAATTTTTGAAGTGCCTATCGGAAACTACATCTGAAATGCTTTTCAGCACTTATATTTGAAATGCTTATCGGCAACTATATCTGGAATGCCTATCGGCACCTACATTTGAAATGCCTATCGGCTTCTATATCTGAAATGCCTACCGGCACCTATTTTAAAAATGCCAATCGGCAACTATATCTGAAATGCCTATCGGCACCTATATCTGAAATGCCTATCGGCACCTATTTTTGAAATGCCTATCGGAAACTACATCTGAAATGCCTATCAGCACCTATATTTGAAATGCCTATCGGCAACCATATCTGGAATGCCTATCGGCACCTATATTTGAAATGCCTATCGGCTTCTATATCTGAAATGCCTATCGGCACCTATTTTTAAAATGCCTATCGGCAACTATATCTGAAGTGCCTATCGGCACCAATATCTGAAATGCCTATCGGCACCTATTTTTGAAATGCCTATCGAAAACTACATCTGAAATGCCTATCAGCACCTATATTTGAAATGCCTATCGGCAACCACATCAGAAAGTCCTATCGGCACCTATATCTGAAATGCCTTTCGGAATTTATATCTGAAATGCTTATTGACACCTATATTTTAAATGCCTATCGGCACCTATATTTTAAATGCCTATCGGCAACTTTATCTGATATGCCTATCGGCACCTATATCTGAAATGCCTATCGGCACCTATTTTTGAAATGCCTATCGGAAACTACATCTAAAATGCCAATCGGCAACTATATCTTAAATGCCTATCAGCACCTATATTTGAAATGCCTATCGGCAACCATATCTGGAATGCCTATCGGCACCTATATTTGAAATGCCTATCGGCTTTTATATCTGAAATGCCTATCGACACCTATTTTTAAAATGCCAATTGGCAACTATATCTGAAATGCCTATCGGCAACTATATCTGAAATGCCTATTGGCACCTATTTTTGAAATGCCTATCGAAAACTACATCTGAAATGCCTATCAGCACCTATATTTGAAATGCCTATCGGAAACCATATCTGGAATGCCTATCGGCACCTATATATGAAATGCCTATTGGCTTCTATATCTGAAATTCCTATCGGCACCTTTTTTTAAAATGCCAATCGGCAACTATATCTGAAATGCCTTTTGGCACCTATATCTGAAATGCCTATCGGCACCTATTCTTGAAATGCCTATCGGAAACTAGATCTGAAATGCCTATCAGCACCTATATTTGAAATGCCTATCGGCAACCATATCTGAAATGCCTATCGACACCTATATTTGAAATACCTATCGGCTTCTATATCTGAAATGCCTATCGGCACCTATTTTTAAAATGCCAATCGGTAACTATATCTGAAATGCCTATCGGTACCTATATCTGAAATGCCTATCGGCACCAATTTTTGAAATGCCTATCGGAAACTACATCTGGAATGCCTATCAGCACCTATATTTGAAATGCCTATAGGCAACCATACCTGGAATGCCTATCGGCACCTATATTTGAAATGCCTATCGGCTTCTATATCTGAAATGCCTATCGACACCTATTTTTTAAATGCCAATCGGCAACTATATCTGAAATGCCTATCGGCACCTATATCTGAAATGTCTATCGGCACCAATTTTTGAAATGCCTATCGGAAACTACATCTGAAATGGCTATCAGCACCTATATTTGAAATGCCTATCGACAACCATATCTGGAATGCTTATCGGCACCTATATTTGAAATGCCTATCGGCTTCAATATCTGAAATGCCTATCGGCACCTATTTTTAAAATGCCAATCGGCAACTATATCTGAAATGCCTATCGGCACCTATATCTGAAATGCCTATCGGCACCTATATTTAAAATGCCTATCGGCAAACATATCTGGAATGCCTATCGGCACCTATATTTGAAATGCCTATCGGCTTCTATATCTGAAATGCCTATCGGCACATATTTTTAAAATGCCAATCGGCAACTATGTCTGTAATGCCCATCGCCACCTATTTTTTAAATGCCTATCGGAAACTACATCTGAAATGCCTATCAGCACCAATATTTGAAATGCCTATCGGCAACCATATCTGAAATGCCTATCGACACCTATATTTGAAATACCTATCGGCTTCTATATCTGAAATGCCTATCGGCACCTATTTTTAAAATGCCAATCGGCAACTATATCTGAAATGCCTATCGGCACCTATATCTGAAATGCCTATCGGCACCAATTTTTGAAATGCCTATCGGAAACTACATCTGAAATGCCTATCAGCACCTATATTTGAAATGCCTATCGACAACCATATCTGGAATGCTTATCGGCACCTATATTTGAAATGCCTATCGGCTTCAATATCTGAAATGCCTATCGGCACCTATTTTTAAAATGCCAATCGGCAACTATATCTGAAATGCCTATCGGCACCTATATCTGAAATGCCTATCGGCACCTATATTTAAAATGCCTATCGGCAAACATATCTGGAATGCCTATCGGCACCTATATTTGAAATGCCTATCGGCTTCTATATCTGAAATGCCTATCGGCACATATTTTTAAAATGCCAATCGGCAACTATGTCTGTAATGCCTATCGGCACCTATATCTGAAATGCCTATCGGCACCTATTTTTGAAATGCCTTTCGGAAACTACATCTAAAATGCCTATCAGCACCAATATTTGAAATGCCTATCGGCAACCATATCTGAAATGCCTATCGACACCTATATTTGAAATACCTATCGGCTTCTATATCTGAAATGCCTATCGGCACCTATTTTTAAAATGCCAATCGGCAACTATATCTGAAATGCCTATCGGCACCTATATCTGAAATGCCAATCGGCACCAATTTTTGAAATGCCTATCGGAAACTACATCTGAAATGCCTATCAGCACCTATATTTGAAATGCCTATCGACAACCATATCTGGAATGCTTATCGGCACCTATATTTGAAATGCCTATCGGCTTTAATATCTGAAATGCCTATCGGCACCTATTTTTAAAATGCCATTTGGCAACTATATCTGAAATGCCTATCGGCACCTATATCTGAAATGCCTATCGGCTTCTATATTTAAAATGCCTATCGGCAACCATATCTGAAATGCCTATTGACACCTATATTTGAAATACTTATCGGCTTCTATATCTGAAATGCCTATCAGCACCTATATTTAAAATGCCTATCGGCAACCATATCTGGAATGCCTATCGGCAACTATATTTGAAATACCTATCGGCTTCTATATCTGAAATGCCTATCGACACCTATTTTTAAAATGCCAATCGGCAAATATATCTGAAATGCCTATCGGCACCTATATCTGAAATGCCTATCGGCACCTATTTTTAAAATGCCAATCGGCAACTATATCTGAAATACCTATCAGCACCTATATCTGAAATGCCTATCGGCACAAATTTTTGAAATGCCTATCGGGAACTACATCTGAAATGCCTATCAGCACCTATATTTGAAATGCCTCTCGGCAACCATATCTGGAATGCTTATCAGCACCTATATTTTAAATGCCTATCGACTTCTATATCTGAAATGCCTATCGGCAAATATTTTTAAAATGCCAATCGGCAACTATATCTGAAATGCCTATCGGCACCTATATCTGAAATGCCTATCGGCACCTATTTTTTGAAATGCCTATCGGAAACTACATCTGAAATGCCTATCAGCACCTATATTTGAAATGCCTATCGACAACCATATCTGGAATGCCTATCGGCACCTATATTTGAAATGCCCATCGGCTTCTATATCTGAAATGCCTATCGGCACCTATTTTTAAAATGCCAATCGGCAACTATATCTGAAATGCCTATCAGCACCTATATCTGAAATGCCTATCGGCACCTATTTTTGAAATGCCTATCGGAAACTACATCTGAAATGCCTATCAGCACCCATATTTGAAATGCCTATCGACAACCATATCTGGAATGCCTATCGGCACCTATATTTGAAATGCCTATCGGCTTCTATATCTGAAAAGCCTATCGGCACCTATTTTTAAAATGCCAAACGGCAACTATATCTGAAATGCCTATCGGCACCTATATCTGAAATGCCTATCGGCACCTATTTTTGAAATGCCTATCGGAAACTACATCTGAAATGCCTATCAGCACCTATATTTGAAATGCCTATCGGCAACTATATCTGGGATGCCTATCGGCACCTATATTTGAAATGCCTATCGGCTTCTATATCTGAAATGCCTATCGGCACCTATTTTAAAAATGCCAAACGGCAACTATATCTAAAATGCCTATCGGCACCTATATCTGAAATGCCTATCGGCACCTATATTTGAAATGCCTATTGGCTTATATCTGAAATGCCTATCAGCATCTATTTTTGAAATGCCAATCGGCAACTATATCTGTAATGCCTATCGGCACCTATATCTGAAATGCCTATTGGCACCTATTTTTGAAATGCCTATCTGAAACTACATCTGAAATGCCTATCAGCACCAATATTTGAAATGCTTATCGGCAACCATATCTGAAATGCCTATCGACACCTATATTTGAATTACCTATCGGCTTCTATATCTGAAATGCCTATCAGCACCTATTTTTAAAATGCCAATCGGCAACTATATCTGAAATGCCTATCGGCACCTATATCTGAAATGCCTATCGGCACCAATTTTTGAAATGCCTATCGGAAACTACATTTGAAATGCCTATCAGCACCTATATTTGAAATGCCTATCGGCAACCATATCTAGAATGCCGATCGGCACCTATATTTGAAATGCCTATCGGCTTCTATATCTGAAATGCCTATCGGCACCTATTTTTAAAATGCCAGTCGGCAACTATATCTGAAATGCTTATCGGCACCTATATCTGAAATGCCTATCGGCGCCTATTTTTCAAATGCCTATCGGAAACTACATCTGAAATGCCTATCAGAACCTATATTTGAAATGCCTATCGGCAACCATATCTGGAATGCCTATCGGCACCTATATTTGAAATGCCTATCGGCTTCTATATCTGAAATGCCTATCGGCACCTATTTTAAAATGCCAATCGGCAACTATATCTGAAATTCCTATCGGCACTTATATGTGAAATGCCTATCGGCATATATTTTTGAAATGCCTATCGGAAACTACATCTGAAATGCCTATCAGCACCTATATTTGAAATGCCTATCGGCAACCATATCTGAAATGCCTATCGACACCTATATTTGAAATACCTATCGGCTTCTATATCTGAAATGCCAATCGGCACCTATTTTTAAAATGCCAATCGGTAACTATATCTGAAATGCCTATCGGCACCTATATCTGAAATGCCTATCGGCACCAATTTTTGAAATGCTTATTAGAAACTACATCTGGAATGCCTATCAGCACCTATATTTGAAATGCTTATCGGCAACCATATCTGGAATGCCTATCGGCACCTATATTTGAAATGCCTATCGGCTTCTATATCTGAAAGGCCTATCGACACCTATTTTTAAAATGCCAATCGGCAACGATATCTGAAATGCCTATGGGCACCTATATCTGAAATGCCTATCGGCACCTATTTTAAAATGCCAATCGGCAACTATATCTGAAATTCCTATCGGCACTTATATGTGAAATGCCTATCGGCAAATATTTTTGAAATGCCTATCGGAAACTACATCTGAAATGCCTATCAGCACCTATATTTGAAATGCCTATCGGCAACCATATCTGAAATGCCTATCGACACCTATATTTGAAATACCTATCGGCTTCTATATCTGAAATGCCTATCGGCACCTATTTATAAAATGCCAATCGGCAACTATATCTGAAATGCCTATCGGCACCTATATCTGAAATGCCTATCGACACCTATTTTTGAAATGCCTATCGGAAACTACATCTGAAATGCCTATCAGCACCTATATCTGAAATGCCTATCGGCACCTATATCTGAAATGCCTATCGGCACCAATTTTTGAAATGCCTATCGAAAACTACATCTGAAATGCCTATCAGCACCTATATTTGAAATGCCTATCGGCAACCATATCTGGAATGCCTATCGGCACCTATATTTGAAATGCCTATCGGCTTCTATATCTGAAATGCCTATCGGCACCTATTTTTAAAATGCCAATCGGCATCTATATCTGAAATGCCTATCGGCACCTATATCTGAAATGCCTATCGGCACCTATTTTTGATATGCCTATCGGAAACTACATCTGAAATGCTTATCAGCACCTATATTTGAAATGCCTATCGGCAACCACATCACAAATGCCTATCGGCACCTATATCTGAAATGCCTTTCGGCATTTATATCTGAAATGCCTATCGACACCTATAATTGTAATGCCTATCGGCACCTATATTTTAAATGCCTATCGGCAACTATATCTGATATGCCTATCGGCTCCTATATCTGAAATGCCTATCGGCACCTATTTTTGAAATGCCTGTCGGAAACTACATCTAAAATGCCTATCGGCACCTATTTAAAATGATAATCGGCAACTATATCTGAAATGCCTATCGGCACCTATATCTGAAATGCTTATCGGCACCTATTTTTGAAATGCCTATCGGAAACTACATCTGAAATGCCTATCAGCACCTATATTTGAAATGCCTATCGGCAACCATATCTGAAGTGCCTATCGACACCTATATTTGAAATACCTATCGGCTTCTATATCTGAAATGCCTATCGGCACCAATTTTTGAAATGCCTATCGGAAAATACACTGAAATGCCTATCAGCACCTATATTTGAAATGCCTATCGGCTTCTATATCTGAAATGCCTATCGGCACCTACTTTTAAAATGCCAATCGGCAACTATATCTGAAATGCCTATCGGCACTTCTATGTGAAATGCCTATCGGCACCAATTTTTGAAATGCCTGTCGGAAACTACATCTGAAATGCCTATCAGCACCTATATTTGAAATGCCTATCGGCAGCCATATCTGGTATGCCTATCGGCACCTATATTTGAAATGCCTATCGGCTTCTATATCTGAAATGCCTATCGGCACCTATTTTTAAAATGCCAATCGGCAACTATATCTGAAATGCCTTTCTGCACCTATATCTGAAATGCCTATCGGCACCTATTTTTGAAATGCCTATCGAAAACTACATCTGAAATGCCTATCAGCACCTATATTTGAAATGCCTATCGGCAACCATATGTGGAATGCCTATCGGCACCTATATTTGAAATGCCTATCGGCTTCTATATCTGAAATGCCTATCGGCACCTATATCTGAAATGCCTATCGGCACCTATATTTGAAATGCCTATCGGAAACTACAGCTGAAATGCCTATCAGCACCAATATTTGAGATGCTTATCGGCAAACATATCTGAAATGCCTATCGACACCTATATTTGAAATACCTATCGGCTTCTATATCTGAAATACCTTGCGGCACCTATTTTTAAAATGCCAATCGACAACTATATCTGAAATGCCTATCGGCACCTATATCTGAAATGCCTATCGGCACTAATTTTTGAAATGCCTATCGGAAACTACATCTGAAATGCCTATCAGCACCTATATTTGAAATGCCTATCGGCAACCATATCTGGAATGCCTATCGGCACCTATATTTAAAATGCCTATCGGCTTCTATATCTGAAATGCCTATCGGCACCTATTTTTAAAATGCCAATCGGCATCTATATCTGAAATGCCTATCGGCACCTATATCTAAAATGCCTATCGGCACCTATTTTTGAAATGCCTATCGGAAACTACATCTGAAATGCTTATCAGCACCTATATTTGAAATGCCTATCGGTAACCACATCACAAATGCCTATCGGCACACAATATCTGAAATGCCTATCGGCACCTATTTTTGAAATGCCTATCGGAAACTACATCTAAAATGCCTATCGGCACCTATTTTTAAAATGCCAATCGGCTACTATATCTGAAATGCCTATCGGCACCTATATCTTAAATGCCTATCGGCACCAATTTTTGAAATGCCTATCGGAAACTACATCTGAAATGCCTATCAGCACCTATATTTAAAATGCCTATCGGCAACCATATCTGAAATGCCTATCGACACCTATATTTGAAATACCTATCGGCTTCGATATCTGAAATGCCTATCGGCACCTATTTTTAAAATGCCAATCGGCAACTATATCTGAAATGCCTATCGGCACCTATATCTTAAATGCCTATCGGCACCAATTTTTGAAATGCCTATCGGAAACTACATCTGAAATGCCTATCAGCACCTATATTTGAAATTCCTATCGGCAGCCATATCTGGAATGCCTATCGGCACCTATATCTGAAATGCCTATCGGCACTTATTTTTGAAATGCCTATCGGAAAGTACATCTGAAATGCCTATCTGCACCTATATTTGAAATGCCTATCGGCAGCCATATCTGGAATGCCTATCGGCACCTATATTTGAAATGCCTATCGGCTTCTATATCTGAAATGCCAATCGGCACCTATTTTTAAAATGCCAATCGGCAACTATATCTGAAATGCCTTTCGGCACCTATATCTGAAATGCCTATCGGCACCTATTTTTAAAATGCCTATCGAAAACTACATCTGAAATGCCTATCAGCACCTATATTTGAAATGCCTATCGGCAGCCATATCTGGAATGCTTATCGGCACCTATATTTGAAATGCCTATCGGCTTCTATATCTGAAATGCCTATCGGCACCTACTTTTAAAATGCCAATCGGCAACTATATCTGAAATGCCTATCGGCACTTCTATCTGAAATGCCTATCGGCACCAATTTTTGAAATGCCTGTCGGAAACTACATCTGAAATGCCTATCTGCACCTATATTTGAAATGCCTATCGGCAGCCATATCTGGAATGCCTATCGGCACCTATATTTGAAATGCCTATCGGCTTCTATATCTGAAATGCCTATCGGCACCTATTTTTAAAATGCCAATCGGCAACTATATCTGAAATGCCTTTTGGCACCTATATCTGAAATGCCTATCGGCACATATTTTTAAAATGCCTATCGAAAACTACATCTGAAATGCCTATTAGCACCTATATTTGAAATGCCTATCGGCAACCATATGTGGAATGCCTATCGGCCCCTATATTTGAAATGCCTATCGGCTTCTATATCTGAAATGCCTATCGGTACCTATATCTGAAATGCCTATCGGCACCTATATTTGAAATGCCTATCGGAAACTACAGCTGAAATGCCTATCAGCACCAATATTTGAGATGCCTATCGGCAACCATATCTGAAATGCCTATCGACACCTATATTTGAAATACCTATCGGCTTCTATATCTGAAATGCCTATCGGCACCTTTTTTTAAAATGCCAATCGGCAACTATATCTGAAATGCCTATCGGCACCTATATCTGAAATGCTTATCGGCACCAATTTTTGAAATGCCTATCGGAAAACAACATCTGAAATGCCTATCAGCACCTATATTTGAAATGCCTATCGGCAACCATATCTGGAATGCCTATCGGCACCTATATTTGAAATGCCTATCGGCTTCTATATCTGAAATGCCTATCGGCACCTATTTTTAAAATGCCAATCGGCATCTATATCTGAAATGCCTATCGGCACCTATATCTGAAATGCCTATCGGCGCCTATTTTTGAAATGCCTGTCGGAAACTACATCTGAAATGCCTATCAGCACCTATATTTGAAATGCCTATCGGCAACCATATCTGGAATGCCTATCGGCACCTATATTTGAAATGCCTATCGGCTTCTATATCTGAAATGCCTATCGGCACCTATTTTTAAAATGCCAATCGGCAACTATATCTGTAATGCCTATCGGCACCTATATCTGAAATGCCTATCGACACCTATTTTTGAAATGCCTATCGGAAACTACATCTGAAATGCCTATCAGCACCAATATTTGAAATGCCTCTCGGCAACCATATCTGAAATGCCTATCGACAAATATATTTGAAATACGTATCGGCTTCTATATCTGAAAAGCCTATCGGCACCTATTTTTAAAATGCCAATTGGCAACTATATCTGAAATGCCTATCGGCACCTATATCTGAAATGCCTATCGGTACCTATTTTTGAAATGCCTATCGGAAACAACATCTGAAATGCCTATCAGCACTTATATTTGAAATGCCTATCGGCAACCAAATCTGGAATGCCTATCGGCACCTATATTTGAAATGCCTATCGGCTTCTATATCTGAAATGCCTATCGGCACCTATATCTGAAATGCCTATCGGCACCTATTTTTGAAATGCCTATCGGAAATTACATCTGAAATGCTTATTAGCACCTATATTTGAAATGCCTATCGGCAACCACATCACAAATGCCTATCGGCACCTACATCTGAAATGCCTTTCGGCATTTATATCTGAAATGCCTATCGACACCTATATTTGTAATGCCTAACGGCACCTATATTTTAAATGCCTATCGGCAACTATATCTGATATGCCTATCGGCACCTATATCTGAAATGCCTATCGGCACCTATTTTTGAAATGCCTATCGGAAACTACATCTAAAATGTCTATCGGCACCTATTTTTAAAATGCCAATCGGAAACTATATCTGAAATGCCTATCGGCACCTATATCAGAAATGCCTATCGGCACCTATTTTTGAAATGCATATGGGAAACTACATCTGAAATGCCTATCAGCACCTATATTTGAAATGCCTATCGGCAACCATATCTGAAATGCCTATCGACACCTATATTTGAAATACCTATCGGATTCGATATCTGAAATGCCTATCGGCACCTATTTTTAAAATGCCAATCGACAACTATATCTGAAATGCCTATCGGCACCTATATCTTAAATGCCTATCGGCACCAATTTTTGAAATGCCTATCGGAAACTACATCTGAAATGCCTATCAGCACCTATATTTGAAATGCCTATAGGCAACCATATTTGGAATGCCTATCGGCACCTATATCTGAAATGTCTATCGGCACTTATTTTTGAAATGCCTATCGGAAACTACATCTGAAATGCCTATCAGCACCTATATTTGAAATGCCTATCGGCAACCATATCTGAAATGCCTATCGACACCTATATTTGAAACACCTATCGGCTTCTATATCTGAAATGCCTATCGGCACCTATTTTTAAAATGCCAATCGGCAACTATATCTGAAATGCCTATCGGCACCTATATCTGAAATGCCTATCGGCACCAATTTTTGAGATGCCTATCGGAAACTACATCTGAAATGCCTATCAGCACCTATATTTAAAATGCCTATCGGCAACCATATTTGGAATGCCTATCGGCACCTATATTTGAAATGCCTATCGGCTTCTATATCTGAAATGCCTATCGGCACCTATTTTTAAAATGCCAATCGGCAACTATATCTAAAATGCCTATCGGCACCTATATCTTAAATGCCTATCGGCACCAATTTTTGAAATGCCTATCGGAAACTACATCTGAAATGCCTATCAGCACCTATATTTGAAATGCCTATAGGCAACCATATCTGGAATGCCTATCGGCACCTATATCTGAAATGCCTATCGGCACTTATTTTTGAAATGCCTATCGGAAAGTACATCTGAAATGCCTATCAGCACCTATATTTGAAATGCCTATCGGCAAACATATCTGAAATGCCTATCGACACCTATATTTGAAATACCTATCGGCCTCGATATCTTAAATGCCTATCGGCACCTATTTTTAAAATGCCAATCGGCAACTATATCTGAAATGCCTATCGGCACCTATATCTGAAATGCCTATCGGCACCAATTTTTGAAATGCCTATCGGAAACTACATCTGAAATGCCTATCAGCACCTATATTTGAAATGCCTATCGGCAGCCATATCTGGAATGCTTATCGGCACCTATATTTGAAATGCCTATCGGCTTCTATATCTGAAATGCCTATCGGCACCTACTTTTAAAATGCCAATCGGCAACTACATCTGAAATGCCTATCAGCACCTATATTTGAAATGCCTATCAGGAACCATATCTGGAATGCCTATCGGCACCTATATTTGAAATGCCTATTGGCTTATATCTGAAATGCCTATCAGCATCTATTTTTGAAATGCCAATCGGCAACTATATCTGTAATGCCTATCGGCACCTATATCTGAAATGCCTATTGGCACCTATTTTTGAAATGCCTATCTGAAACTACATCTGAAATGCCTATCAGCACCAATATTTGAAATGCTTATCGGCAACCATATCTGAAATGCCTATCGACACCTATATTTGAATTACCTATCGGCTTCTATATCTGAAATGCCTATCAGCACCTATTTTTAAAATGCCAATCGGCAACTATATCTGAAATGCCTATCGGCACCTATATCTGAAATGCCTATCGGCACCAATTTTTGAAATGCCTATCGGAAACTACATTTGAAATGCCTATCAGCACCTATATTTGAAATGCCTATCGGCAACCATATCTGGAATGCCGATCGGCACCTATATTTGAAATGCCTATCGGCTTCTATATCTGAAATGCCTATCGGCACCTATTTTTAAAATGCCAGTCGGCAACTATATCTGAAATGCTTATCGGCACCTATATCTGAAATGCCTATCGGCGCCTATTTTTCAATTGCCTATCGGAAACTACATCTGAAATGCCTATCAGAACCTATATTTGAAATGCCTATCGGCAACCATATCTGGAATGCCTATCGGCACCTATATTTGAAATGCCTATCGGCTTCTATATCTGAAATGCCTATCGGCACCTATTTTAAAATGCCAATCGGCAACTATATCTGAAATTCCTATCGGCACTTATATGTGAAATGCCTATCGGCATATATTTTTGAAATGCCTATCGGAAACTACATCTGAAATGCCTATCAGCACCTATATTTGAAATGCCTATCGGCAACCATATCTGAAATGCCTATCGACACCTATATTTGAAATACCTATCGGCTTCTATATCTGAAATGCCAATCGGCACCTATTTTTAAAATGCCAATCGGTAACTATATCTGAAATGCCTATCGGCACCTATATCTGAAATGCCTATCGGCACCAATTTTTGAAATGCTTATTAGAAACTACATCTGGAATGCCTATCAGCACCTATATTTGAAATGCTTATCGTCAACCATATCTGGAATGCCTATCGGCACCTATATTTGAAATGCCTATCGGCTTCTATATCTGAAAGGCCTATCGACACCTATTTTTAAAATGCCAATCGGCAACGATATCTGAAATGCCTATGGGCACCTATATCTGAAATGCCTATCGGCACCTATTTTTGAAATGCCTATCAGAAACTACATCTGAAATGCCTATCAGCACCTATATTTGAAATGCCTATCGGCAACCATATCTGAAATGCCTATCGACACCTATATTTGAAATACCTATCGGCTTCTATATCTGAAATGCCTATCGGCACCTATTTATAAAATGCCAATCGGCAACTATATCTGAAATGCCTATCGGCACCTATATCTGAAATGCCTATCGACACCTATTTTTGAAATGCCTATCGGAAACTACATCTGAAATGCCTATCAGCACCTATATCTGAAATGCCTATCGGCACCTATATCTGAAATGCCTATCGGCACCAATTTTTGAAATGCCTATCGAAAACTACATCTGAAATGCCTATCAGCACCTATATTTGAAATGCCTATCGGCAACCATATGTGGAATGCCTATCGGCACCTATATTTGAAATGCCTATCGGCTTCTATATCTGAAATGCCTATCGGCACCTATATCTGAAATGCCTATCGGCACCTAAATTTGAAATGCCTATCGGAAACTACAGCTGAAATGCCTATCAGCACCAATATTTGAGATGCTTATCGGCAAACATATCTGAAATGCCTATCGACACCTATATTTGAAATACCTATCGGCTTCTATATCTGAAATACCTTGCGGCACCTATTTTTAAAATGCCAATCGACAACTATATCTGAAATGCCTATCGGCACCTATATCTGAAATGCCTATCGGCACTAATTTTTGAAATGCCTATCGGAAACTACATCTGAAATGCCTATCAGCACCTATATTTGAAATGCCTATCGGCAACCATATCTGGAATGCCTATCGGCACCTATATTTAAAATGCCTATCGGCTTCTATATCTGAAATGCCTATCGGCACCTATTTTTAAAATGCCAATCGGCATCTATATCTGAAATGCCTATCGGCACCTATATCTAAAATGCCTATCGGCACCTATTTTTGAAATGCCTATCGGAAACTACATCTGAAATGCTTATCAGCACCTATATTTGAAATGCCTATCGGTAACCACATCACAAATGCCTATCGGCACCTATATCTGAAATGCCTATCGGCACCTATTTTTGAAATGCCTATCGGAAACTACATCTAAAATGCCTATCGGCACCTATTTTTAAAATGCCAATCGGCTACTATATCTGAAATGCCTATCGGCACCTATATCTTAAATGCCTATCGGCACCAATTTTTGAAATGCCTATCGGAAACTACATCTGAAATGCCTATCAGCACCTATATTTGAAATGCCTATCGGCAACCATATCTGAAATGCCTATCGACACCTATATTTGAAATACCTATCGGCTTCGATATCTGAAATGCCTATCGGCACCTATTTTTAAAATGCCAATCGGCAACTATATCTGAAATGCCTATCGGCACCTATATCTTAAATGCCTATCGGCACCAATTTTTGAAATGCCTATCGGAAACTACATCTGAAATGCCTATCAGCACCTATATTTGAAATGCCTATCGGCAGCCATATCTGGAATGCCTATCGGCACCTATATCTGAAATGCCTATCGGCACTTATTTTTGAAATGCCTATCGGAAAGTACATCTGAAATGCCTATCAGCACCTATATTTGAAATGCCTATCGGCAAACATATCTGAAATGCCTATCGACACCTATATTTGAAATACCTATCGGCCTCTATATCTTAAATGCCTATCGGCACCTATTTTTAAAATGCCAATCGGCAACTATATCTGAAATGCCTATCGGCACCTATATCTGAAATGCCTATCGGCACCAATTTTTGAAATGCCTATCGGAAACTACATCTGAAATGCCTATCAGCACCTATATTTGAAATGCCTATCGGCAGCCATATCTGGAATGCTTATCGGCACCTATATTTGAAATGCCTATCGGCTTCTATATCTGAAATGCCTATCGGCACCTACTTTTAAAATTCCAATCGGCAACTATATCTGAAATGCCTATCGGCACTTCTATCTGAAATGCCTATCGGCACCAATTTTTGAAATGCCTGTCGGAAACTACATCTGAAATGCCTATCTGCACCTATATTTGAAATGCCTATCGGCAGCCATATCTGGAATGCCTATCGGCACCTATATTTGAAATGCCTATCGGCTTCTATATCTGAAATGCCAATCGGCACCTATTTTTAAAATGCCAATCGGCAACTATATCTGAAATGCCTTTCGGCACCTATATCTGAAATGCCTATCGGCACCTATTTTTAAAATGCCTATCGAAAACTACATCTGAAATGCCTATCAGCACCTATATTTGAAATGCCTATCGGCAGCCATATCTGGAATGCTTATCGGCACCTATATTTGAAATGCCTATCGGCTTCTATATCTGAAATGCCTATCGGCACCTACTTTTAAAATGCCAATCGGCAACTATATCTGAAATGCCTATCGGCACTTCTATCTGAAATGCCTATCGGCACCAATTTTTGAAATGCCTGTCGGAAACTACATCTGAAATGCCTATCTGCACCTATATTTGAAATGCCTATCGGCAGCCATATCTGGAATGCCTATCGGCACCTATATTTGAAATGCCTATCGGCTTCTATATCTGAAATGCCTATCGGCACCTATTTTTAAAATGCCAATCGGCAACTATATCTGAAATGCCTTTTGGCACCTATATCTGAAATGCCTATCGGCACCTATTTTTAAAATGCCTATCGAAAACTACATCTGAAATGCCTATTAGCACCTATATTTGAAATGCCTATCGGCAACCATATGTGGAATGCCTATCGGCACCTATATTTGAAATGCCTATCGGCTTCTATATCTGAAATGCCTATCGGTACCTATATCTGAAATGCCTATCGGCACCTATATTTGAAATGCCTATCGGAAACTTAAGCTGAAATGCCTATCAGCACCAATATTTGAGATGCCTATCGGCAACCATATCTGAAATGCCTATCGACACCTATATTTGAAATACCTATCGGCTTCTATATCTGAAATGCCTATCGGCACCTTTTTTTAAAATGCCAATCGGCAACTATATCTGAAATGCCTATCGGCACCTATATCTGAAATGCCTATCGGCACCAATTTTTGAAATGCCTATCGGAAAACAACATCTGAAATGCCTATCAGCACCTATATTTGAAATGCCTATCGGCAACCATATCTGGAATGCCTATCGGCACCTATATTTGAAATGCCTATCGGCTTCTATATCTGAAATGCCTATCGGCACCTATTTTTAAAATGCCAATCGGCATCTATATCTGAAATGCCTATCGGCACCTATATCTGAAATGCCTATCGGCGCCTATTTTTGAAATGCCTGTCGGAAACTACATCTGAAATGCCTATCAGCACCTATATTTGAAATGCCTATCGGCAACCATATCTGGAATGCCTATCGGCACCTATATTTGAAATGCCTATCGGCTTCTATATCTGAAATGCCTATCGGCACCTATTTTAAAAATGCCAATCGGCAACTATATCTGTAATGCCTATCGGCACCTATATCTGAAATGCCTATCGACACCTATTTTTGAAATGCCTATCGGAAACTACATCTGAAATGCCTATCAGCACCAATATTTGAAATGCCTCTCGGCAACCATATCTGAAATGCCTATCGACAAATATATTTGAAATACGTATCGGCTTCTATATCTGAAAAGCCTATCGGCACCTATTTTTAAAATGCCAATTGGCAACTATATCTGAAATGCCTATCGGCACCTATATCTGAAATGCCTATCGGTACCTATTTTTGAAATGCCTATCGGAAACAACATCTGAAATGCCTATCAGCACTTATATTTGAAATGCCTATCGGCAACCAAATCTGGAATGCCTATCGGCACCTATATTTGAAATGCCTATCGGCTTCTATATCTGAAATGCCTATCGGCACCTATATCTGAAATGCCTATCGGCACCTATTTTTGAAATGCCTATCGGAAACTACATCTGAAATGCTTATTAGCACCTATATTTGAAATGCCTATCGGCAACCACATCACAAATGCCTATCGGCACCTACATCTGAAATGCCTTTCGGCATTTATATCTGAAATGCCTATCGACACCTATATTTGTAATGCCCAACGGCACCTATATTTTAAATGCCTATCGGCAACTATATCTGATATGCCTATCGGCACCTATATCTGAAATGCCTATCGGCACCTATTTTTGAAATGCCTATCGGAAACTACATCTAAAATGTCTATCGGCACCTATTTTTAAAATGCCAATCGGAAACTATATCTGAAATGCCTATCGGCACCTATATCTGAAATGCCTATCGGCACCTATTTTTGAAATGCATATGGGAAACTACATCTGAAATGCCTATCAGCACCTATATTTGAAATGCCTATCGGCAACCATATCTGAAATGCCTATCGACACCTATATTTGAAATACCTATCGGCTTCGATATCTGAAATGCCTATCGGCACCTATTTTTAAAATGCCAATCGACAACTATATCTGAAATGCCTATCGGCACCTATATCTTAAATGCCTATCGGCACCAATTTTTGAAATGCCTATCGGAAACTACATCTGAAATGCCTATCAGCACCTATATTTGAAATGCCTATAGGCAACCATATTTGGAATGCCTATCGGCACCTATATCTGAAATGTCTATCGGCACTTATTTTTGAAATGCCTATCGGAAACTACATCTGAAATGCCTATCAGCACCTATATTTGAAATGCCTATCGGCAACCATATCTGAAATGCCTATCGACACCTATATTTGAAACACCTATCGGCTTCTATATCTGAAATGCCTATCGGCACCTATTTTTAAAATGCCAATCGGCAACTATATCTGAAATGCCTATCGGCACCTATATCTGAAATGCCTATCGGCACCAATTTTTGAGATGCCTATCGGAAACTACATCTGAAATGCCTATCAGCACCTATATTTAAAATGCCTATCGGCAACCATATTTGGAATGCCTATCGGCACCTATATTTGAAATGCCTATCGGCTTCTATATCTGAAATGCCTATCGGCACCTATTTTTAAAATGCCAATCGGCAACTATATCTAAAATGCCTATCGGCACCTATATCTTAAATGCCTATCGGCACCAATTTTTGAAATGCCTATCGGAAACTACATCTGAAATGCCTATCAGCACCTATATTTGAAATGCCTATAGGCAACCATATCTGGAATGCCTATCGGCACCTATATCTGAAATGCCTATCGGCACTTATTTTTGAAATGCCTATCGGAAAGTACATCTGAAATGCCTATCAGCACCTATATTTGAAATGCCTATCGGCAAACATATCTGAAATGCCTATCGACACCTATATTTGAAATACCTATCGGCCTCTATATCTTAAATGCCTATCGGCACCTATTTTTAAAATGCCAATCGGCAACTATATCTGAAATGCCTATCGGCACCTATATCTGAAATGCCTATCGGCACCAATTTTTGAAATGCCTATCGGAAACTACATCTGAAATGCCTATCAGCACCTATATTTGAAATGCCTATCGGCAGCCATATCTGGAATGCTTATCGGCACCTATATTTGAAATGCCTATCGGCTTCTATATCTGAAATGCCTATCGGCACCTACTTTTAAAATGCCAATCGGCAATTACATCTGAAATGCCTATCAGCACCTATATTTGAAATGCCTATCAGGAACCATATCTGGAATGCCTATCGGCACCTATATTTGAAATGCCTATTGGCTTATATCTGAAATGCCTATCAGCATCTATTTTTGAAATGCCAATCGGCAACTATATCTGTAATGCCTATCGGCACCTATATCTGAAATGCCTATTGGCACCTATTTTTGAAATGCCTATCTGAAACTACATCTGAAATGCCTATCAGCACCAATATTTGAAATGCTTATCGGCAACCATATCTGAAATGCCTATCGACACCTATATTTGAATTACCTATCGGCTTCTATATCTGAAATGCCTATCAGCACCTATTTTTAAAATGCCAATCGGCAACTATATCTGAAATGCCTATCGGCACATATATCTGAAATGCCTATCGGCACCAATTTTTGAAATGCCTATCGGAAACTACATTTGAAATGCCTATCAGCACCTATATTTGAAATGCCTATCGGCAACCATATCTGGAATGCCGATCGGCACCTATATTTGAAATGCCTATCGGCTTCTATATCTGAAATGCCTATCGGCACCTATTTTTAAAATGCCAGTCGGCAACTATATCTGAAATGCTTATCGGCACCTATATCTGAAATGCCTATCGGCGCCTATTTTTCAAATGCCTATCGGAAACTACATCTGAAATGCCTATCAGAACCTATATTTGAAATGCCTATCGGCAACCATATCTGGAATGCCTATCGGCACCTATATTTGAAATGCCTATCGGCTTCTATATCTGAAATGCCTATCGGCACCTATTTTAAAATGCCAATCGGCAACTATATCTGAAATTCCTATCGGCACTTATATGTGAAATGCCTATCGGCATATATTTTTGAAATGCCTATCGGAAACTACATCTGAAATGCCTATCAGCACCTATATTTGAAATGCCTATCGGCAACCATATCTGAAATGCCTATCGACACCTATATTTGAAATACCTATCGGCTTCTATATCTGAAATGCCAATCGGCACCTATGTTTAAAATGCCAATCGGTAACTATATCTGAAATGCCTATCGGCACCTATATCTGAAATGCCTATCGTCACCAATTTTTGAAATGCTTATTAGAAACTACATCTGGAATGCCTATCAGCACCTATATTTGAAATGCTTATCGGCAACCATATCTTGAATACCTATCGGCACCTATATTTGAAATGCCTATCGGCTTCTATATCTGAAATGCCTATCGGCACCTATTTTAAAATGCCAATCGGCAACTATATCTGAAATTCCTATCGGCACTTATATGTGAAATGCCTATCGGCATATATTTTTGAAATGCCTATCGGAAACTACATCTGAAATGCATATCAGCACCTATATTTGAAATGCCTATCGGCAACCATATCTGAAATGCCTATCGACACCTATATTTGAAATACCTATCGGCTTCGATATCTGAAATGCCTATCGGCACCTATTTTTAAAATGCCAATCGGCAACTATATCTGAAATGCCTATCGGCACATATATCTTAAATGCCTATCGGCACCAATTTTTGAAATGCCTATCGGAAACTACATCTGAAATGCCTATCAGTACCTATATTTGAAATGCCTATCGGCAACCATATCTGGAATGCCTATCGGCACCTATATTTGAAATGCCTATCGGCTTCTATATCTGAAATGCCTATCGGCACCTATTTTTAAAATGCCAATCGGCATCTATATCTGAAATGCCTATCGGCACCTATATCTAAAATGCCTATCGGCACCTATTTTTGAAATGCCTATCGGAAACTACATCTGAAATGCTTATCAGCACCTATATTTGAAATGCCTATCGGCAACCACATCACAAATGCCTATCGGCACCTATATCTGAAATGCCTTTCGGCATTTATATCTGAAATGCCTATCGACACCTATATTTGTAATGCCTATCGGCACCTATATTTTAAATGCCTATCGGCAACTATATCTGATATGCCTATCGGCACCTATATCTGAAATGCCTATCGGCACCTATTTTTGAAATGCCTATCGGAAACTACATCTTAAATGCCTATCGGCACCTATTTTTAAAATGCCAATCGGCAACTATATCTGAAATGCCTATAGGCACCTATATCTTAAATGCCTATCGGCACCAATTTTTGAAATGCCTATCGGAAACTACATCTGAAATGCCTATCAGCACCTATATTTAAAATGCCTATCGGCAGCCATATCTGGAATGCTTATCGGCACCTATATTTGAAATGCCTATCGGCTTCTATATCTGAAATGCCTATCGGCACCTACTTTTAAAATGCCAATCGGCAACTATATCTGAAATGCCTATCGGCACTTCCATCTGAAATGCCTATCGGCACCAATTTTTGAAATGCCTGTCGGAAACTACATCTGAAATGCCTATCTGCACCTATATTTGAAATGCCTATCGGCAGCCATATCTGGAATGCCTATCGGCACCTATATTTGAAATGCCTATCGGCTTCTATATCTGAAATGCCTATCGGCACCTATTTTTAAAATGCCAATCGGCAACTATATCTGAAATGCCTTTCGGCACCTATATCTGAAATGCCTATCGGCACCTATTTTTAAAATGCCTATCGAAAACTACATCTGAAATGCCTATCAGCACCTATATTTGAAATGCCTATCGGCAGCCATATCTGGAATGCTTATCGGCACCTATATTTGAAATGCCTATCGGCTTCTATATCTGAAATGCCTATCGGCACCTACTTTTAAAATGCCAATCGGCAACTATATCTGAAATGCCTATCGGCACTTCTATCTGAAATGCCTATCGGCACCAATTTTTGAAATGCCTGTCGGAAACTACATCTGAAATGCCTATCTGCACCTATATTTGAAATGCCTATCGGCAGCCATATCTGGAATGCCTATCGGCACCTATATTTGAAATGCCTATCGGCTTCTATATCTGAAATGCCTATCGGCACCTATTTTTAAAATGCCAATCGGCAACTATATCTGAAATGCCTTTCGGCACCTATATCTGAAATGCCTATCGGCACCTATTTTTAAAATGCCTATCGAAAACTACATCTGAAATGCCTATTAGCACCTATATTTGAAATGCCTATCGGCAACCATATGTGGAATGCCTATCGGCACCTATATTTGAAATGCCTATCGGCTTCTATATCTGAAATGCCTATCGGTACCTATATCTGAAATGCCTATCGGCACCTATATTTGAAATGCCTATCGGAAACTACAGCTGAAATGCCTATCAGCACCAATATTTGAGATGCCTATCGGCAACCATATCTGAAATGCCTATCGACACCTATATTTGAAATACCTATCGGCTTCTATATCTGAAATGCCTATCGGCACCTTTTTTTAAAATGCCAATCGGCAACTATATCTGAAATGCCTATCGGCACCTATATCTGAAATGCCTATCGGCACCAATTTTTGAAATGCCTATCGGAAAACAACATCTGAAATGCCTATCAGCACCTATATTTGAATTGCCTATCGGCAACCATATCTGGAATGCCTATCGGCACCTATATTTGAAATGCCTATCGGCTTCTATATCTGAAATGCCTATCGGCATCTATTTTTAAAATGCCAATCGGCATCTATATCTGAAATGCCTATCGGCACCTATATCTGAAATGCCTATCGGCGCCTATTTTTGAAATGCCTGTCGGAAACTACATCTGAAATGCCTATCAGCACCTATAATTGAAATGCCTATCGGCAACCATATCTGGAATGCCTATCGGCACCTATATTTGAAATGCCTATCGGCTTCTATATCTGAAATGCCTATCGGCACCTATTTTAAAATGCCAATCGGCAACTATATCTGTAATGCCTATCGGCACCTATATCTGAAATGCCTATCGACACCTATTTTTGAAATGCCTATCGGAAACTACATCTGAAATGCCTATCAGCACCAATATTTGAAAGGCCTCTCGGCAACCATATCTGAAATGCCTATCGACAAATATATTTGAAATACCTATCGGGTTCTATATCTGAAAAGCCTATCGGCACCTATTTTTAAAATGCCAATTGGCAACTATATCTGAAATGCCTATCGGCACCTATATCTGAAATGCCTATCAGTACCTATTTTTGAAATGCCTATCGGAAACAACATCTGAAATGCCTATCAGCACTTATATTTGAAATGCCTATCGGCAACCAAATCTGGAATGCCTATCGGCACCTATATTTGAAATGCCTATCGGCTTCTATATCTGAAATGCCTATCGGCACCTATATCTGAAATGCCTATCGGCACCTATTTTTGAAATGCCTATCGGAAACTACATCTGAAATGCTTATTAGCACCTATATTTGAAATGCCTATCGGCAACCACATCACAAATGCCTATCGGCACCTACATCTGAAATGCCTTTCGGCATTTATATCTGAAATGTCTATCGACACCTATATTTGTAATGCCTAACGGCACCTATATTTTAAATGCCTATCGGCAACTATATCTGATATGCCTATCGGCACCTATATCTGAAATGCCTATCGGCACCTATTTTTGAAATGCCTATCGGAAACTACATCTAAAATGTCTATCGGCACCTATTTTTAAAATGCCAATCGGAAACTATATCTGAAATGCCTATCGGCACCTATATCTGAAATGCCTATCGGCACCTATTTTTGAAATGCATATGGGAAACTACATCTGAAATGCCTATCAGCACCTATATTTGAAATGCCTATCGGCAACCATATCTGAAATGCCTATCGACACCTATATTTGAAATACCTATCGGCTTCGATATCTGAAATGCCTATCGGCACCTATTTTTAAAATGCCAATCGACAACTATATCTGAAATGCCTATCGGCACATATATCTTAAATGCCTATCGGCACCAATTTTTGAAATGCCTATCGGAAACTACATCTGAAATGCCTATCAGCACCTATATTTCAAATGCCTATAGGCAACCATATCTGGAATGCCTATCGGCACCTATATCTGAAATGTCTATCGGCACTTATTTTTGAAATGCCTATCGGAAACTACATCTGAAATGCCTATCAGCACCTATATTTGAAATGCCTATCGGCAACCATATCAGAAATGCCTATCGACACCTATATTTGAAACACCTATCGGCTTCTATATCTGAAATGCCTATCGGCACCTATTTTTAAAATGCCAATCGGCAACTATATCTGAAATGCCTATCGGCACCTATATCTGAAATGCCTATCGGCACCAATTTTTGAGATGCCTATCGGAAACTACATCTGAAATGCCTATCAGCACCTATATTTAAAATGTCTATCGGCAACCATATTTGGAATGCCTATCGGCACCTATATTTGAAATGCCTATCGGCTTCTATATCTGAAATGCCTATCGGCACCTATTTTTAAAATGCCAATCGGCAACTATATCTGAAATGCCTATCGGCACCTATATCTTAAATGCCTATCGGCACCAATTTTTGAAATGCCTATCGGAAACTACATCTGAAATGCCTATCAGCACCTATATTTGAAATGCCTATCGGCAACCATATCTGAAATGCCTATCGACACCTATATTTGAAATACCTATCGGCTTCGATATCTGAAATGCCTATCGGCACCTATTTTTAAAATGCCAATCGGCAACTATATCTGAAATGCCTATCGGCACCTATATCTTAAATGCCTATCGGCACCAATTTTTGAAATGCCTATCGGAAACTACATCTGAAATGCCTATCAGCACCTATATTTGAAATGCCTATAGGCAACCATATCTGGAATGCCTATCGGCACCTATATCTGAAATGCCTATCGGCACTTATTTTTTGAAATGCCTATCGGAAAGTACATCTGAAATGCCTATCAGCACCTATATTTGAAATGCCTATCGGCAACCATATCTGAAATGCCTATCGACACCTATATTTGAAATACCTATCGGCCTCTATATCTTAAATGCCTATCGGCACCTATTTTTAAAATGCCAATCGGCAACTATATCTGAAATGCCTATCGGCACCTATATCTGAAATGCCTATCGGCACCAATTTTTGAAATGCCTATCGGAAACTACATCTGAAATGCCTATCAGCACCTATATTTGAAATGCCTATCGGCAGCCATATCTGGAATGCTTATCGGCACCTATATTTGAAATGCCTATCGGCTTCTATATCTGAAATGCCTATCGGCACCTACTTTTAAAATGCCAATCGGCAACTATATCTGAAATGCCTATCGGCACTTCTATCTGAAATGCCTATCGGCACCAATTTTTGAAATGCCTGTCGGAAACTACATCTGAAATGCCTATCTGCACCTATATTTGAAATGCCTATCGGCAGCCATATCTGGAATGCCTATCGGCACCTATATTTGAAATGCCTATCGGCTTCTATATCTGAAATGCCTATCGGCACCTATTTTTAAAATGCCAATCGGCAACTATATCTGAAATGCCTTTTGGCACCTATATCTGAAATGCCTATCGGCACCTATTTTTAAAATGCCTATCGAAAACTACATCTGAAATGCCTATTAGCACCTATATTTGAAATGCCTATCGGCAACCATATGTGGAATGCCTATCGGCACCTATATTTGAAATGCCTATCGGCTTCTATATCTGAAATGCCTATCGGTACCTATATCTGAAATGCCTATCGGCACCTATATTTGAAATGCCTATCGGAAACTACAGCTGAAATGCCTATCAGCACCAATATTTGAGATGCCTATCGGCAACCATATCTGAAATGCCTATCGACACCTATATTTGAAATACCTATCGGCTTCTATATCTGAAATGCCTATCGGCACCTTTTTTTAAAATGCCAATCGGCAACTATATCTGAAATGCCTATCGGCACCTATATCTGAAATGCCTATCGGCACCAATTTTTGAAATGCCTATCGGAAAACAACATCTGAAATGCCTATCAGCACCTATATTTGAAATGCCTATCGGCAACCATATCTGATATGCCTATCGGCACCTATATTTGAAATGCCTATCGGCTTCTATATCTGAAATGCCTATCGGCACCTATTTTTAAAATGCCAATCGGCATCTATATCTGAAATGCCTATCGGCACCTATATCTGAAATGCCTATCGGCGCCTATTTTTGAAATGCCTGTCGGAAACTACATCTGAAATGCCTATCAGCACCTATATTTGAAATGCCTATCGGCAACCATATCTGGAATGCCTATCGGCACCTATATTTGAAATGCCTATCGGCTTCTATATCTGAAATGCCTATCGGCACCTATTTTTAAAATGCCAATCGGCAACTATATCTGTAATGCCTATCGGCACCTATATCTGAAATGCCTATCGACACCTATTTTTGTAATGCCTATCGGAAACTACATCTGAAATGCCTATCAGCACCAATATTTGAAATGCCTCTCGGCAACCATATCTGAAATGCCTATCGACAAATATATTTGAAATACGTATCGGCTTCTATATCTGAAAAGCCTATCGGCACCTATTTTTAAAATGCCAATTGGCAACTATATCTGAAATGCCTATCGGCACCTATATCTGAAATGCCTATCGGTACCTCTTTTTGAAATGCCTATCGGAAACAACATCTGAAATGCCTATCAGCACTTATATTTGAAATGCCTATCGGCAACCAAATCTGGAATGCCTATCGGCACCTATATTTGAAATGCCTATCGGCTTCTATATCTGAAATGCCTATCGGCACCTATATCTGAAATGCCTATCGGCACCTATTTTTGAAATGCCTATCGGAAACTACATCTGAAATGCTTATTAGCACCTATATTTGAAATGCCTATCGGCAACCACATCACAAATGCCTATCGGCACCTACATCTGAAATGCCTTTCGGCATTTATATCTGAAATGCCTATCGACACCTATATTTGTAATGCCTAACGGCACCTATATTTTAAATGCCTATCGGCAACTATATCTGATATGCCTATCGGCACCTATATCTGAAATGCCTATCGGCACCTATTTTTGAAATGCCTATCGGAAACTACATCTAAAATGTCTATCGGCACCTATTTTTAAAATGCCAATCGGAAACTATATCTGAAATGCCTATCGGCACCTATATCTGAAATGCCTATCGGCACCTATTTTTGAAATGCATATGGGAAACTACATCTGAAATGCCTATCAGCACCTATATTTGAAATGCCTATCGGCAACCATATCTGAAATGCCTATCGACACCTATATTTGAAATACCTATCGGCTTCGATATCTGAAATGCCTATCGGCACCTATTTTTAAAATGCCAATCGACAACTATATCTGAAATGCCTATCGGCACCTATATCTTAAATGCCTATCGGCACCAATTTTTGAAATGCCTATCGGAAACTACATCTGAAATGCCTATCAGCACCTATATTTGAAATGCCTATAGGCAACCATATTTGGAATGCCTATCGGCACCTATATCTGAAATGTCTATCGGCACTTATTTTTGAAATGCCTATCGGAAACTACATCTGAAATGCCTATCAGCACCTATATTTGAAATGCCTATCGGCAACCATATCTGAAATGCCTATCGACACCTATATTTGAAACACCTATCGGCTTCTATATCTGAAATGCCTATCGGCACCTATTTTTAAAATGCCAATCGGCAACTATATCTGAAATGCCTATCGGCACCTATATCTGAAATGCCTATCGGCACCAATTTTTGAGATGCCTATCGGAAACTACATCTGAAATGCCTATCAGCACCTATATTTAAAATGCCTATCGGCAACCATATTTGGAATGCCTATCGGCACCTATATTTGAAATGCCTATCGGCTTCTATATCTGAAATGCCTATCGGCACCTATTTTTAAAATGCCAATCGGCAACTATATCTAAAATGCCTATCGGCACCTATATCTTAAATGCCTATCGGCACCAATTTTTGAAATGCCTATCGGAAACTACATCTGAAATGCCTATCAGCACCTATATTTGAAATGCCTATCGGCAACCATATCTGAAATGCCTATCGACACCTATATTTGAAATACCTATCGGCTTCGATATCTGAAATGCCTATCGGCACCTATTTTTAAAATGCCAATCGGCAACTATATCTGAAATGCCTATCGGCACCTATATCTTAAATGCCTATCGGCACCAATTTTTGAAATGCCTATCGGAAACAACATCTGAAATGCCTATCAGCACCTATATTTGAAATGCCTATAGGCAACCATATCTGGAATGCCTATCGGCACCTATATCTGAAATGCCTATCGGCACTTATTTTTGAAATGCCTATCGGAAAGTACATCTGAAATGCCTATCAGCACCTATATTTGAAATGCCTATCGGCAACCATATCTGAAATGCCTATCGACACCTATATTTGAAATACCTATCGGCCTCTATATCTTAAATGCCTATCGGCACCTATTTTTAAAATGCCAATCGGCAACTATATCTGAAATGCCTATCGGCACCTATATCTGAAATGCCTATCGGCACCAATTTTTGAAATGCCTATCGGCAACTACATCTGAAATGCCTATCAGCACCTATATTTGAAATGCCTATCGGCAGCCATATCTGGAGTGCTTATCGGCACCTATATTTGAAATGCCTATCGGCTTCTATATCTGAAATGCCTATCGGCACCTACTTTTAAAATGCCAATCGGCAACTATATCTGAAATGCCTATCGGCACTTCTATCTGAAATGCCTATCGGCACCTATTTTTGAAATGCCTATCGGCTTCTATATCTGAAATGCCTATCGGTACCTATATCTGAAATGCCTATCGGCACCTATATTTGAAATGCCTATCGGCTTCTATATCTGAAATGCCTATCGGCACCTATTTTTAAAATGCCAATCGGCAACTATATCTGAAATGCCTTTCGGCACCTATATCTGAAATGCCTATCGGCACCTATTTTTAAAATGCCTATCGAAAACTACATCTGAAATGCCTATCAGCACCTATATTTGAAATGCCTATCGGCAACCATATGTGGAATGCCTATCGGCAACTATATTTGAAATGCCTATCGGCTTCTATATCTGAAATGCCTATCGGTACTTATATCTGAAATGCCTATCGGCACCTATATTTGAAATGCCTATCGGAAACTACAGCTGAAATGCCTATCAGCACCAATATTTGAGATGCCTATCGGCAACCATATCTGAAATGCCTATCGACACCTATATTTGAAATACCTATCGGCTTCTATATCTGAAATGCCTATCGGCACCTATTTTTAAAATGCCAATCGGCAACTATATCTGAAATGCCTATCGGCACCTATATCTGAAATGCCTATCGGCACCAATTTTTGAAATGCCTATCGGAAAACAACATCTGAAATGCCTATCAGCACCTATATTTGAAATGCCTATCGGCAACCATATCTGGAATGCCTATCGGCACCTATATTTGAAATGCCTGTCGGCTTCTATATCTGAAATGCCTATCGGCACCTATTTTTAAAATGCCAATCGGCATCTATATCTGAAATGCCTATCGGCACCTATATCTGAAATGCCTATCGGCACCTATTTTTGAAATGCCTATCGGAAACTACATCTGAAATGCTTATCAGCACCTATATTTGAAATGCCTATAGGCAACCATATTTGGAATGCCTATCGGTACCTATATCTGAAATGCCTATCGGCACCAATTTTTGAAATGCCTATCGGAAACTACAACTGGAATGCCTATCAGCACCTATATTTGAAATGCCTATAGGCAACCATACCTGGAATGCCTATCGGCACCTATATTTGAAATGCCTATCGGCTTCTATATCTGAAATGCCTATCGACACCTATTTTTAAAATGCCAATCGGCAACTATATCTGAAATGCCTATCGGCACCTATATCTGAAATGCCTATCGGCAACTATTTTTGAAATGCCTATCGGAAACTACATCTGAAATGCCTATCAGCACCTATGTTTGAAATGCCTATCGGCAACCATATCTGAAATGCCTATCGACACCTATATTTGAAATACCTATCGGCTTCTATATCTGAAATGCCTATCGGCACCTATTTTTAAAATGCCAATCGGCAACTATATCTGAAATGCCTATCGGCACCTATATCTGAAATGCCTATCGGCACCTATTCTTGAAATGCCTATCGGAAACTACATCTGAAATGCCTATCAGCACCTATATTTGAAATGCCTATCGGCAACCATATCTGAAATGCCTATCGACACCTATATTTGAAATACCTATCGGCATCTATATCTGAAATGCCTATCGGCACCTATTTTTAAAATGCCAATCGGTAACTATATCTGAAATGCCTATCGGTACCTATATCTGAAATGCCTATCGGCACCAATTTTTGAAATGCCTATCGGAAACTACAACTGGAATGCCTATCAGCACCTATATTTGAAATGCCTATAGGCAACCATACCTGGAATGCCTATCGGCACCTATATTTGAAATGCCTATCGGCTTCTATATCTGAAATGCCTATCGACACCTATTTTTAAAATGCCAATCGGCAACTATATCTGAAATGCCTATCGGCACCTATATCTGAAATGCCTATCGGCAACTATTTTTGAAATGCCTATCGGAAACTACATCTGAAATGCCTATCAGCACCTATATTTGAAATGCCTATCGACAACCATATCTGGAATGCTTATCGGCACCTATTTTTGAAATGCCTATCGGCTTCAATATCTGAAATGCCTATCGGCACATATTTTTAAAATGCCAATCGGCAACTATGTCTGTAATGCCTATCGGCACCTATATCTGAAATGCCTATCGGCACCTATTTTTGAAATGCCTATCGGAAACTACATCTGAAATGCCTATCAGCACCAATATTTGAAATGCCTATCGGCAACCATATCTGAAATGCCTATCGACACCTATATTTGAAATACCTATCGGCTTCTATATCTGAAATGCCTATCGGCACCTATATCTGAAATGCCTATCCGCACCTATTTTTGAAATGCCTATCGGAAACTACATCTGAAATGCCTATCAGCACCTATATTTGAAATGCCTATCGGCTTCTATGTCTGAAATGCCTATCGGCACCCATTTTTAAAATGCCAATCGGCGACTATACCTGAAATGCCTATCGGCACCTATATCTGAATTGCCTATCGGCACCTATTTTTGAAATGCCTATCGGAAACCAGATCTAAAATGCCTATCAGCACCTATATTTGAAATGCCTATCGGCAACCATATCTGGAATGCCTATCGGCACCTATATTTGAAATGCCTATCGGCTTCTATATTTAAAATGCCTATCGGCAACCATATCTGAAATGCCTATTGATACCTATATTTGAAATACTTATCGGCTTCTATATCTGAAATGCCTATCGGCACCTATATCTAAAATGCCTAGCGGCACCAATTTTTTATATACCTATCGGAAACTACATCTGGAATGCCTATCAGCACCTATATTTAAAATGCCTATCGGCAACCATATCTGGAATGCCTATCGGCAACTATATTTGAAATACCTATCGGCTTCTATATCTGAAATGCCTATCGACACCTATTTTTAAAATGCCAATCGGCAAATATATCTGAAATGCCTATCGGCACCTATATCTGAAATGCCTATCGGCACCTATTTTTAAAATGCCAATCGGCAACTATATCTGAAATACCTATCAGCACCTATATCTGAAATGCCTATCGGCACAAATTTTTGAAATGCCTATCGGGAACTACATCTGAAATGCCTATCAGGACCTATATTTGAAATGCCTCTCGGCAACCATATCTGGAATGCTTATCGGCACCTATATTTGAAATGCCTATCGGCATCTATATCTGAAATGCCTATCGGCAAATATTTTTAAAATGCCAATCGGCAACTATATCTGAAATGCCTATCGGCACCTATATCTGAAATGCCTATCGGCACCTATTTTTTGAAATGCCTATCGGAAACTACATCTGAAATGCCTATCAGCACCTATATTTGAAATGCCTATCGACAACCATATCTGGAATGCCTATCGGCACCTATATTTGAAATGCCCATCGGCTTCTATATCTGAAATGCCTATCGGCACCTATTTTTAAAATGCCAATCGGCAACTATATCTGAAATGCCTATCGGCACCTATATCTGAAATGCCTATCGGCACCTATTTTTGAAATGCCTATCGGAAACTACATCTGAAATGCCTATCAGCACCCATATTTGAAATGCCTATCGGCAACCATATCTGGAATGCCTATCGGCACCTATATTTGAAATGCCTATCGGCTTCTATATCTGAAAAGCCTATCGGCACCTATTTTTAAAATGCCAAACGGCAACTATATCTAAAATGCCTATCGGCACCTATATCTGAAATGCCTATCGGCACCAATTTTTGAAATGCCTATCGGAAACTACATCTGAAATGCCTATCAGCACCTATATTTGAAATGCCTATCGGCAACTATATCTGGGATGCCTATCGGCACCTATATTTGAAATGCCTATCGGCTTCTATATCTGAAATGCCTATCGGCACCTATTTTAAAAATGCCAATCGGCAACTATATCTAAAATGCCTATCGGCACCTATATCTGAAATGCCTATCGGCACCTATTTTTGAAATGCCTATCGGAAACTACATCTGAAATGCCTATCAGCACCTATATTTGAAATGCCTATCGGCAACCATATCTGGAATGCCTATCGGCACCTATATTTGAAATGCCTATTGGCTTATATCTGAAATGCCTATCAGCATCTATTTTTGAATTGCCAATCGGCAACTATATCCGTAATGCCTATCGGCACCTATATCTGAAATGCCTATTGGCACCTATTTTTGAAATGCCTATCTGAAACTACATCTGAAATGCCTATCAGCACCAATATTTGAAATGCTTATCGGCAACCATATCTGAAATGCCTATCGACACCTATATTTGTAATGCCTATCGGCACCTATATTTTAAATGCCTATCGGCAACTATATCTGATATGCCTATCGGCACCTATATCTGAAATGCCTATCGGCACCTATTTTTGAAATGCCTATCGGGAACTACATCTAAAATGCCTCTATCGGCACCAATTTTAAAATGCCAATCGGCAACTATATCTGAAATGCCTATCGGCACCTATATCTGAAATGCTTATCGGCACCTATTTTTGAAATGCCTATCGGAAACTACATCTGAAATGCCTATCAGCACCTATATTTGAAATGCCTATCGGCAACCATATCTGAAATGCCTATCGACACCTATATTTGAAACACCTATCGGCTTCTATATCTGAAATGCCTATCGGCACCTATTTTTAAAATGCTAATCGGCAACTATATCTGAAATGCCTATCGGCACCTATATCTGAAATGCCTATCGGCACCAATTTTTTAAATGCCTATCGGAAAATACATCTGAAATGCCTATCAGCACCTATATTTGAAATGCCTATCGGCAACCATATCTAGAATGCTTATCGGCACCTATATTTGAAATGCCTATTGGCTTCTATATCTGAAATGCCTATCGGCACCTACTTTTAAAATGCCAATCGGCAACTATATCTGAAATGCCTATCGGTACCTATATCTGAAATGCCTATCGGCACCTATTTTTGAAATGCCTATCAGGAAACTACATCTGAAATGCCTATCAGCACCTATATTTGAAATGCCTATCGGCAACCATATCTGGAATGGCCTATCGGCACCTATATTTGAAATGCCTATCGGCTTCTATATCTGAAATGCCTATCGGCACCTATTTTTAAAATGCCAATCGGCTACTATATCTGAAATGCCTTTCGGCACCTATATCTGAAATGCCTATCGGCGCCTATTTTTGAAAACCCTATCGAAAACTACATCTGAAATGCCTATCAGCACCTATATTTGAAATGCCTATCGGCAACCATATCTGGAATGCCTATCGGCACCTATATTTGAAATGCCTATCGGCTTCTATATCTGAAATCCCTATCGGCACCTATTTTAAAAATGCCAATCGGCAACTATATCTGAAATGCCTATCGGCACCTATATCTGAAATGCCTATGGGCACCAATTTTTGAAATGCCTATCGGAAACTACATCTGAAATGCCTCTCAGCACCTATATTTGAAATGCCTATCGGCAACCATATCTGAAATGCCTATCGACACCTATATTTGAAATACCTATCGGCTTCTATATCTGAAATGCCTATCGGCACCTATTTTAAAAATGCCAATAGGCAACTATATCTGAAATGCCTATCAGCACCTATATCTGAAATGCCTATCGGCACCAATTTTTGAAATGCCTATCGGAAACTACATCTGAAATGCCTATCAGCACCTATATTTGAAATGCCTATCGGATTCTATATCTGAAATGCCTATCGACACCTATTTTTAAAATGCCAATCGGTAACTATATCTGAAATGCATATCGGCACCTATATTTGAAATGCCTATCGGCAACCAGATCACAAATGCCTATCGGCACCTATATCTGAAATGCCTTTCGGCATTTATATCTGAAATGCCTATCGACACCTATATTTGTAATGCCTATCGGCACCTATATTTTAAATGCCTATCGGCAACTATATCTGATATGCCTATCGGCACCTATATCTGAAATGCCTATCGGCACCTATTTTTGAAATGCCTATCGGAAACTACTTCTGAAATGCCTATCAGCACCTATATTTGAAATGCCTATCGGCAACCATATCTGGAATGCCTATCGGCACCTATATTTGAAATGCCTATCGGCTTCTATATCTGAAATGCCTATCGTCACCTATTTTTAAAATGCCAATCGGCAACTATATCTGAAATGCCTATCGGCACCTATATCTGAAATGCCTATGGGCACCAATTTTTGAAATGCCTATCGGAAACTACATCTGAAATGCCTATCAGCACCTATATTTGAAATGCCTATCGGCAACCATATCTGAAATGCCTATCGACACCTATATTTGAAATACCTATCGGCTTCTATATCTGAAATGCCTATCGGCACCTATTTTAAAAATGCCAATCGGCAACTATATCTGAAATGCCTATCGGCACCTATATCTGAAATGCCTATCGGCACCAATTTTTGAAATGCCTATCGGAAACTACATCTGAAATGCCTATCAGCACCTATATTTGAAATGCCTATCGGCAACTATATCTGGAAAGCCTATCGGCACCTATATTTGAAGTGCCTATCGGATTTTATATCTAAAATGCCTATCGACACCTATTTTTAAAATGCCAACCGGTAACTATATCTGAAATGCATGTCGGCACCTATATTTGAAATGCCTATCGGCAAGCACATTACAAATGCCTATCGGCACCTACATCTGAAATGCCTTTCGGCATTTATATCTGAAATGCCTATCGACACCTATATTTGTAATGCCTATCGGCATCTATATTTTAAATGCCTATCGGACACTATATCTAATATGCCTATCGGCACCTATATCTGAAATGCCTATCGGCACCTATTTTTGAAATGCCTATCGGAAAATACATCTAAATTGCCTATCGGCACCTATTTTCAAAATGCCAATCGGCAACTATATCTGAAATGCCTATCGGCACCTATATCTGAAATGATTATCGGCACCTCTTTTTGAAATGCCTTTCGGAAACTACTTCTGAAATGCCTATCTGCTCCTATATTTGAAATGCCTATCGGCAACCATATCTGGAATGCCTATCGGCACCTATATTTGAAATGCCTATCGGCTTCTATATCTGAAATGCCTATCGGCACCTATTTTTAAAATGCCAATCGGCAACTATATCTGAAATGCCTATCGGCACCTATATCTGAAATGCCTATCGACACCTATATCTGAAATGCCTATCGACACCTATATCTGAAATGCCTATCGACACCTATATCTGAAATGCCTATCGACACCTATATCTGAAATGCCTATCGACACCTATATCTGAAATGCCTATCGACACCTATATCTGAAATGCCTAGCGACACCTATATCTGAAATGCCTATCGACACCTATTTTTGAAATGCCTATCGGAAACTACATCTGAAATGCCTATCAGCACCTATATTTGAAATGCCTATCGGCAACCATATCTGGAATGCCTATCGGCACCTATATTTGAAATGCCTATCGGCTTCTATATCTGAAATGCCTATCGGCACTTATTTTTAAAATGCCAATCGGCAACTATATCTGAAATGCCTATCGGCACCTATATCTGAAATGCCTATCGACACCTATATCTGAAATGCCTATCGACACCTATATCTGAAATGCCTATCGACACCTATATCTGAAATGCCTATCGACACCTATATCTGAAATGCCTATCGACACCTATATCTGAAATGCCTATCGACACCTATATCTGAAATGCCTATCGACACCTATATCTGAAATGCCTATCGACACCTATATCTGAAATGCCTATCGACACCTATTTTTGAAATGCCTATCGGAAACTACATCTGAAATGCCTATCAGCACGTATATTTGAAATGCCTATCGGCAACCATATCTGGAATGCCTATCGGCACCTATATTTGAAATGCCTATCGGCTTCTATATCTGAAATGCCTATCGGCACCTTTTTTTAAAATGCCAATCGGCAACTATATCTGAAATGCCTATCGGCACCTATATCTGAAATGCCTATCGACACCTATATCTGAAATGCCTATCGACACCTATATCTGAAATGCCTATCGACACCTATATCTGAAATGCCTATCGACACCTATATCTGAAATGCCTATCGACACCTATATCTGAAATGCCTATCGACACCTATATCTGAAATGCCTATCGACACCTATATCTGAAATGCCTATCGACACCTATTTTTGAAATGCCTATCGGAAACTACATCTGAAATGCCTATCAGCACCTATATTTGAAATGCCTATCGGCAACCATATTTGGAATGCCTATCGGCACCTATATTTGAAATGCCTATCGGCTTCTATATCTGAAATGCCTTTCGACACCTATAATTGAAATGCCTATCGGCACCTATATTTTAAATGCCTATCGGCAACTATATCTGATATGCCTATCGGCACCTATATCTGAAATGCCTATCGGCACCTATTTTTGAAATGCCTATCCGAACCTACATCTAAAATGCCTATCGGCACCTATTTTTAAAATGCCAATCGGCAACTATATCTGAAATGCCTATCGGCACCTATATCTGAAATGCCTATCGGCACCTATTTTTGAAATGCCTATCGGAAACTACATCTGAAATGCCTATCAGCACCAATATTTGAAATGCTTATCGGCAACCATATCTGAAATGCCTATCGACACCTATATTTGAATTACCTATCGGCTTCTATATCTGAAATGCCTATCAGCACCTATTTTTAAAATGCCAATCGGCAACTATATCTGAAATGCCTATCGGCACCTATATCTGAAATGCCTATCGGCACCAATTTTTGAAATGCCTATCGGAAACTACATTTGAAATGCCTATCAGCACCTATATTTGAAATGCCTATCGGCAACCATATCTGGAATGCCGATCGGCACCTATATTTGAAATGCCTATCGGCTTCTATATCTGAAATGCCTATCGGCACCTATTTTTAAAATGCCAGTCGGCAACTATATCTGAAATGCTTATCGGCACCTATATCTGAAATGCCTATCGGCGCCTATTTTTCAAATGCCTATCGGAAACTACATCTGAAATGCCTATCAGAACCTATATTTGAAATGCCTATCGGCAACCATATCTGGAATGCCTATCGGCACCTATATTTGAAATGCCTATCGGCTTCTATATCGGAAATGCCTATCGGCACCTATTTTAAAATGCCAATCGGCAACTATATCTGAAATTCCTATCGGCACTTATATGTGAAATGCCTATCGGCATATATTTTTGAAATGCCTATCGGAAACTACATCTGAAATGCCTATCAGCACCTATATTTGAAATGCCTATCGGCAACCATATCTGAAATGCCTATCGACACCTATATTTGAAATACCTATCGGCTTCTATATCTGAAATGCCAATCGGCACCTATTTTTAAAATGCCAATCGGTAACTATATCTGAAATGCCTATCGGCACCTATATCTGAAATGCCTATCGGCACCAATTTTTGAAATGCTTATTAGAAACTACATCTGGAATGCCTATCAGCACCTATATTTGAAATGCTTATCGGCAACCATATCTGGAATGCCTATCGGCACCTATATTTGAAATGCCTATCGGCTTCTATATCTGAAAGGCCTATCGACACCTTTTTTTAAAATGCCAATCGGCAACGATATCTGAAATGCCTATGGGCACCTATATCTGAAATGCCTATCGGCACCTATTTTTGAAATGCCTATCAGAAACTACATCTGAAATGCCTATCAGCACCTATATTTGAAATGCCTATCGGCAACCATATCTGAAATGCCTATCGACACCTATATTTGAAATACCTATCGGCTTCTATATCTGAAATGCCTATCGGCACCTATTTATAAAATGCCAATCGGCAACTATATCTGAAATGCCTATCGGCACCTATATCTGAAATGCCTATCGACACCTATTTTTGAAATGCCTATCGGAAACTACATCTGAAATGCCTATCAGCACCTATATCTGAAATGCCTATCGGCACCTATATCTGAAATGCCTATCGGCACCAATTTTTGAAATGCCTATCGAAAACTACATCTGAAATGCCTATCAGCACCTATATTTGAAATGCCTATCGGCAACCATATCTGGAATGCCTATCGGCACCTATATTTGAAATGCCTATCGGCTTCTATATCTGAAATGCCTATCGGCACCTATTTTTAAAATGCCAATCGGCATCTATATCTGAAATGCCTATCGGCACCTATATCTGAAATGCCTATCGGCACCTATTTTTGAAATGCCTATCGGAAACTACATCTGAAATGCTTATCAGCACCTATATTTGAAATGCCTATCGGCAACCACATCACAAATGCCTATCGGCACCTATATCTGAAATGCCTTTCGGCATTTATATCTGAAATGCCTATCGACACCTATAATTGTAATGCCTATCGGCACCTATATTTTAAATGCCTATCGGCAACTATATCTGATATGCCTATCGGCTCCTATATCTGAAATGCCTATCGGCACCTATTTTTGAAATGCCTGTCGGAAACTACATCTAAAATGCCTATCGGCACCTATTTAAAATGATAATCGGCAACTATATCTGAAATGCCTATCGGCACTTATATCTGAAATGCTTATCGGCACCTATTTTTGAAATGCCTATCGGAAACTACATCTGAAATGCCTATCAGCACCTATATTTGAAATGCCTATCGGCAACCATATCTGAAATGCCTATCGACACCTATATTTGAAATACCTATCGGCTTCTATATCTGAAATGCCTATCGGCACCAATTTTTGAAATGCCTATCGGAAAATACACTGAAATGCCTATCAGCACCTATATTTGAATGCCTATCGGCTTCTATATCTGAAATGCCTATCGGCACCTACTTTTAAAATGCCAATCGGCAACTATATCTGAAATGCCTATCGGCACTTCTATGTGAAATGCCTATCGGCACCAATTTTTGAAATGCCTGTCGGAAACTACATCTGAAATGCCTATCAGCACCTATATTTGAAATGCCTATCGGCAGCCATATCTGGTATGCCTATCGGCACCTATATTTGAAATGCCTATCGGCTTCTATATCTGAAATGCCTATCGGCACCTATTTTTAAAATGCCAATCGGCAACTATATCTGAAATGCCTTTCGGCACCTATATCTGAAATGCCTATCGGCACCTATTTTTGAAATGCCTATCGAAAACTACATCTGAAATGCCTATCAGCACCTATATTTGAAATGCCTATCGGCAACCATATGTGGAATGCCTATCGGCACCTATATTTGAAATGCCTATCGGCTTCTATATCTGAAATGCCTATCGGCACCTATATCTGAAATGCCTATCGGCACCTATATTTGAAATGCCTATCGGAAACTACAGCTGAAATGCCTATCAGCACCAATATTTGAGATGCTTATCGGCAAACATATCTGAAATGCCTATCGACACCTATATTTGAAATACCTATCGGCTTCTATATCTGAAATACCTTGCGGCACCTATTTTTAAAATGCCAATCGACAACTATATCTGAAATGCCTATCGGCACCTATATCTGAAATGCCTATCGGCACTAATTTTTGAAATGCCTATCGGAAACTACATCTGAAATGCCTATCAGCACCTATATTTGAAATGCCTATCGGCAACCATATCTGGAATGCCTATCGGCACCTATATTTAAAATGCCTATCGGCTTCTATATCTGAAATGCCTATCGGCACCTATTTTTAAAATGCCAATCGGCATCTATATCTGAAATGCCTATCGGCACCTATATCTAAAATGCCTATCGGCACCTATTTTTGAAATGCCTATCGGAAACTACATTTGAAATGCTTATCAGCACCTATATTTGAAATGCCTATCGGTAACCACATCACAAATGCCTATCGGCACCTATATCTGAAATGCCTATCGGCACCTATTTTTGAAATGCCTATCGGAAACTACATCTAAAATGCCTATCGGCACCTATTTTTAAAATGCCAATCGGCTACTATATCTGAAATGCCTATCGGCACCTATATCTTAAATGCCTATCGGCACCAATTTTTGAAATGCCTATCGGAAACTACATCTGAAATGCCTATCAGAACCTATATTTGAAATGCCTATCGGCAACCATATCTGAAATGCCTATCGACACCTATATTTGAAATACCTATCGGCTTCGATATCTGAAATGCCTATCGGCACCTATTTTTAAAATGCCAATCGGCAACTATATCTGAAATGCCTATCGGCACCTATATCTTAAATGCCTATCGGCACCAATTTTTGAAATGCCTATCGGAAACTACATCTGAAATGCCTATCAGCACCTATATTTGAAATGCCTATCGGCAGCCATATCTGGAATGCCTATCGGCACCTATATCTGAAATGCCTATCGGCACTTATTTTTGAAATGCCTATCGGAAAGTACATCTAAAATGCCTATCAGCACCTATATTTGAAATGCCTATCGGCAAACATATCTGAAATGCCTATCGACACCTATATTTGAAATACCTATCGGCCTCTATATCTTAAATGCCTATCGGCACCTATTTTTAAAATGCCAATCGGCAACTATATTTGAAATGCCTATCGGCACCTATATCTGAAATGCCTATCGGCACCAATTTTTGAAATGCCTATCGGAAACTACATCTGAAATGCCTATCAGCACCTATATTTGAAATGCCTATCGGCAGCCATATCTGGAATGCTTATCGGCACCTATATTTGAAATGCCTATCGGCTTCTATATCTGAAATGCCTATCGGCACCTACTTTTAAAATTCCAATCGGCAACTATATCTGAAATGCCTATCGGCACTTCTATCTGAAATGCCTATCGGCACCAATTTTTGAAATGCCTGTCGGAAACTACATCTGAAATGCCTATCTGCACCTATATTTGAAATGCCTATCGGCAGCCATATCTGGAATGCCTATCGGCACCTATATTTGAAATGCCTATCGGCTTCTATATCTGAAATGCCAATCGGCACCTATTTTTAAAATGCCAATCGGCAACTATATCTGAAATGCCTTTCGGCACCTATATCTGAAATGCCTATCGGCACCTATTTTTAAAATGCCTATCGAAAACTACATCTGAAATGCCTATCAGCACCTATATTTGAAATGCCTATCGGCAGCCATATCTGGAATGCTTATCGGCACCTATATTTGAAATGCCTATCGGCTTCTATATCTGAAATGCCTATCGGCACCTACTTTTAAAATGCCAATCGGCAACTATATCTGAAATGCCTATCGGCACTTCTATCTGAAATGCCTATCGGCACCAATTTTTGAAATGCCTGTCGGAAACTACATCTGAAATGCCTATCTGCACCTATATTTGAAATGCCTATCGGCAGCCATATCTGGAATGCCTATCGGCACCTATATTTGAAATGCCTATCGGCTTCTATATCTGAAATGCCTATCGGCACCTATTTTTAAAATGCCAATCGGCAACTATATCTGAAATGCCTTTTGGCACCTATATCTGAAATGCCTATCGGCACCTATTTTTAAAATGCCTATCGAAAACTACATCTGAAATGCCTATTAGCACCTATATTTGAAATGCCTATCGGCAACCATATGTGGAATGCCTATCGGCACCTATATTTGAAATGCCTATCGGCTTCTATATCTGAAATGCCTATCGGTACCTATATCTGAATTGCCTATCGGCACCTATATTTGAAATGCCTATCGGAAACTACAGCTGAAATGCCTATCAGCACCAATATTTGAGATGCCTATCGGCAACCATATCTGAAATGCCTATCGACACCTATATTTGAAATACCTATCGGCTTCTATATCTGAAATGCCTATCGGCACCTTTTTTTAAAATGCCAATCGGCAACTATATCTGAAATGCCTATCGGCACCTATATCTGAAATGCCTATCGGCACCAATTTTTGAAATGCCTATCGGAAAACAACATCTGAAATGCCTATCAGCACCTATATTTGAAATGCCTATCGGCAACCATATCTGGAATGCCTATCGGCACCTATATTTGAAATGCCTATCGGCTTCTATATCTGAAATGCCTATCGGCACCTATTTTTAAAATGCCAATCGGCATCTATATCTGAAATGCCTATCGGCACCTATATCTGAAATGCCTATCGGCGCCTATTTTTGAAATGCCTGTCGGAAACTACATCTGAAATGCCTATCAGCACCTATATTTGAAATGCCTATCGGCAACCATATCTGGAATGCCTATCGGCACCTATATTTGAAATGCCTATCGGCTTCTATATCTGAAATGCCTATCGGCACCTATTTTTAAAATGCCAATCGGCAACTATATCTGTAATGCCTATCGGCACCTATATCTGAAATGCCTATCGACACCTATTTTTGAAATGCCTATCGGAAACTACATCTGAAATGCCTATCAGCACCAATATTTGAAATGCCTCTCGGCAACCATATCTGAAATGCCTATCGACAAATATATTTGAAATACGTATCGGCTTCTATATCTGAAAAGCCTATCGGCACCTATTTTTAAAATGCCAATTGGCAACTATATCTGAAATGCCTATCGGCACCTATATCTGAAATGCCTATCGGTACCTATTTTTGAAATGCCTATCGGAAACAACATCTGAAATGCCTATCAGCACTTATATTTGAAATGCCTATCGGCAACCAAATCTGGAATGCCTATCGGCACCTATATTTGAAATGCCTATCGGCTTCTATATCTGAAATGCCTATCGGCACCTATATCTGAAATGCCTATCGGCACCTATTTTTGAAATGCCTATCGGAAACTACATCTGAAATGCTTATTAGCACCTATATTTGAAATGCCTATCGGCAACCACATCACAAATGCCTATCGGCACCTACATCTGAAATGCCTTTCGGCATTTATATCTGAAATGCCTATCGACACCTATATTTGTAATGCCTAACGGCACCTATATTTTAAATGCCTATCGGCAACTATATCTGATATGCCTATCGGCACCTATATCTGAAATGCCTATCGGCACCTATTTTTGAAATGCCTATCGGAAACTACATCTAAAATGTCTATCGGCACCTATTTTTAAAATGCCAATCGGAAACTATATCTGAAATGCCTATCGGCACCTATATCTGAAAAGCCTATCGGCACCTATTTTTGAAATGCATATGGGAAACTACATCTGAAATGCCTATCAGCACCTATATTTGAAATGCCTATCGGCAACCATATCTGAAATGCCTATCGACACCTATATTTGAAATACCTATCGGCTTCGATATCTGAAATGCCTATCGGCACCTATTTTTAAAATGCCAATCGACAACTATATCTGAAATGCCTATCGGCACCTATATCTTAAATGCCTATCGGCACCAATTTTTGAAATGCCTATCGGAAACTACATCTGAAATGCCTATCAGCACCTATATTTGAAATGCCTATAGGCAACCATATTTGGAATGCCTATCGGCACCTATATCTGAAATGTCTATCGGCACTTATTTTTGAAATGCCTATCGGAAACTACATCTGAAATGCCTATCAGCACCTATATTTGAAATGCCTATCGGCAACAATATCTGAAATGCCTATCGACACCTATATTTGAAACACCTATCGGCTTCTATATCTGAAATGCCTATCGGCACCTATTTTTAAAATGCCAATCGGCAACTATATCTGAAATGCCTATCGGCACCTATATCTGAAATGCCTATCGGCACCAATTTTTGAGATGCCTATCGGAAACTACATCTGAAATGCCTATCAGCACCTATATTTAAAATGCCTATCGGCAACCATATTTGGAATGCCTATCGGCACCTATATTTGAAATGCCTATCGGCTTCTATATCTGAAATGCCTATCGGCACCTATTTTTAAAATGCCAATCGGCAACTATATCTAAAATGCCTATCGGCACCTATATCTTAAATGCCTATCGGCACCAATTTTTGAAATGCCTATCGGAAACTACATCTGAAATGCCTATCAGCACCTATATTTGAAATGCCTATAGGCAACCATATCTGGAATGCCTATCGGCACCTATATCTGAAATGCCTATCGGCACTTATTTTTGAAATGCCTATCGGAAAGTACATCTGAAATGCCTATCAGCACCTATATTTGAAATGCCTATCGGCAAACATATCTGAAATGCCTATCGACACCTATATTTAAAATACCTATCGGCCTCTATATCTTAAATGCCTATCGGCACCTATTTTTAAAATGCCAATCGGCAACAATATCTGAAATGCCTATCGGCACCTATATCTGAAATGCCTATCGGCACCAATTTTTGAAATGCCTATCGGAAACTACATCTGAAATGTCTATCAGCACCTATATTTGAAATGCCTATCGGCAGCCATATCTGGAATGCTTATCGGCACCTATATTTGAAATGCCTATCGGCTTCTATATCTGAAATGCCTATCGGCACCTACTTTTAAAATGCCAATCGGCAACTACATCTGAAATGCCTATTAGCACCTATATTTGAAATGCCTATCAGGAACCATATCTGGAATGCCTATCGGCACCTATATTTGAAATGCCTATTGGCTTATATCTGAAATGCCTATCAGCATCTATTTTTGAAATGCCAATCGGCAACTATATCTGTAATGCCTATCGGCACCTATATCTGAAATGCCTATTGGCACCTATTTTTGAAATGCCTATCTGAAACTACATCTGAAATGCCTATCAGCACCAATATTTGAAATGCTTATCGGCAACCATATCTGAAATGCCTATCGACACCTATATTTGAATTACCTATCGGCTTCTATATCTGAAATGCCTATCAGCACCTATTTTTAAAATGCCAATCGGCAACTATATCTGAAATGCCTATCGGCACCTATATCTGAAATGCCTATCGGCACCAATTTTTGAAATGCCTATCGGAAACTACATTTGAAATGCCTATCAGCACCTATATTTGAAATGCCTATCGGCAACCATATCTGGAATGCCGATCGGCACCTATATTTGAAATGCCTATCGGCTTCTATATCTGAAATGCCTATCGGCACCTATTTTTAAAATGCCAGTCGGCAACTATATCTGAAATGCTTATCGGCACCTATATCTGAAATGCCTATCGGCGCCTATTTTTCAAATGCCTATCGGAAACTACATCTGAAATGCCTATCAGAACCTATATTTGAAATGCCTATCGGCAACCATATCTGGAATGCCTATCGGCACCTATATTTGAAATGCCTATCGGCTTCTATATCTGAAATGCCTATCGGCACCTATTTTAAAATGCCAATCGGCAACTATATCTGAAATTCCTATCGGCACTTATATGTGAAATGCCTATCGGCATATATTTTTGAAATGCCTATCGGAAACTACATCTGAAATGCCTATCAGCACCTATATTTGAAATGCCTATCGGCAACCATATCTGAAATGCCTATCGACACCTATATTTGAAATACCTATCGGCTTCTATATCTGAAATGCCAATCGGCACCTATTTTTAAAATGCCAATCGGTAACTATATCTGAAATGCCTATCGGCACCTATATCTGAAATGCCTATCGGCACCAATTTTTGAAATGCTTATTAGAATATACATCTGGAATGCCTATCAGCACCTATATTTGAAATGCTTATCGGCAACCATATCTGGAATGCCTATCGGCACCTATATTTGAAATGCCTATCGGCTTCTATATCTGAAAGGCCTATCGACACCTATTTTTAAAATGCCAATCGGCAACGATATCTGAAATGCCTATGGGCACCTATATCTGAAATGCCTATCGGCACCTATTTTTGAAATGCCTATCAGAAACTACATCTGAAATGCCTATCAGCACCTATATTTGAAATGCCTATCGGCAACCATATCTGAAATGCCTATCGACACCTATATTTGAAATACCTATCGGCTTCTATATCTGAAATGCCTATCGGCACCTATTTATAAAATGCCAATCGGCAACTATATCTGAAATGCCTATCGGCACCTATATCTGAAATGCCTATCGACACCTATTTTTGAAATGCCTATCGGAAACTACATCTGAAATGCCTATCAGCACCTATATCTGAAATGCCTATCGGCACCTATATCTGAAATGCCTATCGGCACCAATTTTTGAAATGCCTATCGAAAACTACATCTGAAATGCCTATCAGCACCTATATTTGAAATGCCTATCGGCAACCATATCTGGAATGCCTATCGGCACCTATATTTGAAATGCCTATCGGCTTCTATATCTGAAATGCCTATCGGCACCTATTTTTAAAATGCCAATCGGCATCTATATCTGAAATGCCTATCGGCACCTATATCTGAAATGCCTATCGGTACCTATTTTTGAAATGCCTATCGGAAACTACATCTGAAATGCTTATCAGCACCTATATTTGAAATGCCTATCGGCAACCACATCACAAATGCCTATCGGCACCTATATCTGAAATGCCTTTCGGCATTTATATCTGAAATGCCTATCGACACCTATAATTGTAATGCCTATCGGCACCTATATTTTAAATGCCTATCGGCAACTATATCTGATATGCCTATCGGCTCCTATATCTGAAATGCCTATCGGCACCTATTTTTGAAATGCCTGTCGGAAACTACATCTAAAATGCCTATCGGCACCTATTTAAAATGATAATCGGCAACTATATCTGAAATGCCTATCGGCACCTATATCTGAAATGCTTATCGGCACCTATTTTTGAAATGCCTATCGGAAACTACATCTGAAATGCCTATCAGCACCTATATTTGAAATGCCTATCGGCAACCATATCTGAAATGCCTATCGACACCTATATTTGAAATACCTATCGGCTTCTATATCTGAAATGCCTATCGGCACCAATTTTTGAAATGCCTATCGGAAAATACACTGAAATGCCTATCAGCACCTATATTTGAAATGCCTATCGGCTTCTATATCTGAAATGCCTATCGGCACCTACTTTTAAAATGCCAATCGGCAACTATATCTGAAATGCCTATCGGCACTTCTATGTGAAATGCCTATCGGCACCAATTTTTGAAATGCCTGTCGGAAACTACATCTGAAATGCCTATCAGCACCTATATTTGAAATGCCTATCGGCAGCCATATCTGGTATGCCTATCGGCACCTATATTTGAAATGCCTATCGGCTTCTATATCTGAAATGCCTATCGGCACCTATTTTTAAAATGCCAATCGGCAACTATATCTGAAATGCCTTTCGGCACCTATATCTGAAATGCCTATCGGCACCTATTTTTGAAATGCCTATCGAAAACTACATCTGAAATGCCTATCAGCACCTATATTTGAAATGCCTATCGGCAACCATATGTGGAATGCCTATCGGCACCTATATTTGAAATGCCTATCGGCTTCTATATCTGAAATGCCTATCGGCACCTATATCTGAAATGCCTATCGGCACCTATATTTGAAATGCCTATCGGAAACTACAGCTGAAATGCCTATCAGCACCAATATTTGAGATGCTTATCGGCAAACATATCTGAAATGCCTATCGACACCTATATTTGAAATACCTATCGGCTTCTATATCTGAAATACCTTGCGGCACCTATTTTTAAAATGCCAATCGACAACTATATCTGAAATGCCTATCGGCACCTATATCTGAAATGCCTATCGGCACTAATTTTTGAAATGCCTATCGGAAACTACATCTGAAATGCCTATCAGCACCTATATTTGAAATGCCTATCGGCAACCATATCTGGAATGCCTATCGGCACCTATATTTAAAATGCCTATCGGCTTCTATATCTGAAATGCCTATCGGCACCTATTTTTAAAATGCCAATCGGCATCTATATCTGAAATGCCTATCGGCACCTATATCTAAAATGCCTATCGGCACCTATTTTTGAAATGCCTATCGGAAACTACATCTGAAATGCTTATCAGCACCTATATTTGAAATGCCTATCGGTAACCACATCACAAATGCCTATCGGCACCTATATCTGAAATGCCTATCGGCACCTATTTTTGAAATGCCTATCGGAAACTACATCTAAAATGCCTATCGGCACCTATTTTTAAAATGCCAATCGGCTACTATATCTGAAATGCCTATCGGCACCTATATCTTAAATGCCTATCGGCACCAATTTTTGAAATGCCTATCGGAAACTACATCTGAAATGCCTATCAGCACCTATATTTGAAATGCCTATCGGCAACCATATCTGAAATGCCTATCGACACCTATATTTGAAATACCTATCGGCTTCGATATCTGAAATGCCTATCGGCACCTATTTTTAAAATGCCAATCGGCAACTATATCTGAAATGCCTATCGGCACCTATATCTTAAATGCCTATCGGCACCAATTTTTGAAATGCCTATCGGAAACTACATCTGAAATGCCTATCAGCACCTATATTTGAAATGCCTATAGGCAACCATATCTGGAATGCCTATCGGCACCTATATCTGAAATGCCTATCGGCACTTATTTTTGAAATGCCTATCGGAAAGTACATCTGAAATGCCTATCAGCACCTATATTTGAAATGCCTATCGGCAAACATATCTGAAATGCCTATCGACACCTATATTTGAAATACCTATCGGCCTCTATATCTTAAATGCCTATCGGCACCTATTTTTAAAATGCCAATCGGCAACTATATCTGAAATGCCTATCGGCACCTATATCTGAAATGCCTATCGGCACCAATTTTTGAAATGCCTATCGGAAACTACATCTGAAATGCCTATCAGCACCTATATTTGAAATGCCTATCGGCAGCCATATCTGGAATGCTTATCGGCACCTATATTTGAAATGCCTATCGGCTTCTATATCTGAAATGCCTATCGGCACCTACTTTTAAAATTCCAATCGGCAACTATATCTGAAATGCCTATCGGCACTTCTATCTGAAATGCCTATCGGCACCAATTTTTGAAATGCCTGTCGGAAACTACATCTGAAATGCCTATCTGCACCTATATTTGAAATGCCTATCGGCAGCCATATCTGGAATGCCTATCGGCACCTATATTTGAAATGCCTATCGGCTTCTATATCTGAAATGCCAATCGGCACCTATTTTTAAAATGCCAATCGGCAACTATATCTGAAATGCCTTTCGGCACCTATATCTGAAATGCCTATCGGCACCTATTTTTAAAATGCCTATCGAAAACTACATCTGAAATGCCTATCAGCACCTATATTTGAAATGCCTATCGGCAGCCATATCTGGAATGCTTATCGGCACCTATATTTGAAATGCCTATCGGCTTCTATATCTGAAATGCCTATCGGCACCTACTTTTAAAATGCCAATCGGCAACTATATCTGAAATGCCTATCGGCACTTCTATCTGAAATGCCTGTCAGCACCAATTTTTGAAATGCCTGTCGGAAACTACATCTGAAATGCCTATCTGCACCTATATTTGAAATGCCTATCGGCAGCCATATCTGGAATGTCTATCGGTACCTATATTTGAAATGCCTATCGGCTTCTATATCTGAAATGCCTATCGGCACCTATTTTTAAAATGCCAATCGGCAACTATATCTGAAATGCCTTTTGGCACCTATATCTGAAATGCCTATCGGCACCTATTTTTAAAATGCCTATCGAAAACTACATCTGAAATGCCTATTAGCACCTATATTTGAAATGCCTATCGGCAACCATATGTGGAATGCCTATCGGCACCTATATTTGAAATGCCTATCGGCTTCTATATCTGAAATGCCTATCGGTACCTATATCTGAAATGCCTATCGGCACCTATATTTGAAATGCCTATCGGAAACTACAGCTGAAATGCCTATCAGCACCAATATTTGAGATGCCTATCGGCAACCATATCTGAAATGCCTATCGACACCTATATTTGAAATACCTATCGGCTTCTATATCTGAAATGCCTATCAAAACCTTTTTTTAAAATGCCAATCGGCAACTATATCTGAAATGCCTATCGGCACCTATATCTGAAATGCCTATCGGCACCAATTTTTGAAATGCCTATCGGAAAACAACATCTGAAATGCCTATCAGCACCTATATTTGAAATGCCTATCGGCAACCATATCTGGAATGCCTATCGGCACCTATATTTGAAATGCCTATCGGCTTCTATATCTGAAATGCCTATCGGCACCTATTTTTAAAATGCCAATCGGCATCTATATCTGAAATGCCTATCGGCACCTATATCTGAAATGCCTATCGGCGCCTATTTTTGAAATGCCTGTCGGAAACTACATCTGAAATGCCTATCAGCACCTATATTTGAAATGCCTATCGGCAACCATATCTGGAATGCCTATCGGCACCTATATTTGAAATGCCTATCGGCTTCTATATCTGAAATGCCTATCGGCACCTATTTTTAAAATGCCAATCGGCAACTATATCTGTAATGCCTATCGGCACCTATATCTGAAATGCCTATCGACACCTATTTTTGAAATGCCTATCGGAAACTACATCTGAAATGCCTATCAGCACCAATATTTGAAATGCCTCTCGGCAACCATATCTGAAATGCCTATCGACAAATATATTTGAAATACGTATCGGCTTCTATATCTGAAAAGCCTATCGGCACCTATTTTTAAAATGCCAATTGGCAACTATATCTGAAATGCCTATCGGCACCTATATCTGAAATGCCTATCGGTACCTATTTTTGAAATGCCTATCGGAAACAACATCTGAAATGCCTATCAGCACTTATATTTTAAATGCCTATCGGCAACCAAATCTGGAATGCCTATCGGCACCTATATTTGAAATGCCTATCGGCTTCTATATCTGAAATGCCTATCGGCACCTATATCTGAAATGCCTATCGGCACCTATTTTTGAAATGCCTATCGGAAACTACATCTGAAATGCTTATTAGCACCTATATTTGAAATGCCTATCGGCAACCACATCACAAATGCCTATCGGCACCTACATCTGAAATGCCTTTCGGCATTTATATCTGAAATGCCTATCGACACCTATATTTGTAATGCATAACGGCACCTATATTTTAAATGCCTATCGGCAACTATATCTGATATGCCTATCGGCACCTATATCTGAAATGCCTATCGGCACCTATTTTTGAAATGCCTATCGGAAACTACATCTAAAATGTCTATCGGCACCTATTTTTAAAATGCCAATCGGAAACTATATCTGAAATGCCTATCGGCACCTATATCTGAAATGCCTGTCGGCACCTATTTTTGAAATGCATATGGGAAACTACATCTGAAATGCCTATCAGCACCTATATTTGAAATGCCTATCGGCAACCATATCTGGAATGCCTATCGGCACCTATATTTGAAATGCCTATCGGCTTCTATATCTGAAATGCCTATCGGCACCTATTTTTAAAATGCCAATCGGCAACTATATCTGTAATGCCTATCGGCACCTATATCTGAAATGCCTATCGACACCTATTTTTGAAATGCCTATCGGAAACTACATCTGAAATGCCTATCAGCACCAATATTTGAAATGCCTCTCGGCAACCATATCTGAAATGCCTATCGACAAATATATTTGAAATACGTATCGGCTTCTATATCTGAAAAGCCTATCGGCACCTATTTTTAAAATGCCAATTGGCAACTATATCTGAAATGCCTATCGGCACCTATATCTGAAATGCCTATCGGTACCTATTTTTGAAATGCCTATCGGAAACAACATCTGAAATGCCTATCAGCACTCATATTTGAAATGCCTATCGGCAACCAAATCTGGAATGCCTATCGGCACCTATATTTGAAATGCCTATCGGCTTCTATATCTGAAATGCCTATCGGCACCTATATCTGAAATGCCTATCGGCACCTATTTTTGAAATGCCTATCGGAAACTACATCTGAAATGCTTATTAGCACCTATATTTGAAATGCCTATCGGCAACCACATCACAAATGCCTATCGGCACCTACATCTGAAATGCCTTTCGGCATTTATATCTGAAATGCCTAACGACACCTATATTTGTAATGCCTAACGGCACCTATATTTTAAATGCCTATCGGCAACTATATCTGATATGCCTATCGGCACCTATATCTGAAATGCCTATCGGCACCTATTTTTGAAATGCCTATCGGAAACTACATCTAAAATGTCTATCGGCACCTATTTTTAAAATGCCAATCGGAAACTATATCTGAAATGCCTATCGGCACCTATATCCGAAATGCCTATCGGCACCTATTTTTGAAATGCATATGGGAAACTACATCTGAAATGCCTATCAGCACCTATATTTGAAATGCCTATCGGCAACCATATCTGAAATGCCTATCGACACCTATATTTGAAATACCTATCGGCTTCGATATCTGAAATGCCTATCGGCACCTATTTTTAAAATGCCAATCGACAACTATATCTGAAATGCCTATCGGCACCTATATCTTAAATGCCTATCGGCACCAATTTTTGAAATGCCTATCGGAAACTACATCTGAAATGCCTATCAGCACCTATATTTGAAATGCCTATAGGCAACCATATTTGGAATGCCTATCGGCACCTATATCTGAAATGTCTATCGGCACTTATTTTTGAAATGCCTATCGGAAACTACATCTGAAATGCCTATCAGCACCTATATTTGAAATGCCTATCGGCAACCATATCTGAAATGCCTATCGACACCTATATTTGAAACACCTATCGGCTTCTATATCTGAAATGCCTATCGGCACCTATTTTTAAAATGCCAATCGGCAACTATATCTGAAATGCCTATCGGCACCTATATCTGAAATGCCTATCGGCACCAATTTTTGAGATGCCTATCGGAAACTACATCTGAAATGCCTATCAGCACCTATATTTAAAATGCCTATCGGCAACCATATTTGGAATGCCTATCGGCACCTATATTTGAAATGCCTATCGGCTTCTATATCTGAAATGCCTATCGGCACCTATTTTTAAAATGCCAATCGGCAACTATATCTAAAATGCCTATCGGCACCTATATCTTAAATGCCTATCGGCACCAATTTTTGAAATGCCTATCGGAAACTACATCTGAAATGCCTATCAGCACCTATATTTGAAATGCCTATCGGCAACCATATCTGAAATGCCTATCGACACCTATATTTGAAATACCTATCGGCTTCGATATCTGAAATGCCTATCGGCACCTATTTTTAAAATGCCAATCGGCAACTATATCTGAAATGCCTATCGGCACCTATATCTTAAATGCCTATCGGCACCAATTTTTGAAATGCCTATCGGAAACTACATCTGAAATGCCTATCAGCACCTATATTTGAAATGCCTATAGGCAACCATATCTGGAATGCCTATCGGCACCTATATCTGAAATGCCTATCGGCACTTATTTTTGAAATGCCTATCGGAAAGTACATCTGAAATGCCTATCAGCACCTATATTTGAAATGCATATCGGCAACCATATCTGAAATGCCTATCGACACCTATATTTGAAATACCTATCGGCCTCTATATCTTAAATGCCTATCGGCACCTATTTTTAAAATGCCAATCGGCAACTATATCTGAAATGCCTATCGGCACCTATATCTGAAATGCCTATCGGCACCAATTTTTGAAATGCCTATCGGAAACTACATCTGAAATGCCTATCAGCACCTATATTTGAAATGCCTATCGGCAGCCATATCTGGAATGCTTATCGGCACCTATATTTGAAATGCCTATCGGCTTCTATATCTGAAATGCCTATCGGCACCTACTTTTAAAATGCCAATCGGCAACTATATCTGAAATGCCTATCGGCACTTCTATCTGAAATGCCTATCGGCACCTATTTTTGAAATGCCTATCGGCTTCTATATCTGAAATGCCTATCGGTACCTATATCTGAAATGCCTATCGGCACCTATATTTGAAATGCCTATCGGCTTCTATATCTGAAATGCCTATCGGCACCTATTTTTAAAATGCCAATCGGCAACTATATCTGAAATGCCTTTCGGCACCTATATCTGAAATGCCTATCGGCACCTATTTTTAAAATGCCTATCGAAAACTACATCTGAAATGCCTATCAGCACCTATATTTGAAATGCCTATCGGCAACCATATGTGGAATGCCTATCGGCACCTATATTTGAAATGCCTATCGGCTTCTATATCTGAAATGCCTATCGGTACCTATATCTGAAATGCCTATCGGCACCTATATTTGAAATGCCTATCGGAAACTACAGCTGAAATGCCTGTCAGCACCAATATTTGAGATGCCTATCGGCAACCATATCTGAAATGCCTATCGACACCTATATTTGAAATACCTATCGGCTTCTATATCTGAAATGCCTATCGGCACCTATTTTTAAAATGCCAATCGGCAACTATATCTGAAATGCCTATCGGCACCTATATCTGAAATGCCTATCGGCACCAATTTTTGAAATGCCTATCGGAAAACAACATCTGAAATGCCTATCAGCACCTATATTTGAAATGCCTATCGGCAACCATATCTGGAATGCCTATCGGCACCTATATTTGAAATGCCTATCGGCTTCAATATCTGAAATGCCTATCGGCACCTATTTTTAAAATGCCAATCGGCATCTATATCTGAAATGCCTATCGGCACCTATATCTGAAATGCCTATCGGCACCTATTTTTGAAATGCCTATCGGAAACTACATCTGAAATGCTTATCAGCACCTATATTTGAAATGCCTATAGGCAACCATATTTGGAATGCCTATCGGTACCTATATCTGAAATGCCTATCGGCACCAATTTTTGAAATGCCTATCGACACCTATATTTGAAACACCTATCGGCTTCTATATCTGAAATGCCTATCGGCACCTATTTTTAAAATGCCAATCGGCAACTATATCTGAAATGCCTATCGGCACCTATATCTGAAATGCCTATCGGCACCAATTTTTGAGATGCCTATCGGAAACTACATCTGAAATGCCTATCAGCACCTATATTTAAAATGCCTATCGGCAACCATATTTGGAATGCCTATCGGCACCTATATTTGAAATGCCTATCGGCTTCTATATCTGAAATGCCTATCGGCACCTATTTTTAAAATGCCAATCGGCAACTATATCTAAAATGCCTATCGGCACCTATATCTTAAATGCCTATCGGCACCAATTTTTGAAATGCCTATCGGAAACTACATCTGAAATGCCTATCAGCACCTATATTTGAAATGCCTATCGGCAACCATATCTGAAATGCCTATCGACACCTATATTTGAAATACCTATCGGCTTCGATATCTGAAATGCCTATCGGCACCTATTTTTAAAATGCCAATCGGCAACTATATCTGAAATGCCTATCGGCACCTATATCTTAAATGCCTATCGGCACCAATTTTTGAAATGCCTATCGGAAACTACATCTGAAATGCCTATCAGCACCTATATTTGAAATGCCTATAGGCAACCATATCTGGAATGCCTATCGGCACCTATATCTGAAATGCCTATCGGCACTTATTTTTGAAATGCCTATCGGAAAGTACATCTGAAATGCCTTTCAGCACCTATATTTGAAATGCCTATCGGCAACCATATCTGAAATGCCTATCGACACCTATATTTGAAATACCTATCGGCCTCTATATCTTAAATGCCTATCGGCACCTATTTTTAAAATGCCAATCGGCAACTATATCTGAAATGCCTATCGGCACCTATATCTGAAATGCCTATCGGCACCAATTTTTGAAATGCCTATCGGAAACTACATCTGAAATGCCTATCAGCACCTATATTTGAAATGCCTATCGGCAGCCATATCTGGAATGCTTATCGGCACCTATATTTTAAATGCCTATCGGCTTCTATATCTGAAATGTATATCGGCACCTACTTTTAAAATGCCAATCGGCAACTATATCTGAAATGCCTATCGGCACTTCTATCTGAAATGCCTATCGGCACCTATTTTTGAAATGCCTATCGGCTTCTATATCTGAAATGCCTATCGGTACCTATATCTGAAATGCCTATCGGCACCTATATTTGAAATGCCTATCGGCTTCTATATCTGAAATGCCTATCGGCACCTATTTTTAAAATGCCAATCGGCAACTATATCTGAAATGCCTTTCGGCACCTATATCTGAAATGCCTATCGGCACCTATTTTTAAAATGCCTATCGAAAACTACATCTGAAATGCCTATCAGCACCTATATTTGAAATGCCTATCGGCAACCATATGTGGAATGCCTATCGGCACCTATATTTGAAATGCCTATCGGCTTCTATATCTGAAATGCCTATCGGTACCTATATCTGAAATGCCTATCGGCACCTATATTTGAAATGCCTATCGGAAACTACAGCTGAAATGCCTATCAGCACCAATATTTGAGATGCCTATCGGCAACCATATCTGAAATGCCTATCGACACCTATATTTGAAATACCTATCGGCTTCTATATCTGAAATGCCTATCGGCACCTATTTTTAAAATGCCAATCGGCAACTATATCTGAAATGCCTATCGGCACCTATATCTGAAATGCCTATCGGCACCAATTTTTGAAATGCCTATCGAAAACTACATCTGAAATGCCTATCAGCACCTATATTTGAAATGCCTATCGGCAACCATATGTGGAATGCCTATCGGCACCTATATTTGAAATGCCTATCGGCTTCTATATCTGAAATGCCTATCGGTACCTATATCTGAAATGCCTATCGGCACCTATATTTGAAATGCATATCGGAAACTACAGCTGAAATGCCTATCAGCACCAATATTTGAGATGCCTATCGGCAACCATATCTGAAATGCCTATCGACACCTATATTTGAAATACCTATCGGCTTCTATATCTGAAATGCCTATCGACACCTATTTTTAAAATGCCAATCGGCAAATATATCTGAAATGCCTATCGGCACCTATATCTGAAATGCCTATCGGCACCTATTTTTAAAATGCCAATCGGCAACTATATCTGAAATGCCTATCGGCACCTATATCTGAAATGCCTATCGGCACCTATTTTTGAAATGCCTATCGGAAACTACATCTGAAATGCCTATCAGCACCTATATTTGAAATGCCTATCGGCAACCATATCTGAAATGCCTATCGACACCTATATTTGAAATACCTATCGGCTTCTATATCTGAAATGCCTATCGGCACCTATTTTTAAAATGCCAATCGGCAAATATATCTGAAATGCCTATCGGCACCTATATCTGAAATGCCTATCGGCACCAATTTTTGAAATGCCTATCGGAAACTACATCTGAAATACCTATCAGCACCTATATTTGAAATGCCTATCGGCTTCTATATCTGAAATGCCTATCGGCACCTACTTTTAAAATGCCAATCGGCAACTATATCTGAAATGCCTATAGGCACCTATATCTGAAATGCCTATCGGCACCTATTTTTGAAATGCCTATCAGGAAACTACATCTGAAATGCCTATCAGCACCTATATTTGAAATGCCTATCGGCAACCATATCTGGAATGCCTATCGGCACCTATATTTTAAATGCCTATCGGCAACTATATCTGATATGCCTATCGGCACCTATATCTGAAATGCCTATCGGCACCTATTTTTGAAATGCCTATCGGAAACTACATCTAAAATGCCTCTATCGGCACCTATTTTAAAATGCTAATCGGCAACTATATCTGAAATGCCTATCGGCACCTATATCTGAAATGCTTATCGGCACCTATTTTTGAAATGCCTATCGGAAACTACATCTGAAATGCCTATCAGCACCTATATTTGAAATGCCTATCGGCAACCATATCTGAAATGCCTATCGACACCTATATTTGAAATACCTATCGGCTTCTATATCTGAAATGCCTATCGGCACCTATTTTTGAAATGCCTATCAGGAAACTACATCTGAAATGCCTATCAGCACCTATATTTGAAATGCCTATCGGCAACCATATCTGGAATGCCTATCGGCACCTATATTTGAAATGCCTATCGTCTTCTCTATCTGAAATGCCTATCGGCACCTATTTTTAAAATGCCAATCGGCAACTATATCTGAAATGCCTATCGGCACTTATATCTGAAATGCCTAATGGCACCTATTTTTGAAATGCCTATCGGAAACTACATCTGAAATGCCTATCAGCACCAAAATTTGAAATGCCTATCGGCAACCATATCTGAAATGCCTATCGACACCTATATTTAAAATACCTATCGGCTTCTATATCTGAAATGCCTATCGGCACCTATTTTTAAAATGCCAATTGGCAACTATATCTTAAATGCCTATCGGCACCTATATCTGAAATGCCTATCGGCACCAATTTTTGAAATGCCTATCGGAAACTACATCTGAAATGCCTATCAGCACCTATATTTGAAATGCCTATCGGCAACCATATTTGGAATGCCTATCGGCACCTATATTTGAAATGCCTATCGGCTTCTATATCTGAAATGCCTATCGACACCTATATTTGAAATACCTATCGGCTTCTATATCTGAAATGCCTATCGGCACCTATTTTTAAAATGCCAATCGGCAACTATATCTTAAATGCCTATCGGCACCTATATCTGAAATGCCTATCGGCACCTATTTTTGAAATGCCTATCGGAAACTACATCTGAAATGCCTATCAGCACCTATATTTGAAATGCCTATCGGCAACCACATCAGAAATGCCTATCGGCACCTATATCTGAAATGCCTTGCGGCATTTATATCTGAAATGCCTATCGACACCTATAATTGAAATGCCTATCGGCACCTATATTTTAAATGCCTATCGGCAACTATATCTGATATGCCTATCGGCACCTATATCTGAAATGCCTATCGGCAACTATTTTTGAAATGCCTATCCGAAACTACATCTAAAATGCCTATCGGCACCTATTTTTAAAATGCCAATCGGCAACTATATCTGAAATGCCTATCGGCACCTATATCTGAAATGCCTATCGGCACCTATTTTTGAAATGCCTATCGGAAACTACATCTGAAATGCCTATCAGCACCTATATTTGAAATGCCTATCGGCAACCATATCTGAAATGCCTATCGACACCTATATTTGAAATACCTATCGGCTTCTATATCTGAAATGCCTATCGGCACCTATTTTTAAAATGCCAATCGGCAACTATATCTGAAATGCCTATCGGCACCTATATCTGAAATGCCTATCGGCACCAATTTTTGAAATGCCTATCGGAAACTACATCTGAAATACCTATCAGCACCTATATTTGAAATGCCTATCGGCAACCATATCTGGAATGCTTATCGGCACCTATATTTGAAATGCCTATCGGCTTCTATATCTGAAATGCCTATCGGCACCTACTTTTAAAATGCCAATCGGCAACTATATCTGAAATGCCTATAGGCACCTATATCTGAAATGCCTATAGGCACCTATATCTGAAATGCCTATCGGCACCTATTTTTGAAATGCCTATCAGGAAACTACATCTGAAATGCCTATCAGCACCTATATTTGAAATGCCTATCGGCAACCATATCTGGAATGCCTATCGGCACCTATATTTGAAATGCCTATCGGCTTCTATATCTGAAATGCCTATCGGCACCTATTTTTAAAATGCCAATCAGCAACTATATCTGAAAAGCCTTTCGGCACCTATATCTGAAATGCCTATCGGCACCTATTTTTGAAATGCCTCTCGAAAACTACATCTGAAATGCCTATCAGCACCTATATTTGAAATGCCTATCGGCAACCATATCTGGAATGCCTATCGGCACCTATATTTGAAATGCCTATCGGCTTCTATATCTGAAATGCCTATCGGCACCTATATCTGAAATGCCTATCGGCACCTATATTTAAAATGCCTATCGGAAACTACAGCTGAAATGCCTATTAGCACCAATATTTGAGATGCCTATCGGCAACCATATCTGAAATGCCTATCGACACCTATATTTGAAATACCTATCGGCTTCTATATCTGAAATGCCTATCGGCACATATTTTTAAAATGCCAATCGGCAACTCTATCTGAAATGCCTATCGGCACCTATATCTGAAATGCCTATCGGCACCAATTTTTGAAATGCCTATCGGAAACTACATCTGAAATGCCTATCAGCACCTATATTTGAAATGCCTATCGGCAACCATATCTGGAATGCCTATCGGCACCTATATTTGAAATGCCTATCGGCTTCTATATCTAAAATGCCTATCGGCACCTATTTTTAAAATGCCAATCGGCATCTATATCTAAAATGCCTATCGGCACCTATATCTGATATGCCTATCGGCACCTATTTTTAAAATGCCTATCGGAAACTACATCTGAAATGCTTATCAGCACCTATATTTGAAATGCCTATCGGCAACCACATCACAAATGCCTATCGGCACCTATATCTGAAATGCCTTTCGGCATTTATATCTGAAATGCCTATCGACAGCTATATTTGTAATGCCTATCGGCACCTATATTTTAAATGCCTATCCGCAACTATATCTGATATGCCTATCGGCACCTATATCTGAAATGCCTATCGGCACCTATTTTTGAAATGCCTATCGGAAACTACATCTAAAATGCCTATCGGCACCTATTTTTAAAATGCCAATCGGCAACTATATCTGAAATGCCTATCGGCACCTATATCTGAAATGCCTATCGGCACCTATTTTTGAAATGCCTATCCTAAACTACATCTAAAATGCCTATCAGCACCTATATTTGAAATGCCTATCGGCAACCATATCTGGAATGCCTATCGGCACATATATTTGAAATGCCTATCAGCTTCTATATTTGAAATGCCTATCGGCACCTATTTTTAAAATGCCAATCGGCAACAGTAGTATGTTTATGAGAGAGCAGTGTCCCTCTGGCCCTCCAGTTAAGCTCCTCCGACTTGAGAGTGGGGATAAAACTTGCTATGAAAATTGTTCGCATGCACATGTTGAAATATGGTAGTCGTTACGTCTGCGACGTCTGTTGGGTCTTATTCCTCCACTTTTCACGTAAAGGGAGGGGGACGTACGCCTATAAGCCGCCGCCACCGACTTCACTGGTTGTTTTTTTCCATAAAAATATGGCCGCTTTGAAAACGTGACGTAAGAAAGGTTCGAGCCACCCACCGCCGCCGCCCGCACTCACAACACACGCAGAGAGAGATACACACACACACACACACACACACACACACAGCAATTAACGTTTCGCACACGTTGACTGACTGCTGACGCTGGCCTGAAGTATCTTACAATGTTGACACCTACGCGATGCAGCATGTATACGGAATGTTTTATAATAACGTGGTCCATTTTTTCCGACGCCGAATATATACTCCCAGAGACACATATACAGACACACCAAAGAGACACCAAACAGACACCAAACGGACACCAAACAGACACCAAAGAGACACCAAACAGACACCAAACAGACACCAAACAGACACCAAAGAGACACCAAAGAGACACCAAAGAGACACCAAAGAGACACCAAACAGACACCAAACAGACACCAAAGAGACACCAAAGAGACACCAAAGAGACACCAAAGAGACACCAAAGAGACACCAAAGAGACACCAAAGAGACACCAAAAAGACGCCAAAAACACACACACATATGCGAGACACATACTTGTAGTATATAATATCTTTTTTGCACAATTTTCATGCCGAAACATTCTTTTTCTACGTATTTTGGTCAAAAATTTACATGTCCGCGTCAGAGACTCTAAATTGGTGGGGGTTAACAACAACAAAAACAAGAACAAGAAGTTTTGGTCGTCATTATTTTGAAAATGAAAACATTGAAGATATTTTTAAAAAAGTATTTTATTGAATCATAATTAATAATATACATAAGTATTGTCTTACATACAAAGTTGTCTTTTCATAAATATATAGACATAATGTTGTTTTATGTGATAAATTGGGTCTCTCTCTCTTCTAATAATTCGATGTGCAATTGGTACACGCTTTCACCACCATTGCAGTCATGTTCTCTCGTAAACTGTGCACGTTCCACGTCAGCAGCCGGAGCAGATAGGTGGTAGATTGATCGACTTGTTTGCGATAATCTTTGAGCGTTTCGTTGACTCGCTTCATCGCATCGAGTACATAGTTGACGTTTTCATTTTGAAACTTATGAACGAGGCGAGTGTAAGTACTGTGGACTTTATCGAGCCGCCCGCACTTGTCGTTTAAATGTATAAGACTTGCTACGACTGTTGTTTCGATTACTACATAGCAAACGAGATAGCAACAAAAGGTGAGCGCGAAAGTTTTTAATGTTCGCTCGACGACGTCCATTTCAACACTGCACTTTTCACAACACACATACCTATTAAATAGTTTCTGAAAGTATAAAAGATCCCCAAGGTATTTTTTTTAATAAAAAGACATGTAAAATACGTTTTAAAATATTTATTAAAAGAGAAGCAGTACAATGTTAATAATATTGCTTAAATCTAATTTACTCTATCAATGCTAAACATTTCAGCATCTACACAATCATACGTGTTATCGTAACCTTCATCATCATCGTCATCGTCGTCGTCGTCGTCGTCGTCGTCTGAATCTATGACTATATCCTCATCAGTTTCAAATATAATTTTAATTTTTAAATCTTCAAATATAAGTGTTTCTTTTTGCGACTTTAAATCCGTACAATCGATATAGTTGGAGGATAACAGCTCGTTTGTGTGTTTATCCCTTATTATTACTGTAATACCAGCTTCACACATTTTGTATTATAATACACCAAAATAGATAGAGAGAGGGAGAGAGAGATAGCTCTGTGTTCTAGTCGACGGACGATGATGAATTGACAATTTTTAGCACCGGACTGAGAATATGAGAGACTGCTTCTATTCTTCTTTTAAATCGATCGCGATCTCTAGCAATCTGTTCCCATATCCCCACCCGTGCTTTGCGATATGCAAAATTCCAACAAACCATATAATTAATCTCTACCTTATCGTTAAAATGCACATTTTTTATTTTTTTAATCATAGCAACCATTAAAGTCAATTGCAATTTTTTCACTACAAATTAGTGGGATTTCGTAGAAGAGTCTTTCGTAATTAATAGTATGTAAAATATCGTTAGGTGTAAAGAAATCGCTGTCGCTTAAGCGTAAACAATTTAAAGTCTTGCACTTATCTAAATACGTATTATAATATAATTTCACTGTATTTGAATAGTATACGTATGAACACAATAAACTATAGACAATGTCCTTCAAGTCCAACAGACTTTCCCACTCGTCTTGTGATAATATCAGCGATGTATGAGAAGTTGATCTTTTAAATTTTAAATGTTTTATTTTCTTTAAATAAACTTCTCTTATTTCCACGTCTCCGCCAATCACTGAATAGAATCGTCTGTGACTGTCCTCGTTAAAGTACTTGTTTATATGATTACACAACAACATTAGAGCGCACCAGTCGATCTGTTCCATAAAAATGCTAGTAGTTTTCACGTCTCTCAATTCGAGCATCGCGTGAAAATTTTGCGGTAGCCAACCGACGTTTACGTATTTACTTCGCTTTGCGTCGATAAAGAATACATTTTGCAGCAAGAGTTTTGTTTCAGAGGTCAACGCTGCTGCAGTTGTCGATGAAGTTGTAGTAACATTTTCGGTTTCGATGTCTTCTTCTTCTTCTTCTTGACGCACCAACGGAAACTCTACAATGTCTTCACCTCTCTCCTCATCCACCAACTTTTGCATGTTGTTGTAATCGATATTCACATCACACGGCTCTGCGGTATCAGAGTTGTAAAACCGAAATATATTCAATGTATTAGTCATGTTGTCTCGCAACAAAGTCTTGCATTACACTGAATATTTCTTGCTTTTCTTGTGAATTGATTTTTATTATGTTTTTTTTTTTTTTTTTTTTCAACAGCTGCTGTCTAAAATTGTCTCATCGCTCCCACTCTCCATCCTACGACCCCTTCTTATAAGATCCATATCAACCTTGTCTGCAGCCGTACAAATTGATGTCGTTCCCTTCTCAATTTTTAATAAAATTGAATCATCATCAAATCTTAATCTCTGTTTCAGTTTATGCGTAAGATTGTAGATGTCGTTTTGAAAGTCCATACCGGCATGCAACAGTTTCAATCGCTTCAAATTGGAATGCGCTTGTTGGTAGAGCTGCTCAAACATTCTTTTATCGTTGACCACGAGCGAAAAGAACTTTGTATGATAAGTATGTTTAATAATCGCTTTAAAAACTATACGTCCATCGTCTAAAACAAATCGCATGTAGCGCGGATCCATTTTTAAAAATCTTATACCCTCATTCCAGGGGATGGGTGTTTGTTGCACTACATTGTTTTCATCGAAGCCAAATCCCCATTCTTCTAATTTTTGTTTCTTATCTGCAGAGAGATTTGAAAAACGTCTGCTCTGATTGAACAACTCTACGCCGATAATTTCTTCTAGAGTGGTAGCCGATGATTTGTCAGGCACAAAGCCAATACTCCAAAGATTATCATCACTATAACTACCACCACACTCGTCACTACTTACACTCTGCATGTTTTTTCCTTAAAGACTGAATAATTTAAAAATAACTTTGTCTTATATACATTATTCGAATCTCCCCTCCCCCCACCATAATGTTTGCACAGCAACCGCCTTTGTTTTATTCATTTAGATATTTTTGCAGCTTGAGTACATTTATGCATGCGCAATTGTTTACGAATTTCATGTTTGCATGCAGATTACACTCGATTTTGTCATCAATTATTGACGACAGTGACAGCGGCAAAACTTTCAACGAGGGACAACAGTTTGAATCTAAGTCTACGTAAAGTAAATCAGGTCCGTTCTTTTTTAGAAATCTTTGTTTTTCGAGTCCTTTAACTAAAATTAGAGGTGAACCTTTAAAAATGTTTGTCAGTTGTTTATTTAGTTCACGATAGTTAATGTTGCCATAGTTCCAGTCGAGACCGTTTATTCTACTTTTATTGTAAGCATTCTGTTTTCTATACTTTTCATCGAGCCAGCGTTTCTCGTACGGCGGCTCAAACACTACTTGTTTTATATTGTCACTCGACAAATTGCAAAACGCCAATTCTTTTGCAAAATATTCATGCTCGTTACCGACAACGAATTGAATATCGCATATTCCAATTTTATGTGTCATAATCTCCCCTTTTTACACAATTTTTGTGACGGTATTTTGCAGGGGATGGTAGGTGAATAGTTTATCGTGTATAATCAGACAGAAGGCTGTCGTGCTCGCATGGAAATTTTCATGAGATTCAATCATCAACTTGATATCTACAACGCCCTTTTTGATAGCTTCCGGTTGTCGCGAGCAATCGAACACAATGAGCGGCGATATGGTTTTGAAGTCGTTTTTATTGAAAAGAGGTGCGTTTTTAGTTCCATTAAAATAGGTCTCCTGACCCTTCAGATACTTGTCGTAGACGATGTTGAAATCGTTTTTATCAAAATTCATCGTGAGCGGCTCGTAGGGATACGATTCGGAATTTAAAAAGAGTTTTGCCGACCGCAGTTTACAGTGATCGAAGACGCTGCTATCTTTCAGTTGAGTGCCGTCGCGTTTCGTCTGAAAACCTACGATGATCAAACGCGGCGTTTCGACTTGATTGGTAGTCGTCACGGTCCATACGTGTTTTGTGGAAAACGGCAGCGCAGGAAATTCATACAGATCCCACGCTCTAAACACAATGTTTTTTTCTTTGTTCGCCGTCTTCAACAGTTTAATTTTCATTTCATTAGACGGTATGACGTAGGGTACGTTCCATTTGATGGACGTTAATTCTATTTTACCCGTTTTTTGAGTTGTTCCGGCGTCAGCTTGTTTTGTTAAAATTGCCGAATGATCGTCTCTTTTACGTATCAATATCAGTTCTTGTTTACCGTTCACCATCACCCGCTTGTGATCGTGTGCAAAACCCAAAATGTATTTCAAAGGTATGCTGACGCTAAAATTCCCTTCCGAATCCAACAGGTTGGCATTGTTTGTAGTCAAATCCCAACCGCAGTTTGAAAGCGCTCTTACTTCGTCGGGACTGTGCAACACATAACCGACCATGGTGGATGAGATGCCTACATTTTTAGTCGAGTCGAGTTGCATACCCCACAATTCATAGCGAATCTCCTCAAACAGATGCGCTATTCCGTTGTTAACGATGCTCGAAGTTGTAGCAGCTGTGTCGTCCTCGTAAGTCAATTTACCGCGCACTTCGAGCGTGCTGTCGTGAGGAAACGTGACGGCATCCTGATTTTGAATGGCTATGCGAATTTCATCGTTTTTTTTCAACTGATTGATGTTGTAGGGTTCTTGCGAATGTATGCGAATCGATTCTATACTTTCGTCTAGAACGATCGGAAAGTCAACGGCTAGAATATCTTGCATTTTTCCTCCCCTTTCTATTTTAATGCAAGTCCAATTGATCTTAGAAAATTTAAATTCTCACTACTGATTTTATTTTGCTTCCTCCCTTTATGACCAGAACCTTTTAATTTTATCTTTCTACTTTTCTTTTCAGATGTTGTTGTTGTTGTTGTTGTTGTTGCTGCTGCTACTGACTCATCGGTGGACAACGCTCGACTGATTCCGGTTGACGTTTGCAAACACTCTTTAAAATAATCTCCGTAATATACGCCCATTTTTTACAAACGTTTGAGATGCAATCGCACAGTAACGGACTCGCCGTTGAAATCCACTAAACGATCGTCTTGATCGACAATAGTTATGCTAATGTAGTCTATAACTCGACGATTGATGGGCAAATAAATAACATTGCTCGGTGTTATGGATATTTTATAGCCCGGCTCCTCTTGCGGATAGAACTGAAAGAGAGTGTGTTCGGGCTGTCCGTTTAAATAGGAACCGCTCACAATATTACACTTTACTCTGATTGCGTTAATTTTTGTAATGTGAGCCTTAAAATCCGATTTGTGTACGGTGTTTGCTTCTAGCATATTGCGCTTCTTGCTGAAACCTAGCAGAGATCCCACGCTACCTTCGGCGCCAATATCTATAATCACATCGCTCTTTATTTCCGTTTTCAACGTGTTGTTGTTTGCCATAATTCGAATGTTTCTATTCTCCTTTTTCAACTCATCGAGTAGGTAGTCGTTGATGTTTGTGATTTCGTACGCTCCCTTAGGTATCTCGATTGTTTTCCTATTGTTGTCGAGTATCGGAAAGTCGGGGTCATAGTAGAAAAACTTGTTGTTGGTTTCGTCGATGTTTGGAATCGAGTGCCACGACTCAAATTCAATCAGTCCCAGTTGATATTCTTCATTCTCATCGAGCACGATCGACGGATAAAACGGACTGTTCAACACCGACTCGTTTCCGCTCAGGGTGAATGTGAACGACATTGTCCTTCTCTCTCTAATTGTTCAATAGGAAAGACAAACAGTGATGTCCGCACAAAACTGAATTGAATTTTTGTCTTCTCTCGTAGTTATATACTATGCTGCAACCTTTCAAATAATCCACCAACTCTCTCGGCGGCTGCAAGTTGCCGAAACTGTCAAAGTACTTTACGTTTTTGCCAACTTTTTTGTACGCGACCCAATGCGTTCCGGGACCGTCTCTATCGTCCAGATTTACTACGACGCTCTCGTTCTTTTTAGGTTTTTTTGGCAGCGCGTTTCTCATGTACACGCCTCTGAAAAATTTGACATTTAACATATTCGCGTATCGTTCAATCTCAGCATCGGTGAGCGCGTGTTTCGGCAATATTTTTAAGAGTTTTTTGAAGCCGTGCGAAAGGGTCTTAAAAAAAGACCATAGCCTCGCCGATAGGGTTTCAAGTAGAGTCCGCTTCCTTTTTTACCGATGGCTATGGCTTCCATTGTTTCGTTGTGACGATTCGCTTCAGCAAGTTTATCTCTGGCCTCCTTAGCATCTATGACGGTTTTGGCAACGCTCGCAGCTCCTCCGGTCAGAGCTCCCAATGCCGACAGACCGGCGAATAGCGGAATTAGCGGTAAAAATCCTCCCGTTCTAGGTACGGGTATTACTCGATCGTCTTTCACTGCTGCAGTCGCATATTTGTTTACACCCGTCGAGTTTATCGAATCGAGTTCCAGCTGTGCTTGTTTAATTAGACTGTTCTTTATGGTAGAATTTTTAGTTTTCACACTTCTCCTTCTTTCGGCTGATTTTGCTCGCCTGTTGACGCGTATGCGTTTTGGTGCAACAGCAGCAGCGGATGAAGCTCTCTTTCTTTTCCTACTGCCCATGCCGAGTTTAGTTTTAATTTTCATCGCGTTTGTCGTGAGCCAAGCGGCTGTCTTTTCGCTTAAACTAGCGTCCTTTGCCTTGACACGACTCCAAGCTGTCTCGAGAAGTTTGCGATCGGCTAAGTGACGTTCTTTTAAATTCTTTGTGTTTGCGTAGGCTACGTCGTGCTCTTTGCAACCTTCGTCCAGCGGATTCACGCCGACGTCGCCTCTGTTCAAACGCTTCTCTAACTTTGTTCCGGGTCCGCAGAAACGATAGCCGGGTATGTGTAATTCGACCGGTAGTTTGTTGATTAAAGTATTGACGAGTCCACGTCCAGTGCGGTTATCACTAGTGGAATGAACGACGACCATCTTTTATACCTAACTGCGCAGCGTCTCCTTTTTATTCTAAAAAAATATTTCTAACAGAAAAAAAAACGTAAAAGAAACAAAAAAAAACAAACTATACCACGTCTTTTTTGAGTATCCACGAGTTGTGAGTGTCGTCAAGGCCCAACCACTTGACGTACAATCTATTGCCTTGTGTTTTCAAGACCTTCTCCACTAAATAGACGCTGTGATCGGGAACTTTTTGTAATTCCTCCTCGTAAAACCCACCCTTGATTGGTACGTTGTTTGCGTCCGCCAACTCGTAAGTGCGCGGATTTGTGGTCAGTTTCACCTTAGACACCGTAAAAATTTCAGTAGTCCAATTGGACAGGTAGCCTTTGTCAAACACGTGTTTATACTTGCTGATACGTACGTGATCGCCCGCGTGTATTTTCTGTTTTCTCACATCTACTATTTTTAAATTAGAGTAGACAGTTTTCAGTAATTTCTTTTCATTTTTTGCATTCACCTCATTGGGTTTCATTTTTATCGTTCTGTGTCTGGTGTTGTTGTACTCGCTCACAATGTCCGGCAATATCTTGAGCCATTTATAATTTCCCTCGATGCTGAAGCGTTTCCACAGTCGCGCCTTCAACGTTCTTATAAGTCGCTCGACAATGCTGCTCTTTAAATTGCTAAAAGTCGAATAGTGATTGATGGAATATTTTTTCATTAAATTTTGAAAATTCACGTTGTAAAATTCCGTTCCATTGTCCGTTTGCAGGTGTCGCGGTGGCTTTTTGAGTTTCTTTAAAATTTTCAACATTGCGTCCGCAACTTCCTTCCCGCGCTTGCTTTTCAACGGCACCGTCCACGCATACTTTGAAAATGCATCGATTACGGTTAGAATGTACTTGTAATTCTCATTCACGCCGGCGTACGGAATCATTTCGGCAAGATCGGCCTGATAGAGATCGTAGAGACCCTTGACGAGCACGCGTCTGCGCCGATAGTTTTTTCTCGCCGGTCTGTGCAGCTCGTTGACGATTCTAATTTTTTCCACGGAGACTTGTGTGCGGTTACTTTGCTTTCGGGGACGACGGCCGCGTTTCATTGTAAAATAGCGGATTTAAAAATATTTTTCTGTGTCGTACTTTTGATAGCGGCGATGATAAGGAGGAGGAGGAGGACGTTTTTACAAAGGGACTCTGCAGTCTCTCTTTAACAACAGATGCTACTTTCAAGTTTGTATTAGTTAATATAGGTTCCAATTTACTAGAGTCATTGACAAAATAAGAAGTATTTATAGTAGACTCTGCTACTGCTTTTTTTTCATCGCAACGTGTTGAATCCTCACCGAAATATGGAGGTCTCAAATCTGCATACGGAATGTTTATTATTGTGTCGAGATAGTGCGTAACATGTTCAACCGCGGACACGTTTCCTTTTCTCTTCAACTTTTTTGCTTCACTAAAAGAAGAAGAAGAAGAAGACGATTCCACAGCCGGTGGTGGTTTTCTTTTTTTATTGAAATATTCAAACAGCGGATTTCTAGTCGTTGTCGTCGTCGTCGTCGGAATCGTTTCATACACAGTTTCCCGATCGCTGAGAAAACTCACAGATTGTTCTTGATCACTAATGTCTGTATCGTCATAATAATAATAATAATTATCATCAGCATAATCGTTTTCACTTTTTATATCAGTATTTTGCAATAATGTCATCAGTTTTTTTTCTTCTTCTTGTTGCGCATTATTGTATTGCCTAGTAGAATTTTCTCTGTTTCTTTTGTTCTGTTTTTTTTTCTTTTTTATCGGCAACTATATCTGAAATGCCTATCGGCACCTATATCTGAAATGCCTATCGGCACCAATTTTTGAAATGCCTATCGGAAACTACATTTGAAATGCCTATCAGCACCTATATTTGAAATGCCTATCGGCAACCATATCTGGAATGCCGATCGGCACCTATATTTGAAATGCCTATCGGCTTCTATATCTGAAATGCCTATCGGCACCTATTTTTAAAATGCCAGTCGGCAACTATATCTGAAATGCTTATCGGCACCTATATCTGAAATGCCTATCGGCGCCTATTTTTCAAATGCCTATCGGAAACTACATCTGAAATGCCTATCAGAACCTATATTTGAAATGCCTATCGGCAACCATATCTGGAATGCCTATCGGCACCTATATTTGAAATGCCTATCGGCTTCTATATCTGAAATGCCTATCGGCACCTATTTTAAAATGCCAATCGGCAACTATATCTGAAATTCCTATCGGCACTTATATGTGAAATGCCTATCGGCATATATTTTTGAAATGCCTATCGGAAACTACATCTGAAATGCCTATCAGCACCTATATTTGAAATGCCTATCGGCAACCATATCTGAAATGCCTATCGACACCTATATTTGAAATACCTATCGGCTTCTATATCTGAAATGCCAATCGGCACCTATTTTTAAAATGCCAATCGGTAACTATATCTGAAATGCCTATCGGCACCTATATCTGAAATGCCTATCGGCACCAATTTTTGAAATGCTTATTAGAAACTACATCTGGAATGCCTATCAGCACCTATATTTGAAATGCTTATCGGCAACCATATCTGGAATGCCTATCGGCACCTATATTTGAAATGCCTATCGGCTTCTATATCTGAAAGGCCTATCGACACCTATTTTTAAAATGCCAATCGGCAACGATATCTGAAATGCCTATGGGCACCTATATCTGAAATGCCTATCGGCACCTATTTTTGAAATGCCTATCAGAAACTACATCTGAAATGCCTATCAGCACCTATATTTGAAATGCCTATCGGCAACCATATCTGAAATGCCTATCGACACCTATATTTGAAATACCTATCGGCTTCTATATCTGAAATGCCTATCGGCACCTATTTATAAAATGCCAATCGGCAACTATATCTGAAATGCCTATCGGCACCTATATCTGAAATGCCTATCGACACCTATTTTTGAAATGCCTATCGGAAACTACATCTGAAATGCCTATCAGCACCTATATCTGAAATGCCTATCGGCACCTATATCTGAAATGCCTATCGGCACCAATTTTTGAAATGCCTATCGGAAACTACATCTGAAATGCCTATCAGCACCTATATTTGAAATGCCTATCGGCAACCATATCTGGAATGCCTATCGGCACCTATATTTGAAATGCCTATCGGCTTCTATATCTGAAATGCCTATCGGCACCTATTTTTAAAATGCCAATCGGCATCTATATCTGAAATGCCTATCGGCACCTATATCTGAAATGCCTATCGGCACCTATTTTTGAAATGCCTATCGGAAACTACATCTGAAATGCTTATCAGCACCTATATTTGAAATGCCTATCGGCAACCACATCACAAATGCCTATCGGCACCTATATCTGAAATGCCTTTCGGCATTTATATCTGAAATGCCTATCGACACTTATAATTGTAATGCCTATCGGCACCTATATTTTAAATGCCTATCGGCAACTATATCTGATATGCCTATCGGCTCCTATATCTGAAATGCCTATCGGCACCTATTTTTGAAATGCCTGTCGGAAACTACATCTAAAATGCCTATCGGCACCTATTTAAAATGATAATCGGCAACTATATCTGAAATGCCTATCGGCACCTATATCTGAAATGCTTATCGGCACCTATTTTTGAAATGCCTATCGGAAACTACATCTGAAATGCCTATCAGCACCTATATTTGAAATGCCTATCGGCAACCATATCTGAAATGCCTATCGACACCTATATTTGAAATACCTATCGGCTTCTATATCTGAAATGCCTATCGACACCAATTTTTGAAATGCCTATCGGAAAATACACTGAAATGCCTATCAGCACCTATATTTGAAATGCCTATCGGCTTCTATATCTGAAATGCCTATCGGCACCTACTTTTAAAATGCCAATCGGCAACTATATCTGAAATGCCTATCGGCACTTCTATGTGAAATGCCTATCGGCACCAATTTTTGAAATGCCTGTCGGAAACTACATCTGAAATGCCTATCAGCACCTATATTTGAAATGCCTATCGGCAGCCATATCTGGTATGCCTATCGGCACCTATATTTGAAATGCCTATCGGCTTCTATATCTGAAATGCCTATCGGCACCTATTTTTAAAATGCCAATCGGCAACTATATCTGAAATGCCTTTCGGCACCTATATCTGAAATGCCTATCGGCACCTATTTTTGAAATGCCTATCGAAAACTACATCTGAAATGCCTATCAGCACCTATATTTGAAATGCCTATCGGCTTCTATATCTGAAATGCCTATCGGCACCTACTTTTAAAATGCCAATCGGCAACTATATCTGAAATGCCTATCGGCACTTCTATGTGAAATGCCTATCGGCACCAATTTTTGAAATGCCTGTCGGAAACTACATCTGAAATGCCTATCAGCACCTATATTTGAAATGCCTATCGGCAGCCATATCTGGTATGCCTATCGGCACCTATATTTGAAATGCCTATCGGCTTCTATATCTGAAATGCCTATCGGCACCTATTTTTAAAATGCCAATCGGCAACTATATCTGAAATGCCTTTCGGCACCTATATCTGAAATGCCTATCGGCACCTATTTTTGAAATGCCTATCGAAAACTACATCTGAAATGCCTATCAGCACCTATATTTGAAATGCCTATCGGCAACCATATGTGGAATGCCTATCGGCACCTATATTTGAAATGCCTATCGGCTTCTATATCTGAAATGCCTATCGGCACCTATATCTGAAATGCCTATCGGCACCTATATTTGAAATGCCTATCGGAAACTACAGCTGAAATGCCTATCAGCACCAATATTTGAGATGCTTATCGGCAAACATATCTGAAATGCCTATCGACACCTATATTTGAAATACCTATCGGCTTCTATATCTGACATACCTTGCGGCACCTATTTTTAAAATGCCAATCGACAACTATATCTGAAATGCCTATCGGCACCTATATCTGAAATGCCTATCGGCACTAATTTTTGAAATGCCTATCGGAAACTACATCTGAAATGCCTATCAGCACCTATATTTGAAATGCCTATCGGCAACCATATCTGGAATGCCTATCGGCACCTATATTTAAAATGCCTATCGGCTTCTATATCTGAAATGCCTATCGGCACCTATTTTTAAAATGCCAATCGGCATCTATATCTGAAATGCCTATCGGCACCTATATCTAAAATGCCTATCGGCACCTATTTTTGAAATGCCTATCGGAAACTACATCTGAAATGCTTATCAGCACCTATATTTGAAATGCCTATCGGTAACCACATCACAAATGCCTATCGGCACCTATATCTGAAATGCCTATCGGCACCTATTTTTGAAATGCCTATCGGAAACTACATCTAAAATGCCTATCGGCACCTATTTTTAAAATGCCAATCGGCTACTATATCTGAAATGCCTATCGGCACCTATATCTTAAATGCCTATCGGCACCAATTTTTGAAATGCCTATCGGAAACTACATCTGAAATGCCTATCAGCACCTATATTTGAAATGCCTATCGGCAACCATATCTGAAATGCCTATCGACACCTATATTTGAAATACCTATCGGCTTCGATATCTGAAATGCCTATCGGCACCTATTTTTAAAATGCCAATCGGCAACTATATCTGAAATGCCTATCGGCATCTATATCTTAAATGCCTATCGGCACCAATTTTTGAAATGCCTATCGGAAACTACATCTGAAATGCCTATCAGCACCTATATTTGAAATGCCTATAGGCAACCATATCTGGAATGCCTATCGGCACCTATATCTGAAATGCCTATCGGCACTTATTTTTGAAATGCCTATCGGAAAGTACATCTGAAATGCCTATCAGCACCTATATTTGAAATGCCTATCGGCAAACATATCTGAAATGCCTATCGACACCTATATTTGAAATACCTATCGGCCTCTATATCTTAAATGCCTATCGGCACCTATTTTTAAAATGCCAATCGGCAACTATATCTGAAATGCCTATCGGCACCTATATCTGAAATGCCTATCGGCACCAATTTTTGAAATGCCTATCGGAAACTACATCTGAAATGCCTATCAGCACCTATATTTGAAATGCCTATCGGCAGCCATATCTGGAATGCTTATCGGCACCTATATTTGAAATGCCTATCGGCTTCTATATCTGAAATGCCTATCGGCACCTACTTTTAAAATTCCAATCGGCAACTATATCTGAAATGCCTATCGGCACTTCTATCTGAAATGCCTATCGGCACCAATTTTTGAAATGCCTGTCGGAAACTACATCTGAAATGCCGATCTGCACCTATATTTGAAATGCCTATCGGCAGCCATATCTGGAATGCCTATCGGCACCTATATTTGAAATGCCTATCGGCTTCTATATCTGAAATGCCAATCGGCACCTATTTTTAAAATGCCAATCGGCAACTATATCTGAAATGCCTTTCGGCACCTATATCTGAAATGCCTATCGGCACCTATTTTTAAAATGCCTATCGAAAACTACATCTGAAATGCCTATCAGCACCTATATTTGAAATGCCTATCGGCAGCCATATCTGGAATGCTTATCGGCACCTATATTTGAAATGCCTATCGGCTTCTATATCTGAAATGCCTATCGGCACCTACTTTTAAAATGCCAATCGGCAACTATATCTGAAATGCCTATCGGCACTTCTATCTGAAATGCCTATCGGCACCAATTTTTGAAATGCCTGTCGGAAACTACATCTGAAATGCCTATCTGCACCTATATTTGAAATGCCTATCGGCAGCCATATCTGGAATGCCTATCGGCACCTATATTTGAAATGCCTATCGGCTTCTATATCTGAAATGCCTATCGGCACCTATTTTTAAAATGCCAATCGGCAACTATATCTGAAATGCCTTTTGGCACCTATATCTGAAATGCCTATCGGCACCTATTTTTAAAATGCCTATCGAAAACTACATCTGAAATGCCTATTAGCACCTATATTTGAAATGCCTATCGGCAACCATATGTGGAATGCCTATCGGCACCTATATTTGAAATGCCTATCGGCTTCTATATCTGAAATGCCTATCGGTACCTATATCTGAAATGCCTATCGGCACCTATATTTGAAATGCCTATCGGAAACTACAGCTGAAATGCCTATCAGCACCAATATTTGAGATGCCTATCGGCAACCATATCTGAAATGCCTATCGACACCTATATTTGAAATACCTATCGGCTTCTATATCTGAAATGCCTATCGGCACCTTTTTTTAAAATGCCAATCGGCAACTATATCTGAAATGCCTATCGGCACCTATATCTGAAATGCCTATCGGCACCAATTTTTGAAATGCCTATCGGAAAACAACATCTGAAATGCCTATCAGCACCTATATTTGAAATGCCTATCGGCAACCATATCTGGAATGCCTATCGGCACCTATATTTGAAATGCCTATCGGCTTCTATATCTGAAATGCCTATCGGCACCTATTTTTAAAATGCCAATCGGCATCTATATCTGAAATGCCTATCGGCACCTATATCTGAAATGCCTATCGGCGCCTATTTTTGAAATGCCTGTCGGAAACTACATCTGAAATGCCTATCAGCACCTATATTTGAAATGCCTATCGGCAACCATATCTGGAATGCCTATCGGCACCTATATTTGAAATGCCTATCGGCTTCTATATCTGAAATGCCTATCGGCACCTATTTTTAAAATGCCAATCGGCAACTATATCTGTAATGCCTATCGGCACCTATATCTGAAATGCCTATCGACACCTATTTTTGAAATGCCTATCGGAAACTACATCTGAAATGCCTATCAGCACCAATATTTGAAATGCCTCTCGGCAACCATATCTGAAATGCCTATCGACAAATATATTTGAAATACGTATCGGCTTCTATATCTGAAAAGCCTATCGGCACCTATTTTTAAAATGCCAATTGGCAACTATATCTGAAATGCCTATCGGCACCTATATCTGAAATGCCTATCGGTACCTATTTTTGAAATGCCTATCGGAAACAACATCTGAAATGCCTATCAGCACTTATATTTGAAATGCCTATCGGCAACCAAATCTGGAATGCCTATCGGCACCTATATTTGAAATGCCTATCGGCTTCTATATCTGAAATGCCTATCGGCACCTATATCTGAAATGCCTATCGGCACCTATTTTTGAAATGCCTATCGGAAACTACATCTGAAATGCTTATTAGCACCTATATTTGAAATGCCTATCGGCAACCACATCACAAATGCCTATCGGCACCTACATCTGAAATGCCTTTCGGCATTTATATCTGAAATGCCTATCGACACCTATATTTTTAATGCCTAACGGCACCTATATTTTAAATGCCTATCGGCAACTATATCTGATATGCCTATCGGCACCTATATCTGAAATGCCTATCGGCACCTATTTTTGAAATGCCTATCGGAAACTACATCTAAAATGTCTATCGGCACCTATTTTTAAAATGCCAATCGGAAACTATATCTGAAATGCCTATCGGCACCTATATCTGAAATGCCTATCGGCACCTATTTTTGAAATGCATATGGGAAACTACATCTGAAATGCCTATCAGCACCTATATTTGAAATGCCTATCGGCAACCATATCTGAAATGCCTATCGACACCTATATTTGAAATACCTATCGGCTTCGATATCTGAAATGCCTATCGGCACCTATTTTTAAAATGCCAATCGACAACTATATCTGAAATGCCTATCGGCACCTATATCTTAAATGCATATCGGCACCAATTTTTGAAATGCCTATCGGAAACTACATCTGAAATGCCTATCAGCACCTATATTTGAAATGCCTATAGGCAACCATATTTGGAATGCCTATCGGCACCTATATCTGAAATGTCTATCGGCACTTATTTTTGAAATGCCTATCGGAAACTACATCTGAAATGCCTATCAGCACCTATATTTGAAATGCCTATCGGCAACCATATCTGAAATGCCTATCGACACCTATATTTGAAACACCTATCGGCTTCTATATCTGAAATGCCTATCGGCACCTATTTTTAAAATGCCAATCGGCAACTATATCTGAAATGCCTATCGGCACCTATATCTGAAATGCCTATCGGCACCAATTTTTGAGATGCCTATCGGAAACTACATCTGAAATGCCTATCAGCACCTATATTTAAAATGCCTATCGGCAACCATATTTGGAATGCCTATCGGCACCTATATTTGAAATGCCTATCGGCTTCTATATCTGAAATGCCTATCGGCACCTATTTTTAAAATGCCAATCGGCAACTATATCTAAAATGCCTATCGGCACCTATATCTTAAATGCCTATCGGCACCAATTTTTGAAATGCCTATCGGAAACTACATCTGAAATGCCTATCAGCACCTATATTTGAAATGCCTATCGGCAACCATATCTGAAATGCCTATCGACACCTATATTTGAAATACCTATCGGCTTCGATATCTGAAATGCCTATCGGCACCTATTTTTAAAATGCCAATCGGCAACTATATCTGAAATGCCTATCGGCACCTATATCTTAAATGCCTATCTGCACCAATTTTTGAAATGCCTATCGGAAACTACATCTGAAATGCCTATCAGCACCTATATTTGAAATGCCTATAGGCAACCATATCTGGAATGCCTATCGGCACCTATATCTGAAATGCCTATCGGCACTTATTTTTGAAATGCCTATCGGAAAGTACATCTGAAATGCCTATCAGCACCTATATTTGAAATGCCTATCGGCAACCATATCTGAAATGCCTATCGACACCTATATTTGAAATACCTATCGGCCTCTATATCTTAAATGCCTATCGGCACCTATTTTTAAAATGCCAATCGGCAACTATATCTGAAATGCCTATCGGCACCTATATCTGAAATGCCTATCGGCACCAATTTTTGAAATGCCTATCGGAAACTACATCTGAAATGCCTATCAGCACCTATATTTGAAATGCCTATCGGCAGCCATATCTGGAATGCTTATCGGCACCTATATTTGAAATGCCTATCGGCTTCTATATCTGAAATGCCTATCGGCACCTACTTTTAAAATGCCAATCGGCAACTATATCTGAAATGCCTATCGGCACTTCTATCTGAAATGCCTATCGGCACCTATTTTTGAAATGCCTATCGGCTTCTATATCTGAAATGCCTATCGGTACCTATATCTGAAATGCCTATCGGCACCTATATTTGAAATGCCTATCGGCTTCTATATCTGAAATGCCTATCGGCACCTATTTTTAAAATGCCAATCGGCAACTATATCTGAAATGCCTTTCGGCACCTATATCTGAAATGCCTATCGGCACCTATTTTTAAAATGCCTATCGAAAACTACATCTGAAATGCCTATCAGCACCTATATTTGAAATGCCTATCGGCAACCATATGTGGAATGCCTATCGGCACCTATATTTGAAATGCCTATCGGCTTCTATATCTGAAATGCCTATCGGTACCTATATCTGAAATGCCTATCGGCACCTATATTTGAAATGCCTATCGGAAACTACAGCTGAAATGCCTATCAGCACCAATATTTGAGATGCCTATCGGCAACCATATCTGAAATGCCTATCGACACCTATATTTGAAATACCTATCGGCTTCTATATCTGAAATGCCTATCGGCACCTATTTTTAAAATGCCAATCGGCAAATATCTGAAATGCCTATCGGCACCTATATCTGAAATGCCTATCGGCACCAATTTTTGAAATGCCTATCTTAAAACAACATCTGAAATGCCTATCAGCACCTATATTTGAAATGCCTATCGGCAACCATATCTGGAATGCCTATCGGCACCTATATTTGAAATGCCTATCGGCTTCTATATCTGAAATGCCTATCGGCACCTATTTTTGAAATGCCTATCGGAAACTACATCTGAAATGCTTATCAGCACCTATATTTGAAATGCCTATAGGCAACCATATTTGGAATGCCTATCGGTACCTATATCTGAAATGCCTATCGGCACCAATTTTTGAAATGCCTATCGGAAACTACAACTGGAATGCCTATCAGCACCTATATTTGAAATGCCTATAGGCAACCATACCTGGAATGCCTATCGGCACTTATATTTGAAATGCCTATCGGCTTCTATATCTGAAATGCCTATCGACACCTATTTTTAAAATGCCAATCGGCAACTATATCTGAAATGCCTATCGGCACCTATATCTGAAATGCCTATCGGCAACTATTTTTGAAATGCCTATCGGAAACTACATCTGAAATGCCTATCAGCACCTATGTTTGAAATGCCTATCGCCAACCATATCTGAAATGCCTATCGACACCTATATTTGAAATACCTATCGGCTTCTATATCTGAAATGCCTATCGGCACCTATTTTTTAAATGCCAATCGGCAACTATATCTGAAATGCCTATCGGCACCTATATCTGAAATGCCTATCGGCACCTATTCTTGAAATGCCTATCGGAAACTACATCTGAAATGCCTATCAGCACCTATATTTGAAATGCCTATCGGCAACCATATCTGAAATGCCTATCGACACCTATATTTGAAATACCTATCGGCTTCTATATCTGAAATGCCTATCGGCACCTATTTTTAAAATGCCAATCGGTAACTATATCTGAAATGCCTATCGGTACCTATATCTGAAATGCCTATCGGCACCAATTTTTGAAATGCCTATCGGAAACTACAACTGGAATGCCTATCAGCACCTATATTTGAAATGCCTATAGGCAACCATACCTGGAATGCCTATCGGCACCTATATTTGAAATGCCTATCGGCTTCTATATCTGAAATGCCTATCGACACCTATTTTTAAAATGCCAATCGGCAACTATATCTGAAATGCCTATCGGCACCTATATCTGAAATGCCTATCGGCAACTATTTTTGAAATGCCTATCGGAAACTACATCTGAAATGCCTATCAGCACCTATATTTGAAATGCCTATCGACAACCATATCTGGAATGCTTATCGGCACCTATTTTTGAAATGCCTATCGGCTTCAATATCTGAAATGCCTATCGGCACCTATTTTTAAAATGCCAATCGGCAACTATATCTGAAATGCCTATCGGCACCTATATCTGAAATGCCTATCGGCACCTATATTTAAAATGCCTATCGGCAAACATATCTGGAATGCCTATCGGCACCTATATTTGAAATGCCTATCGGCTTCTATATCTGAAATGCCTATCGGCACATATTTTTAAAATGCCAATCGGCAACTATGTCTGTAATGCCTATCGGCACCTATATCTGAAATGCCTATCGGCACCTATTTTTGAAATGCCTATCGGAAACTACATCTGAAATGCCTATCAGCACCAATATTTGAAATGCCTATCGGCAACCATATCTGAAATGCCTATCGACACCTATATTTGAAATACCTATCGGCTTCTATATCTGAAATGCCTATCGGCACCTATATCTGAAATGCCTATCCGCACCTATTTTTGAAATGCCTATCGGAAACTACATCTGAAATGCCTATCAGCACCTATATTTGAAATGCCTATCGGCTTCTATGTCTGAAATGCCTATCGGCACCCATTTTTAAAATGCCAATCGGCGACTATACCTGAAATGCCTATCGGCACCTATATCTGAATTGCCTATCGGCACCTATTTTTGAAATGCCTATCGGAAACCAGATCTAAAATGCCTATCAGCACCTATATTTGAAATGCCTATCGGCAACCATATCTGGAATGCCTATCGGCACCTATATTTGAAATGCCTATCGGCTTCTATATTTAAAATGCCTATCGGCAACCATATCTGAAATGCCTATTGATACCTATATTTGAAATACTTATCGGCTTCTATATCTGAAATGCCTATCGGCACCTATATCTAAAATGCCTAGCGGCACCGATTTTTTATATACCTATCGGAAACTACATCTGGAATGCCTATCAGCACCTATATTTAAAATGCCTATCGGCAACCATATCTGGAATGCCTATCGGCAACTATATTTGAAATACCTATCGGCTTCTATATCTGAAATGCCTATCGACACCTATTTTTAAAATGCCAATCGGCAAATATATCTGAAATGCCTATCGGCACCTATATCTGAAATGCCTATCGGCACCTATTTTTAAAATGCCAATCGGCAACTATATCTGAAATACCTATCAGCCCCTATATCTGAAATGCCTATCGGCACAAATTTTTGAAATGCCTATCGGGAACTACATCTGAAATGCCTATCAGCACCTATATTTGAAATGCCTCTCGGCAACCATATCTGGAATGCTTATCGGCACCTATATTTGAAATGCCTATCGGCTTCTATATCTGAAATGCCTATCGGCAAATATTTTTAAAATGCCAATCGGCAACTATATCTGAAATGCCTATCGGCACCTATATCTGAAATGCCTATCGGCACCTATTTTTTGAAATGCCTATCGGAAACTACATCTGAAATGCCTATCAGCACCTATATTTGAAATGCCTATCGACAACCATATCTGGAATGCCTATCGGCACCTATATTTGAAATGCCCATCGGCTTCTATATCTGAAATGCCTATCGGCACCTATTTTTAAAATGCCAATCGGCAACTATATCTGAAATGCCTATCGGCACCTATATCTGAAATGCCTATCGGCACCTATTTTTGAAATGCCTATCGGAAACTACATCTGAAATGCCTATCAGCACCCATATTTGAAATGCCTATCGGCAACCATATCTGGAAAGCCTATCGGCACCTATATTTGAAATGCCTATCGGCTTCTATATCTGAAAAGCCTATCGGCACCTATTTTTAAAATGCCAAACGGCAACTATATCTAAAATGCCTATCGGCACCTATATCTGAAATGCCTATCGGCACCTATTTTTGAAATGCCTATCGGAAACTACATCTGAAATGCCTATCAGCACCTATATTTGAAATGCCTATCGGCAACTATATCTGGGATGCCTATCGGCACCTATATTTGAAATGCCTATCGGCTTCTATATCTGAAATGCCTATCGGCACCTATTTTAAAAATGCCAATCGGCAACTATATCTAAAATGCCTATCGGCACCTATATCTGAAATGCCTATCGGCACCTATTTTTGAAATGCCTATCGGAAACTACATCTGAAATGCCTATCAGCACCTATATTTGAAATGCCTATCGGCAACCATATCTGGAATGCCTATCGGCACCTATATTTGAAATGCCTATTGGCTTATATCTGAAATGCCTATCAGCATCTATTTTTGAATTGCCAATCGGCAACTATATCCGTAATGCCTATCGGCACCTATATCTGAAATGCCTATTGGCACCTATTTTTGAAATGCCTATCTGAAACTACATCTGAAATGCCTATCAGCACCAATATTTGAAATGCTTATCGGCAACCATATCTGAAATGCCTATCGACACCTATATTTGTAATGCCTATCGGCACCTATATTTTAAATGCCTATCGGCAACTATATCTGATATGCCTATCGGCACCTATATCTGAAATGCCTATCGGCACCTATTTTTGAAATGCCTATCGGGAACTACATCTAAAATGCCTCTATCGGCACCTATTTTAAAATGCCAATCGGCAACTATATCTGAAATGCCTATCGGCACCTTTATCTGAAATGCTTATCGGCACCTATTTTTGAAATGCCTATCGGAAACTACATCTGAAATGCCTATCAGCACCTATATTTGAAATGCCTATCGGCAACCATATCTGAAATGCCTATCGACACCTATATTTGAAATACCTGTCGGCTTCTATATCTGAAATGCCTATCGGCACCTATTTTTAAAATGCTAATCGGCAACTATATCTGAAATGCCTATCGGCACCTATATCTGACATGCCTATCGGCACCAATTTTTTAAATGCCTATCGGAAAATACATCTGAAATGCCTATCAGCACCTATATTTGAAATGCCTATCGGCAACCATATCTGGAATGCTTATCGGCACCTATATTTGAAATGCCTATTGGCTTCTATATCTGAAATGCCTATCGGCACCTACTTTTAAAATGCCAATCGGCAACTATATCTGAAATGCCTATCGGTACCTATATCTGAAATGCCTATCGGCACCTATTTTTGAAATGCCTATCAGGAAACTACATCTGAAATGCCTATCAGCACCTATATTTGAAATGCCTATCGGCAACCATATCTGGAATGCCTATCGGCACCTATATTTGAAATGCCTATCGGCTTCTATATCTGAAATGCCTATCGGCACCTATTTTTAAAATGCCAATCGGCTACTATATCTGAAATGCCTTTCGGCACCTATATCTGAAATGCCTATCGGCGCCTATTTTTGAAAACCCTATCGAAAACTACATCTGAAATGCCTATCAGCACCTATATTTGAAATGCCTATCGGCAACCATATCTGGAATGCCTATCGGCACCTATATTTGAAATGCCTATCGGCTTCTATATCTGAAATCCCTATCGGCACCTATTTTAAAAATGCCAATCGGCAACTATATCTGAAATGCCTATCGGCACCTATATCTGAAATGCCTATGGGCACCAATTTTTGAAATGCCTATCGGAAACTACATCTGAAATGCCTCTCAGCACCTATATTTGAAATGCCTATCGGCAACCATATCTGAAATGCCTATCGACACCTATATTTGAAATACCTATCGGCTTCTATATCTGAAATGCCTATCGGCACCTATTTTAAAAATGCCAATAGGCAACTATATCTGAAATGCCTATCAGCACCTATATCTGAAATGCCTATCGGCACCAATTTTTGAAATGCCTATCGGAAACTACATCTGAAATGCCTATTAGCACCTATATTTGAAATGCCTATCGGATTCTATATCTGAAATGCCTATCGACACCTATTTTTAAAATGCCAATCGGTAACTATATCTGAAATGCATATCGGCACCTATATTTGAAATGCCTATCGGCAACCAGATCACAAATGCCTATCGGCACCTATATCTGAAATGCCTTTCGGCATTTATATCTGAAATGCCTATCGACACCTATATTTGTAATGCCTATCGGCACCTATATTTTAAATGCCTATCGGCAACTATATCTGATATGCCTATCGGCACCTATATCTGAAATGCCTATCGGCACCTATTTTTGAAATGCCTATCGGAAACTACTTCTGAAATGCCTATCAGCACCTATATTTGAAATGCCTATCGGCAACCATATCTGGAATGCCTATCGGCACCTATATTTGAAATGCCTATCGGCTTCTATATCTGAAATGCCTATCGTCACCTATTTTTAAAATGCCAATCGGCAACTATACCTGAAATGCCTATCGGCACCTATATCTGAAATGCCTATGGGCACCAATTTTTGAAATGCCTATCGGAAACTACATCTGAAATGCCTATCAGCACCTATAATTGAAATGCCTATCGGCAACCATATCTGAAATGCCTATCGACACCCATATTTGAAATACCTATCGGCTTCTATATCTGAAATGCCTATCGGCACCTATTTTAAAAATGCCAATCGGCAACTATATCTGAAATGCCTATCGGCACCTATATCTGAAATGCCTATCGGCACCAATTTTTGAAATGCCTATCGGAAACTACATCTGAAATGCCTATCAGCACCTATATTTGAAATGCCTATCGGCAACTATATCTGGAAAGCCTATCGGCACCTATATTTGAAGTGCCTATCGGATTTTATATCTAAAATGCCTATCGACACCTATTTTTAAAATGCCAACCGGTAACTATATCTGAAATGCATATCGGCACCTATATTTGAAATGCCTATCGGCAAGCACATCACAAATGCCTATCGGCACCTACATCTGAAATGCCTTTCGGCATTTATATCTGAAATGCCTATCGACACCTATATTTGTAATGCCTATCGGCATCTATATTTTAAATGCCTATCGGCAACTATATCTAATATGCCTATCGGCACCTATATCTGAAATGCCTATCGGCACCTATTTTTGAAATGCCTATCGGAAAATACATCTAAAATGCCTATCGGCACCTATTTTCAAAATGCCAATCGGCAACTATATCTGAAATGCCTATCGGAACCTATATCTGAAATGATTATCGGCACCTCTTTTTGAAATGCCTTTCGGAAACTACTTCTGAAATGCCTATCTGCTCCTATATTTGAAATGCCTATCGGCAACCATATCTGGAATGCCTATCGGCACCTATATTTGAAATGCCTATCGGCTTCTATATCTGAAATGCCTATCGGCACCTATTTTTAAAATGCCAATCGGCAACTATATCTGAAATGCCTATCGGCACCTATATCTGAAATGCCTATCGACACCTATATCTGAAATGCCTATCGACACCTATATCTGAAATGCCTATCGACACCTATATCTGAAATGCCTATCGACACCTATATCTGAAATGCCTATCGACACCTATATCTGAAATGCCTATCGACACCTATATCTGAAATGCCTAGCGACACCTATATCTGAAATGCCTATCGACACCTATTTTTGAAATGCCTATCGGAAACTACATCTGAAATGCCTATCAGCACATATATTTGAAATGCCTATCGGCAACCATATCTGGAATGCCTATCGGCACCTATATTTGAAATGCCTATCGGCTTCTATATCTGAAATGCCTATCGGCACTTATTTTTAAAATGCCAATCGGCAACTATATCTGAAATGCCTATCGGCACCTATATTTGAAATGCCTATCGACACCTATATCTGAAATGCCTATCGACACCTATATCTGAAATGCCTATCGACACCTATATCTGAAATGCCTATCGACACCTATATCTGAAATGCCTATCGACACCTATATCTGAAATGCCTATCGACACCTATATCTGAAATGCCTATCGACACCTATATCTGAAATGCCTATCGACACCTATATCTGAAATGCCTATCGACACCTATTTTTGAAATGCCTATCAGAAACTACATCTGAAATGCCTATCAGCACGTATATTTGAAATGCCTATCGGCAACCATATCTGGAATGCCTATCGGCACCTATATTTGAAATGCCTATCGGCTTCTATATCTGAAATGCCTATCGGCACCTATTTTTAAAATGCCAATCGGCAACTATATCTGAAATGCCTATCGGCACCTATATCTGAAATGCCTATCGACACCTATATCTGAAATGCCTATCGACACCTATATCTGAAATGCCTATCGACACCTATATCTGAAATGCCTATCGACACCTATATCTGAAATGCCTATCGACACCTATATCTGAAATGCCTATCGACACCTATATCTGAAATGCCTATCGACACCTATATCTGAAATGCCTATCGACACCTATTTTTGAAATGCCTATCGGAAACTACATCTGAAATGCCTATCAGCACCTATATTTGAAATGCCTATCGGCAACCATATTTGGAATGCCTATCGGCACCTATATTTGAAATGCCTATCGGCTTCTATATCTGAAATGCCTTTCGACACCTATAATTGAAATGCCTATCGGCACCTATATTTTAAATGCCTATCGGCAACTATATCTGATATGCCTATCGGCACCTATATCTGAAATGCCTATCGGCACCTATTTTTGAAATGCCTATCCGAACCTACATCTAAAATGCCTATCGGCACCTATTTTTAAAATGCCAATCGGCAACTATATCTGAAATGCCTATCGGCACCTATATCTGAAATGCCTATCGGCACCTATTTTTGAAATGCCTATCGGAAACTACATCTGAAATGCCTATCAGCACCTATATTTGAAATGCCTATCGGCAACCATATCTGAAATGCCTATCGACACCTATATTTGAAATACCTATCGGCTTCTATATCTGAAATGCCTATCGGCACCTATTTTTAAAATGCCAATCGGCAACTATATCTGAAATGCCTATCGGCACCTATATCTGAAATGCCTATCGGCACCAATTTTTGAAATGCCTATCGGAAACTATATCTGAAATACCTATCAGCACCTATATTTGAAATGCCTATCGGCTTCTATATCTGAAATGCCTATCGGCACCTACTTTTAAAATGCCAATCGGCAACTATATCTGAAATGCCTATAGGCACCTATATTTTAAATGCCTATCGGCAACTATATCTGATATGCCTATCGGCACCTATATCTGAAATGCCTATCGGCACCTATTTTTGAAATGCCTATCGGAAACTACATCTAAAATGCCTCTATCGGCACCTATTTTAAAATGCTAATCGGCAACTATATCTGAAATGCCTATCGGCACCTATATCTGAAATGCTTATCGGCACCTATTTTTGAAATGCCTATCGGAAACTACATCTGAAATGCCTATCAGCACCTATATTTGAAATGCCTATCGGCAACCATATCTGAAATGCCTATCGACACCTATATTTGAAATACCTATCGGCTTCTATATCTGAAATGCCTATCGGCACCTATTTTTGAAATGCCTATCAGGAAACTACATCTGAAATGCCTATCAGCACCTATATTTGAAATGCCTATCGGCAACCATATCTGGAATGCCTATCGGCACCTATATTTGAAATGCCTATCGTCTTCTCTATCTGAAATGCCTATCGGCACCTATTTTTAAAATGCCAATCGGCAACTATATCTGAAATGCCTATCGGCACTTATATCTGAAATGCCTAATGGCACCTATTTTTGAAATGCCTATCGGAAACTACATCTGAAATGCCTATCAGCACCAAAATTTGAAATGCCTATCGGCAACCATATCTGAAATGCCTATCGACACCTATATTTAAAATACCTATCGGCTTCTATATCTGAAATGCCTATCGGCACCTATTTTTAAAATGCCAATTGGCAACTACATCTGAAATGCCTATCAGCACCTATATTTGAAATGCCTATCGGCAACCATATTTGGAATGCCTATCGGCACCTATATTTGAAATGCCTATCGGCTTCTATATCTGAAATGCCTATCGACACCTATATTTGAAATACCTATCGGCTTCTATATCTGAAATGCCTATCGGCACCTATTTTTAAAATGCCAATCGGCAACTATATCTTAAATGCCTATCGGCACCTATATCTGAAATGCCTATCGGCACCAATTTTTGAAATGCCTATCGGAAACTACATCTGAAATGCCTATCAGCACCTATATTTGAAATGCCTATCGGCAACCATATTTGGAATGCCTATCGGCACCTATATTTGAAATGCCTATCGGCTTCTATATCTGAAATGCCTATCGACACCTATATTTGAAATACCTATCGGCTTCTATATCTGAAATGCCTATCGGCACCTATTTTTAAAATGCCAATCGGCAACTATATCTTAAATGCCTATCGGCACCTATATCTGAAATGCCTATCGGCACCAATTTTTGAAATGCCTATCGGAAACTACATCTGAAATGCCTATCAGCACCTATATTTGAAATGCCTATCGGCAACCATATCTGAAATGCCTATCCGAACCTACATCTAAAATGCCTATCGGCACCTATTTTTAAAATGCCAATCGGCAACTATATCTGAAATGCCTATCGGCACCTATATCTGAAATGCCTATCGGCACCTATTTTTGAAATGCCTATCGGAAACTACATCTGAAATGCCTATCAGCACCTATATTTGAAATGCCTATCGGCAACCATATCTGAAATGCCTATCGACACCTATATTTGAAATACCTATCGGCTTCTATATCTGAAATGCCTATCGGCACCTATTTTTAAAATGCCAATCGGCAACTATATCTGAAATGCCTATCGGCACCTATATCTGAAATGCCTATCGGCACCAATTTTTGAAATGCCTATCGGAAACTACATCTGAAATACCTATCAGCACCTATATTTGAAATGCCTATCGGCTTCTATATCTGAAATGCCTATCGGCACCTACTTTTAAAATGCCAATCGGCAACTATATCTGAAATGCCTATAGGCACCTATATCTGAAATGCCTATCGGCACCTATTTTTGAAATGCCTATCAGGAAACTACATCTGAAATGCCTATCAGCACCTATATTTGAAATGCCTATCGGCAACCATATCTGGAATGCCTATCGGCACCTATATTTGAAATGCCTATCGTCTTCTCTATCTGAAATGCCTATCGGCACCTATTTTTAAAATGCCAATCGGCAACTATATCTGAAATGCCTATCGGCACTTATATCTGAAATGCCTAATGGCACCTATTTTTGAAATGCCTATCGGAAACTACATCTGAAATGCCTATCAGCACCAAAATTTGAAATGCCTATCGGCAACCATATCTGAAATGCCTATCGACACCTATATTTAAAATACCTATCGGCTTCTATATCTGAAATGCCTATCGGCACCTATTTTTAAAATGCCAATTGGCAACTATATCTTAAATGCCTATCGGCACCTATATCTGAAATGCCTATCGGCACCTATATCTGAAATGCCTATCGGCACCAATTTTTGAAATGCCTATCGGAAACTAGATCTGAAATGCCTATCAGCACCTATATTTGAAATGCCTATCGGCAACCATATTTGGAATGCCTATCGGCACCTATATTTGAAATGCCTATCGGCTTCTATATCTGAAATGCCTATCGACACCTATATTTGAAATACCTATCGGCTTCTATATCTGAAATGCCTATCGGCACCTATTTTTAAAATGCCAATCGGCAACTATATCTTAAATGCCTATCGGCACCTATATCTGAAATGCCTATCGGCACCAATTTTTGAAATGCCTATCGGAAACTACATCTGAAATGCCTATCAGCACCTATATTTGAAATGCCTATCGGCAACCATATCTGAAATGCCTATCGGCACCTATATCTGAAATGCCTATCGGCACCTATTTTTGAAATGCCTATCGGAAACTACATCTGAAATGCCTATCAGCACCTATATTTGAAATGCCTATCGGCAACCACATCAGAAATGCCTATCGGCACCTATATCTGAAATGCCTTGCGGCATTTATATCTGAAATGCCTATCGACACCTATAATTGAAATGCCTATCGGCACCTATATTTTAAATGCCTATCGGCAACTATATCTGATATGCCTATCGGCACCTATATCTAAAATGCCTATCGGCAACTATTTTTGAAATGCCTATCCGAAACTACATCTAAAATGCCTATCGGCACCTATTTTTAAAATGCCAATCGGCAACTATATCTGAAATGCCTATCGGCACCTATATCTGAAATGCCTATCGGCACCTATTTTTGAAATGCCTATCGGAAACTACATCTGAAATGCCTATCAGCACCTATATTTGAAATGCCTATCGGCAACCATATCTGAAATGCCTATCGACACCTATATTTGAAATACCTATCGGCTTCTATATCTGAAATGCCTATCGGCACCTATTTTTAAAATGCCAATCGGCAACTATATCTGAAATGCCTATCGGCACCTATATCTGAAATGCCTATCGGCACCAATTTTTGAAATGCCTATCGGAAACTACATCTGAAATACCTATCAGCACCTATATTTGAAATGCCTATCGGCAACCATATCTGGAATGCTTATCGGCACCTATATTTGAAATGCCTATCGGCTTCTATATCTGAAATGCCTATCGGCACCTACTTTTAAAATGCCAATCGGCAACTATATCTGAAATGCCTATAGGCACCTATATCTGAAATGCCTATAGGCACCTATATCTGAAATGCCTATCGGCACCTATTTTTGAAATGCCTATCAGGAAACTACATCTGAAATGCCTATCAGCACCTATATTTGAAATGCCTATCGGCAACCATATCTGGAATGCCTATCGGCACCTATATTTGAAATACCTATCGGCTTCTATATCTGAAATGCCTATCGGCACCTATTTTTAAAATGCCAATCAGCAACTATATCTGAAAAGCCTTTCGGCACCTATATCTGAAATGCCTATCGGCACCTATTTTTGAAATGCCTCTCGAAAACTACATCTGAAATGCCTATCAGCACCTATATTTGAAATGCCTATCGGCAACCATATCTGGAATGCCTATCGGCACCTATATTTGAAATGCCTATCGGCTTCTATATCTGAAATGCCTATCGGCACCTATATCTGAAATGCCTATCGGCACCTATATTTAAAATGCCTATCGGAAACTACAGCTGAAATGCCTATTAGCACCAATATTTGAGATGCCTATCGGCAACCATATCTGAAATGCCTATCGACACCTATATTTGAAATACCTATCGGCTTCTATATCTGAAATGCCTATCGGCACATATTTTTAAAATGCCAATCGGCAACTCTATCTGAAATGCCTATCGGCACCTATATCTGAAATGCCTATCGGCACCAATTTTTGAAATGCCTATCGGAAACTACATCTGAAATGCCTATCAGCACCTATATTTGAAATGCCTATCGGCAACCATATCTGGAATGCCTATCGGCACCTATATTTGAAATGCCTATCGGCTTCTATATCTAAAATGCCTATCGGCACCTATTTTTAAAATGCCAATCGGCATCTATATCTAAAATGCCTATCGGCACCTATATCTGATATGCCTATCGGCACCTATTTTTAAAATGCCTATCGGAAACTACATCTGAAATGCTTATCAGCACCTATATTTGAAATGCCTATCGGCAACCACATCACAAATGCCTATCGGCACCTATATCTGAAATGCCTTTCGGCATTTATATCTGAAATGCCTATCGACAGCTATATTTGTAATGCCTATCGGCACCTATATTTTAAATGCCTATCTGCAACTATATCTGATATGCCTATCGGCACCTATATCTGAAATGCCTATCGGCACCTATTTTTGAAATGCCTATCGGAAACTACATCTAAAATGCCTATCGGCACCTATTTTTAAAATGCCAATCGGCAACTATATCTGAAATGCCTATCGGCACCTATATCTGAAATGCCTATCGGCACCTATTTTTGAAATGCCTATCGGAAACTACATCTAAAATGCCTATCAGCACCTATATTTGAAATGCCTATCGGCAACCATATCTGGAATGCCTATCGGCACATATATTTGAAATGCCTATCAGCTTCTATATTTGAAATGCCTATCGGCACCTATTTTTAAAATGCCAATCGGCAACTATATCTGAAATACCTATCGGCACCTATATCTGAAATGCCTATGGGCACCAATTTTTGAAATGCCTATCGAAAACTACATCTGAAATGCCTCTCAGCACCTATATTTGAATTGCCTATCGGCAACCATATCTGAAATGCCTATCGACACCTATATTTGAAATACCTATCGGCTTCAATATCTGAAATGCCTATCGGCACCTATTTTAAAAATGCCAATAGGCAACTATATCTGAAATGCCTATCGGCACCTATATCTGAAATGCCTATCGGCACCAATTTTTGAAATGCCTATCGGAAACTACATCTGAAATGCCTATCAGCACCTATATTTGAAATGCCTATCGGATTCTATATCTGAAATGCCTATCGACACCTATTTTTAAAATGCCAATCGGTAACTATATCCGAAATGCATATCGGCACCTATATTTGAAATGCCTATCGGCAACCACATCACAAATGCCTATCGGCACCTATATCTGAAATGCCTTCGGCATTTATATCTGAAATGCCTATCGACACCTATATTTGTAATGCCTATCGGCACCTATATTTTAAATGCCTATCGGCAACTATATCTGATATGCCTATCGGCACCTATATCTGAAATGCCTATCGGCACCTATTTTTGAAATGCCTATCGGAAACTACATCTGAAATGCCTATCAGCACCTATATTTGAAATGCCTATCGGCAACCATATCTGGAATGCCTATCGGCACCTATATTTGAAATGCCTATCGGCTTCTATATCTGAAATGCCTATCGGCACCTATTTTTAAAATGCCAATCGGCAACTATATCTGAAATGCCTATCGGCACCTATATCTGAAATGCCTATGGGCACCAATTTTTGAAATGCCTATCGGAAACTACATCTGAAATGCCTATCAGCACCTATATTTGAAATGCCTATCGGCAACCATTTCTGAAATGCCTATCGACACCTATATTTGAAATACCTATCGGCTTCTATATCTGAAATGCCTATCGGCACCTATTTTAAAAATGCCAATCGGCAAATATATCTGAAATGCCTATCGGCACCTATATCTGAAATGCCTATCGGCACCAATTTTTGAAATGCCTATCGGAAACTACATCTGAAATGCCTATCAGCACCTATATTTAAAATGCCTATCGGCAACTATATCTGGAAAGCCTATCGGCACCTATATTTGAAATGCCTATCGGATTCTATATCTAAAATGCCTATCGACACCTATTTTTAAAATGCCAACCGGTAACTATATCTGAAATGCATATCGGCACCTATATTTGAAATGCCTATCGGCTAGCACATCACAAATGCCTATCTGCACCTACATCTGAAATGCCTTTCGGCATTTATATCTGAAATGCCTATCGACACCTATATTTGTAATGCCTATCGGCATCTATATTTTAAATGCCTATCGGCAACTATATCTGATATGCCTATCGGCACCTATATCTGAAATGTCTATCGGCACCTATTTTTGAAATGCCTATCGAAAAATACATCTAAAATGCCTATCGGCACCTATTTTTAAAATGCCAATCGGCAACTATATCTGAAATGCCTATCGGCACCTATATCTGAAATGATTATCGGCACCTATTTTTGAAATGCCTTTCGGAAACTACATCTGAAATGCCTATCTGCTCCTATATTTGAAATGCCTATCGGCAACCATATCTGGAATGCCTATCGGCACCTATATTTGAAATGCCTATCGGCTTCTATATCTGAAATGCCTATCGGCACCTATTTTTAAAATGCCAATTGGCAACTATATCTGAAATGCCTATCGGCACCTAGTTTTGAAATGCCTATCGGAAACTACATCTGAAATGCCTATCAGCACCAATATTTGAAATGCCTCTCGGCAACCATATCTGGAATGCCTATCGGCACCTATATTTGAAATGCCTATCGGCTTCTATATCTGAAATGCCTATCGGCACCTATTTTTAAAATGCCAATCGGCAACTATATCTGAAATGCCTATCGGCACCTATTTATGAAATGCCTATCGGAAACTACATCTGAAATGCCTATCAGCACCAATATTTGAAATGCCTCTCGGCAACCATATCTGGAATGCCTATCGGCACCTATATTTGAACTGCCTATCGGCTTCTATATCTGAAATGCCTATCGGCACCTATTTTTAAAATGCCAATCGCCAACTATATCTGAAATGCCTATCGGCACCTATATCTGAAATGCCTATCGGCACTTATTTTTGAAATGCCTGTCGGAAACTACATCTGAAATGCCTATCAGCACCTATATTTGAAATGCCTATCGGCAACCATATCTGGAATGCCTATCGGCACCTATATTTGAAATGCCTATCGGCTTCTATATCTGAAATGCCTATCGGCACCTATTTATAAAATGCCAATCGGCAACTATATCTGTAATGCCTATCGGCACCTATATCTGAATTGCCTATCGGCACCTATTTTTGAAATGCCTATCGGAAACTACATCTGAAATGCCTATCAGCACCAATATTTGAAATGCCTCTCGGCAACCATATCTGAAATGCCTATCGACAAATATATTTGAAATACCTATCGGCTTCTATATCTGAAAAGCCTATCGGCACCTATTTTTAAAATGCCAATTGGCAACTATATCTGAAATGCCTATCGGCACCTATATCTGAAATGCCTATCGGTACCTATTTTTGAAATGCCTATCGGATACTACATCTGAAATGCCTATCAGCACTTATATTTGAAATGCCTATCGGACACCAAATCTGGAATGCCTATCGGCACCTATATTTGAAATGCCTATCGGCTTCTATATCTGAAATGCCTATCGGCACCTATTTATAAAATGCCAATCGGCAACTATATCTGTAATGCCTATCGGCACCTATATCTGAATTGCCTATCGGCACCTATTTTTGAAATGCCTATCGGAAACTACATCTGAAATGCCTATCAGCACCAATATTTGAAATGCCTCTCGGCAACCATATCTGAAATGCCTATCGACAAATATATTTGAAATACCTATCGGCTTCTATATCTGAAAAGCCTATCGGCACCTATTTTTAAAATGCCAATTGGCAACTATATCTGAAATGCCTATCGGCACCTATATCTGAAATGCCTATCGGTACCTATTTTTGAAATGCCTATCGGATACTACATCTGAAATGCCTATCAGCACTTATATTTGAAATGCCTATCGGCAACCAAATCTGGAATGCCTATCGGCACCTATATTTGAAACGCCTATCGGCTTCTATATCTGAAATGCCTATCGACACCTATATTTGTAATGCCTAACGGCACCTATATTTTAAATGCCTATCGGCAACTATATCTGATATGCCTGTCGGCACCTATATCTGAAATGCCTATCGGCACCTATTTTTGAAATGCCTATCGGAAACTACATCTAAAATGCCTATCGGCACCTATTTTTAAAATGCCAATCGGAAACTATATCTGAAATGCCTATCGGCACCTATATCTGAAATGCCTATCGGCACCTATTTTTGAAATGCATATCGGAAACTACATCTGAAATGCCTATCAGCACCTATATTTGAAATGCCTATCGGCAACTATATCTGAAATGCCTATCGACACCTATATTTGAAATACCTATCGGCTTCGATATCTGAAATGCCTATCGGCACCTATTTTTAAAATGGCAATCAGCAACTATATCTGAAATGCCTATCGTCACCTATAATTTAAATGCCTATCGGCACCAATTTTTGAAATGCCTATCGAAAACTACATCTGAAATGCCTATCAGCACCTATATTTGAAATGCCTATAGGCAACCATATCTGGAATGCCTATCGGCACCTATATCTGAAATGCCTATCAGCACTTAAATTTGAAATGCCTATCGGAAACTACATCTGAAATGCCTATCAGCACCTATATTTGAAATGCCTATCGGCAACCATATCTGAAATGCCTATCGACACCTATATTTGAAATACCTATCAGCTTTTATATCTGAAATGCCTATCGGCACCTATTTTTAAAATGCCAATCGGCAACTATATCTAAAATGCCTATCGGCACCTATATCTGAAATGCCTATCGGCACCAATTTTTGAGATGCCTATCGGAAACTACATCTGAAATGCCTATCAGCACCTATATTTGAAATGCCTATCGGCAACCATATTTTGAATGCCTATCGGCACCTATATTTAAAATGCCTATCGGCTTCTATATCTGAAATGCCTATCGGCACCTATTTTTAAAATGCCAATCGGCAACTATATCTGAAATGCCTATCGGCACCTATATCTTAAATGCCTATCGGCACCAATTTTTGAAATGCCTATCGGAAACTACATCTGAAATGCCTATCAGCACCTATATTTGAAATGCCTATCGGCAACCATATCTGAAATGCCTATCGACACCTATATTTGAAATACCTATCGGCTTCGATATCTGAAATGCCTATCGGCACCAATTTTTAAAATGCCAATCGGCAACTATATCTGAAATGCCTATCGCCACCTATATCTTAAATGCCTATCGGCACCAATTTTTGAAATGCCTATCGGAAACTACATCTGAAATGCCTATCAGCACCTATATTTGAAATGCCTATAGGCAACCATATCTGGAATGCCTATCGGCACCTATATCTGAAATGCCTATCGGCACTTATTTTTGAAATGCCTATCGGAAACTACATCTGAAATGCCTATCAGCACCTATATTTGAAATGCCTATCGGCAACCATATCTGAAATGCCTATCGACACCTATATTTGAAATACCTATCGGCCTCTATATCTGAAATGCCTATCGGCACCTATTTTTAAAATGCCAATCGGCAACTATATCTGAAATGCCTATCGGCACCTATATCTGAAATGCCTATCGGCACCAATTTTTGAAATGCCTATCGGAAACTACATCTGAAATGCCTATCAGCACCTATATTTGAAATGCCTATCGGCAACCATATCTGGAATGCTTATCGGCACCTATATTTGAAATGCCTATCGGCTTCTATATCTGAAATGCCTATCGGCACCTACTTTTAAAATGCCAATCGGCAACTATATCTGAAATGCCTATCGGCACCAATTTTTGAAATGCCTGTCGGAAACTACATCTGAAATGCCTATCAGCACCTATATTTGAAATGCCTATCGGCAGCCATATCTGGAATGCCTATCGGCACCTATATTTGAAATGCCTATCGGCTTCTATATCTGAAATGCCTATCGGCACCTATTTTTAAAATGCCAATCGGCAACTATATCTGAAATGCCTTTCGGCACCTATATCTGAAATGCCTATCGGCACCTATTTTTGAAATGCCTATCGAAAACTACATCTGAAATGCCTATCAACACCTATATTTGAAATGCCTATCGGCAACCATATGTGGAATGCCTATCGGCACCTATATTTGAAATGCCTATCGGCTTCTATATCTGAAATGCTTATCGGCACCTATATCTGAAATGCCTATCGGCACCTATATTTGAAATGCCTATCGGAAACTACAGCTGAAATGCCTATCAGCACCAATATTTGAGATGCATATCGGCAACCATATCTGAAATGCCTATCGACACCTATATTTGAAATACCTATCGGCTTCTATATCTGAAATGCCTATCGGCACCTATTTTTAAAATGCCAATCGGCAACTATATCTGAAATGCCTATCGGCACCTATATCTGAAATGCCTATCGGCACCAATTTTTGAAATGCCTATCGGAAACTACATCTGAAATGCCAATCAGCACCTATATTTGAAATGCCTATCGGCAACCATATCTGGAATGCCTATCGGCACCTATATTTGAAATGCCTATCGGCTTCTATATCTGAAATGCCTATCGGCACCTATTTTTAAAATGCCAATCGGCATCTATATCTGAAATGCCTATCGGCACCTATATCTGAAATGCCTATCGGCACCTATTTTTGAAATGCCTATCAGAAACTACATCTGAAATGCTTATCAGCACCTATATTTGAAATGCCCATCGGCAACCACATCACAAATGCCTATCGGCACCTATATCTGAAATGCCTTTCGGCATTTATATCTGAAATGACTATCGACACCTATAATTGTAATGCCTATCGGCACCTATATTTTAAATGCCTATCGGCAACTATATCTGATATGCCTATCGGCTCCTATATCTGAAATGCCTATCGGCACCTATTTTTGAAATGCCTATCGGAAACTACATCTAAAATGCCTATCGGCACCTATTTAAAATGCCAATCGGCAACTATATCTGAAATGCCTATCGGCACCTATATCTGAAATGCTTATCGGCGCCTATTTTTGAAATGCCTATCGGAAACTACATCTGAAATGCCTATCAGCACCTATATTTGAAATGCCTATCGGCAACCATATCTGAAATGCCTATCGACACCTATATTTGAAATACCTATCGGCTTCTATATCTGAAATGCCTATCGGCACCAATTTTTGAAATGCCTATCGGAAAATACACTGAAATGCCTATCAGCACCTATATTTGAAATGCCTATCGGTTTCTATATCTGAAATGCCTATCGGCACCTACTTTTAAAATGCCAATCGGCAACTATATCTGAAATGCCTATCGGCACTTCTATGTGAAATGCCTATCGGCACCAATTTTTGAAATGCCTGTCGGAAACTACATCTGAAATGCCTATCAGCACCTATATTTGAAATGCCTATCGGCAGCCATATCTGGAATGCCTATCGGCACCTATATTTGAAATGCCTATCGGCTTCTATATCTGAAATGCCTATCGGCACCTATTTTTAAAATGCCAATCGGCAACTATATCTGAAATGCCTTTCGGCACCTATATCTGAAATGCCTATCGGCACCTATTTTTGAAATGCCTATCGAAAACTACATCTGAAATGCCTATCAGCACCTATATTTGAAATGCCTATCGGCAACCATATGTGGAATACCTATCGGCACCTATATTTGAAATGCCTATCGGCTTCTATATCTGAAATGCCTATCGGCACCTATATCTGAAATGCCTATCGGCACCTATATTTGAAATGCCTATCGGAAACTACAGCTGAAATGCCTATCAGCACCAATATTTGAGATGCTTATCGGCAAACATATCTGAAATGCCTATCGACACCTATATTTGAAATACCTATCGGCTTTTATATCTGAAATACCTTGCGGCACCTATTTTTAAAATGCCAATCGGCAACTATATCTTAAATGCCTATCGGCACCTATATCTGAAATGCCTATCGGCACCAATTTTTGAAATGCCTATCGGAAACTACATCTGAAATGCCTATCAGTACCTATATTTGAAATGCCTATCGGCAACCATATCTGGAATGCCTATCGGCACCTATATTTGAAATGCCTATCGGCTTCTATATCTGAAATGCCTATCGGCACCTATTTTTAAAATGCCAATCGGCATCTATATCTGAAATGCCTATCGGCACCTATATCTAAAATGCCTATCGGCACCTATTTTTGAAATGCCTATCGGAAACTACATCTGAAATGCTTATCAGCACCTACATTTGAAATGCCTATCGGCAACCACATCACAAATGCCTATCGGCACCTATATCTGAAATGCCTTTCGGCATTTATATCTGAAATGCCTATCGACACCTATATTTGTAATGCCCTTCGGCACCTATATTTTAAATGCCTATCGGCAACTATATCTGATATGCCTATCGGCACCTATATCTGAAATGCCTATCGGCACCTATTTTTGAAATGCCTATCGGAAACTACATCTAAAATGCCTATCGGCACCTATTTTTAAAATGCCAATCGGCTACTATATCTGAAATGCCTATCGGCACCTATATCTTAAATGCCTATCGGCACCAATTTTTGAAATGCCTATCGGAAACTACATCTGAAATGCCTATCAGCACCTATATTTGAAATGCCTATCGGCAACCATATCTGAAATGCCTATCGACACCTATATTTGAAATACCTATCGGCTTCGATATCTGAAATGCCTATCGGCACCTATTTTTAAAATGCCAATCGGCAACTATATCTGAAATGCCTATCGGCACCTATATCATAAATGCCTATCGGCACCAATTTTTGAAATGCCTATCGGAAACTACATCTGAAATGCCTATCAGCACCTATATTTGAACTGCCTATAGGCAACCATATCTGGAATGCCTATCGGCACCTATATCTGAAATGCCTATCGGCACTTATTTTTGAAATGCCTATCGGAAAGTACATCTGAAATGCCTATCAGCACCTATATTTGAAATGCCTATCGGCAACCATATCTGAAATGCCTATCAACACCTATATTTGAAATACCTATCGGCCTCTATATCTTAAATGCCTATCGGCACCTATTTTTAAAATGCCAATCGGCAACTATATCTGAAATGCCTATAGGCACCTATATCTGAAATGCCTATCGGCACCAATTTTTGAAATGCCTATCGGAAACTACATCTGAAATGCCTATCAGCACCTATATTTGAAATGCCTATCGGCAGCCATATCTGGAATGCTTATCGGCACCTATATTTGAAATGCCTATCGGCTTCTATGTCTGAAATGCCTATCGGCACCTACTTTTAAAATGCCAATCGGCAACTATATCTGAAATGCCTATCGGCACTTCTATCTGAAATGCCTATCGGCACCAATTTTTGAAATGCCTGTCGGAAACTACATCTGAAATGCCTATCTGCACCTATATTTGAAATGCCTATCGGCAGCCATATCTGGAATGCCTATCGGCACCTATATTTGAAATGCCTATCGGCTTCTATATCTGAAATGCCTATCGGCACCTATTTTTAAAATGCCAATCGGCAACTATATCTGAAATGCCTTTCGGCACCTATATCTGAAATGCCTATCGGCACCTATTTTTAAAATGCCTATCGAAAACTACATCTGAAATGCCTATCAGCACCTATATTTGAAATGCCTATCGGCAGCCATATCTGAAATGCTTATCGGCACCTATATTTGAAATGCCTATCGGCTTCTATATCTGAAATGCCTATCGGCACCTACTTTTAAAATGCCAATCGGCACCTATATTTGAAATGCCTATCGGCTTCTATATCTGAAATGCCTATCGGCACCTACTTTTAAAATGCCAATCGGCAACTATATCTGAAATGCCTATCGGCACTTCTATCTGAAATGCCTATCGGCACCAATTTTTGAAATGCCTGTCGGAAACTACATCTGAAATGCCTATCTGCACCTATATTTGAAATGCCTATCGGCAGCCATATCTGGAATGCCTATCGGCACCTATATTTGAAATGCCTATCGGCTTCTATATCTGAAATGCCTATCGGCACCTATTTTTAAAATGCCAATCGGCAACTATATCTGAAATGCCTTTCGGCACCTATATCTGAAATGCCTATCGGCACCTATTTTTAAAATGCCTATCGAAAACTACATCTGAAATGCCTATTAGCACCTATATTTGAAATGCCTATCGGGAACCATATGTGGAATGCCTATCGGCACCTATATTTGAAATGCCTATCGGCTTCTATATCTGAAATGCTTATCGGTACCTATATCTGAAATGCCTATCGGCACCTATATTTGAAATGCCTATCGGAAACTACAGCTGAAATGCCTATCAGCACCAATATTTGAGATGCCTATCGGCAACCATATCTGAAATGCCTATCGACACCTATATTTGAAATACCTATCGGCTTCTATATCTGAAATGCCTATCGGCACCTTTTTTTAAAATGCCAATCGGCAACTATATCTGAAATGCCAATCGGCACCTATATCTGAAATGCCTATCGGCACCAATTTTAGAAATGCCTATCGGAAAACAACATCTGAAATGCCTATCAGCACCTATATTTGAAATGCCTATCGGCAACCATATCTGGAATGCCTATCGGCACCTATAATTGAAATGCCTATCGGCTTCTATATCTGAAATGCCTATCGGCACCTATTTTTAAAATGCCAATCGGCATCTATATCTGAAATGCCTATCGGCACCTATATCTGAAATGCCTATCGGCGCCTATTTTTGAAATGCCTGTCGGAAACTACATCTGAAATGCCTATCAGCATCTATATTTGAAATGCCTATCGGCAACCATATCTGGAATGCCTATCGGCACCTATATTTGAAATGCCTATCGGCTTCTATATCTGAAATGCCTATCGGCACCTATTTTTAAAATGCCAATCGGCAACTATATCTGTAATGCCTATCGGCACCTATATCTGAAATGCCTATCGACACCTATTTTTGAAATGCCTATCGGAAACTACATCTGAAATGCCTATCAGCACCAATATTTGAAAGGCCTCTCGGCAACCATATCTGAAATGCCTATCGACAAATATATTTGAAATACCTATCGGCTTCTATATCTGAAAAGCCTATCGGCACCTATTTTTAAAATGCCAATTGGCAACTATATCTGAAATGCCTATCGGCACCTATATCTGAAATGCCTATCGGTACCTATTTTTGAAATGCCTATCGGAAACAACATCTGAAATGCCTATCAGCACTTATATTTGAAATGCCTATCGGCAACCATATCTGGAATGCCTATCGGCACCTATATTTGAAATGCCTATCGGCTTCTATATCTGAAATGCCTATCGGCACCTATATCTGAAATGCCTATCGGCACCTATTTTTGGAATGCCTATCGGAAACTACATCTGAAATACTTATTAGCACCTATATTTGAAATGCCTATCGGCAACCACATCACAAATGCCTATCGGCACCTACATTTGAAATGCCTTTCGGCATTTATATCTGAAATGCCTATCGACACCTATATTTGTAATGCCTAACGGCACCTATATTTTAAATGCCTATCGGCAACTATATCTGATATGCCTATCGGCACCTATATCTGAAATGGCTATCGGCACCTATTTTTGAAATGCCTATCGGAAACTACATCTAAAATGTCTATCGGCACCTATTTTTAAAATGCCAATCGGAAACTATATCTGAAATGCCTATCGGCACCTATATCTGAAATGCCTATCGGCACCTATTTTTGAAATGCATATGGGAAACTACATCTGAAATGCCTATCAGCACCTATATTTGAAATGCCTATCGGCAACCATATCTGAAATGCCTATCGACACCTATATTTGAAATACCTATCGGCTTCGATATCTGAAATGCCTATCGGCACCTATTTTTAAAATGCCAATCGGCAACTATATCTGAAATGCCTATCGGCACATATATCTTAAATGCCTATCGGCACCAATTTTTGAAATGCCTATCGGAAACTACATCTGAAATGCCTATCAGCACCTATATTTGAAATGCCTATAGGCAACCATATCTGGAATGCCTATCGGCACCTATATCTGAAATGTCTATCGGCACTTATTTTTGAAATGCCTATCGGAAACTACATCTGAAATGCCTATCAGCACCTATATTTGAAATGCCTATCGGCAACCATATCTGAAATGCCTATCGACACCTATATTTGAAACACCTATCGGCTTCTATATCTGAAATGCCTATCGGCACCTATTTTTAAAATGCCAATCGGCAACTATATCTGAAATGCCTATCGGCACCTATATCTGAAATGCCTATCGGCACCAATTTTTGAGATGCCTATCGGAAACTACATCTGAAATGCCTATCAGCACCTATATTTAAAATGCCTATCGGCAACCATATTTGGAATGCCTATCGGCACCTATATTTGAAATGCCTATCGGCTTCTATATCTGAAATGCCTATCGGCACCTATTTTTAAAATGCCAATCGGCAACTATATCTGAAATGCCTATCGGCACCTATATCTTAAATGCCTATCGGCACCAATTTTTGAAATGCCTATCGGAAACTACATCTGAAATGCCTATCAGCACCTATATTTGAAATGCCTATCGGCAACCATATCTGAAATGCCTATCGACACCTATATTTGAAATACCTACCGGCTTCGATATCTGAAATGCCTATCGGCACCTATTTTAAAAATGCCAATCGGCAACTATATCTGAAGTGCCTATCGGCACCTATATCTTAAATGCCTATCGGCACCAATTTTTGAAATGCCTATCGGAAACTACATCTGAAATGCCTATCAGCACCTATATTTGTAATGCCTATAGGCAACCATATCTGGAATGCCTATCGGCACCTATATCTGATATGCCTATCGGCACTTATTTTTGAAATGCCTATCGGAAAGTACATCTGAAATGCCTATCAGCACCTATATTTGAAATGCCTATCGGCAACCATATCTGAAATGCCTATCGACACCTATATTTGAAATACCTATCGGCCTCTATATCTTAAATGCCTATCGGCACCTATTTTTAAAATGCCAATCGGCAACTATATCTGAAATGCCTATCGGCACCTATATCTGAAATGCCTATCGGCACCAATTTTTGAAATGCCTATCGGAAACTACATCTGAAATGCCTATCAGCACCTATATTTGAAATGCCTATCGGCAGCCATATCTGGAATGCTTATCGGCACCTATATTTGAAATGCCTATCGGCTTCTATATCTGAAATGCCTATCGGCACCTACTTTAAAAATGCCAATCGGCAACTATATCTTAAATGTCTATCGGCACTTCTATCTGAAATGCCTATCGGCACCAATTTTTGAAATGCCTGTCGGAAACTACATCTGAAATGCCTATCTGCACCTATATTTGAAATGCCTATCGGCAGCCATATCTGGAATGCTTATCGGCACCTATATTTGAAATGCCTATCGGCTTCTATATCTGAAATGCCTATCGGCACCTATTTTTAAAATGCCAATCGGCAACTATATCTGAAATGCCTTTCGGCACCTATATCTGAAATGCCTATCGGCACCTATTTTTAAAATGCCTATCGAAAACTACATCTAAAATGCCTATCAGCACCTATATTTGAAATTCCTATCGGCAACCATATGTGGAATGCCTATCGGCACCTATATTTGAAATGCCTATCGGCTTCTATATCTGAAATGCCTATCGGTACCTATATCTGAAATGCCTATCGGCACCTATATTTGAAATGCCTATCGGAAACTACAGCTGAAATGCCTATCAGCACCAATATTTGAGATGCCTATCGGCAACCATATCTGAAATGCCTATCGACACCTATATTTGAAATACCTATCGGCTTCTATATCTGAAATGCCTATCGGCACCTATTTTTAAAATGCTAATCGGCAACTATATCTGAAATGCCTATCGGCACCTATATCTGAAATGCCTATCGGCACCAATTTTTGAAATGCCTATCGGAAAACAACATCTGAAATCCCTATCAGCACCTATATTTGAAATGCCTATCGGCAACCATATCTGGAATGCCTATCGGCACCTATATTTGAAATGCCTATCGGCTTCTATATCTGAAATGCCTATCGGCACCTATTTTTAAAATGCCAATCGGCATCTATATCTGAAATGCCTATCGGCACCTATATCTAAAATGCCTATCGGCACCTATTTTTGAAATGCCTATCGGAAACTACATCTGAAATGCTTATCAGCACCTATATTTGAAATGCCTATCGGCAACCACATCACAAATGCCTATCGGCACCTATATCTGAAATGCATTCGGCATTTATATCTGAAATCCCTATCGACACCTATATTTGTAATGCCTATCGGCACCTATATTTTAAATGCCTATCGGCAACTATATCTGATATGCCTATCGGCACCTATATCTGAAATGCCTATCGGCACCTATTTTTGAAATGCCTATCGGAAACTACATCTAAAATGCCTATCGGCACCTATTTTAAAATGCCAATCGGCAACTATATCTGAAATGCCTATCGGCACCTATATCTGAAATGCTTATCGGCACCTATTTTTGAAATGCCTATCGGAAACTAGATCTGAAATGCCTATCAGCACCTATATTTGAAATGCCTATCGGCAACCATATCTGAAATGCCTATCGACACCTATATTTGAAATACCTATCGGCTTCTATATCTGAAATGCCTATCGGCACCTATTTTTAAAATGCTAATCGGCAACTATATCTGAAATGCCTATCTGCACCTATATCTGAAATGCCTATCGGCACCAATTTTTGAAATGCCTATCGGAAAATACATCTGAAATGCCTATCAGCACCTATATTTGAAATGCCTATCGGCAACCATATCTGGAATGCTTATCGGCACCTATATTTGAAATGCCTATCGGCAACCATATCTGGAATGCCTATCGGCACCTATATCTGAAATGCCTATCGGCACTTATTTTTGAAATGCCTATCGGAAAGTACATCTGAAATGCCTATCAGCACCTATATTTGAAATGCCTATCGGCAACCATATCTGAAATGCCTATCGACACCTATATTTGAAATACCTATCGGCCTCTATATCTTAAATGCCTATCGGCACCTATTTTTAAAATGCCAATCGGCAACTATATCTGAAATGCCTATCGGCACCTATTTTTGAAATGCCTATCGGAAACTACATCTGAAATGCTTATCAGCACCTATATTTGAAATGCCTATCGGCAACCACATCACAAATGCCTATCGGCACCTACATCTGAAATGCCTTTCGGCATTTATATCTGAAATGCCTATCGACACCTATATTTGTAATGCCTAACGGCACCTATATTTTAAATGCCTATCGGCAACTATATCTGATATGCCTATCGGCATCTATATCTGAAATGCCTATCGGCACCTATTTTTGAAATGCCTATCAGCACTTATATTTGAAATGCCTATCGGCAACCAAATCTGGAATGCCTATCGGCACCTATATTTGAAATGCCTATCGGCTTCTATATCTGAAATGCCTATCGGCACCTATATCTGAAATGCCTATCGGCACCTATTTTTGAAATGCCTATCGGAAACTACATCTGAAATGCTTATTAGCACCTATATTTAAAATGCCTATCGGCAACCACATCACAAATGCCTATCGGCACCTACATCTGAAATGCCTTTCGGCATTTATTTCTGAAATGCCTATCGACACCTATATTTGTAATGCCTAACGGCACCTATATTTTAAATGCCTATCGGCAACTATATCTGATATGCCTATCGGCACCTATATCTGAAATGCCTATCGGCACCTATTTTTGAAATGCCTATCGGAAACTACATCTAAAATGTCTATCGGCACCTATTTTTAAAATGCCAATCGGAAACTATATCTGAAATGCCTATAGGCACCTATATCTGAAATGCCTATCGGCACCTATTTTTGAAATGCATATGGGAAACTACATCTGAAATGCCTATCGGCAACCACATCACAAATGCCTATCGGCACCTATATCTGAAATGCATTCGGCATTTATATCTGAAATGCCTATCGACACCTATATTTGTAATGCCTATCGGCACCTATATTTTAAATGCCTATCGGCAACTATATCTGATATGCCTATCGGCACCTATATCTGAAATGCCTATCGGCACCTATTTTTGAAATGCCTATCGGAAACTACATCTAAAATGCCTATCGGCACCTATTTTAAAATGCCAATCGGCAACTATATCTGAAATGCCTATCGGCACCTATATCTGAAATGCTTATCGGCACCTATTTTTGAAATGCCTATCGGAATCTAGATCTGAAATGCCTATCAGCACCTATATTTGAAATGCCTATCAGCAACCATATCTGAAATGCCTATCGACACCTATATTTGAAATACCTATCGGCTTCTATATCTGAAATGCCTATCGGCACCTATTTTTAAAATGCTAATCGGCAACTATATCTGAAATGCCTATCTGCACCTATATCTGAAATGCCTATCGGCACCTATTTTTGAAATGCCTATCAGGAAACTACATCTGAAATGCCTATCAGCACCTATATTTGAAATGCCTATCGGCAACCATATCTGGAATGCCTATCGGCACCTATATTTGAAATGCCTATCGGCTTCTATATCTGAAATGCCTATCGGTACCTATTTTTAAAATGCCAATCGGCTACTATATCTGAAATGCCTTTCGGCACCTATATCTGAAATGCCTATCGGCGCCTATTTTTGAAAACCCTATCGAAAACTACATCTGAAATGCCTATCAGCACCTATATTTGAAATGCCTATCGGCAACAGTATCTGGAATGCCTATCGGCACCTATATTTGAAATGCCTATCGGCTGCTATATCTGAAATCCCTATCGGCACCTATTTTAAAAATGCCAATCGGCAACTATATCTGAAATGCCTATCGGCACCTATATCTGAAATGCCTATCGGCACCTATTTTTGAAATGCCTATCGGAAACTACATCTGAAATGCCTATCAGCACCTATATTTGAAATGCCTATCGGCAACCATATTTGGAATGCCTATCGGCACCTATATTTGAAATGCCTATCGGCTTCTATATCTGAAATGCATATCGGCACCTATTTTTAAAATGCCAATCGGCAACTATATCTGAAATGCCTATCGGCACCTATATCTGAAATGCCTTTCGGCATTTATATCTGAAATGCCTATCGACACCTATATTTGAAATGCCTATCGGCACCTATATTTTAAATACCTATCGGCAACTATATCTGATATGCCTATCGGCACCTATTTCTGAAATGCCTATCGGCACCTATTTTTGAAATGCCTATCCGAAACTACATCAAAAATGCCTATCGGCAACTATTTTTAAAATGCCAATCGGCAACTATATCTGAAATGCCTATCGGCACCTATTTTTGAAATGCCTATCGGAAACTACATCTGAAATGCCTATCAGCACCTATAATTGAAATGCCTATCGGCAACCATATCTGAAATGCCTATCGACACCTATATTTGAAATACCTATCGGCTTCTATATCTGAAATGCCTATCGGCACCTATTTTTAAAATGCCAATCGGCAACTATATCTGAAATGCCTATCGGCACCTATATCTGAAATGCCTATCGGCACCAATTTTTGAAATGCCTATCGGAAACTACATCTGAAATGCCTATCAGCACCTATATTTGAAATTCCTATCGGCAACCATATCTAGAATGCTTATCGGCACCTATATTTGAAATGCCTATCGGCTTCTATATCTGAAATGCCTATCGGCACCTACTTTTAAAATGCCAATCGGCAACTATATCTGAAATGCCTATCGGCACCTATATTTAAAATGCCTATCGGCACCTATTTTTGAAATGCCTATCAGGAAACTACATCTGAAATGCCTATCAGCACCTATATTTGAAATGCCTATCGGCAACCATATCTGGAATGCCTATCGGCACCTATATTTGAAATGCCTATCGGCTTCTATATCTGAAATGCCTATCGGCACCTATTTTTAAAATGCCAATAGGCAACTATATCTGAAATGCCTTTCGGCACCTATATCTGAAATGCCTATCGGCACCTATTTTTGAAATGCCTATCGAAAACTACATCTGAAATGCCTATCAGCACCAATATTTGAAATTCCTATCGGCAACCATATCCGGAATGCCTATCGGCACCTATATTTAAAATGCCTATCGGCTTCTATATCTGAAATGCCTATCGGCACCTATTTTTTAAATTCCAATCGGCACTTATATCTGAAATGCCTATCGGCACCTATATCTGAAATGCCTATCGGCATCAATTTTTGAAGTGCCTATCGGAAATTACATCTGAAATGCTTTTCAGCACTTATATTTGAAATGCTTATCGGCAACTATATCTGGAATGCCTATCGGCACCTACATTTGAAATGCCTATCGGCTTCTATATCTGAAATGCCTACCGGCACCTATTTTAAAAATGCCAATCGGCATTTATATCTGAAATGCCTATCGGCACCTATATCTGAAATGCCTATCGGCACCTATTTTTGAAATGCCTATCGGAAACTACATCTGAAATGCCTATCAGCACCTATATTTGAAATGCCTATCGGCAACCATATCTGGAATGCCTATCGGCACCTATATTTGAAATGCCTATCGGCTTCTATATCTGAAATGCCTATCGGCACCTATTTTTAAAATGCCTATCGGCAACTATATCTGATGTGCCTATCGGCACCAATATCTGAAATGCCTATCGGCACCTATTTTTGAAATGCCTATCGAAAACTACATCTGAAATGCCTATCAGCACCTATATTTGAAATGCCTATCGGCAACCACATCAGAAAGTCCTATCGGCACATATATCTGAAATGCCTTTCGGAATTTATATCTGAAATGCTTATTGACACCTACATTTGAAATGCCTATCGGCACCTATATTTTAAATGCCAATCGGCAACTATATCTGAAATGCCTATCGGCACCTATATCTGAAATGCCTATCGGCACCTATTCTTGAAATGCCTATCGGAAACTAGATCTGAAATGCCTATCAGCACCTATATTTGAAATGCCTATCGGCAACCATATCTGAAATGCCTATCGACACCTATATTTGAAATACCTATCGGCTTCTATATCTGAAATGCCTATCGGCACCTATTTTTAAAATTCCAATCGGTAACTATATCTGAAATGCCTATCGGTACCTATATCTGAAATGCCTATCGGCACCAATTTTTGAAATGCCTATCGGAAACTACATCTGGAATGCCCATCAGCACCTATATTTGAAATGCCTATAGGCAACCATACCTGGAATGCCTATCGGCACATATATTTGAAATGCCTATCGGCTTCTATATCTGAAATGCCTATCGACACCTATTTTTAAAATGCCAATCGGCAACTATATCTGAAATGCCTATCGGCACCTATATCTGAAATGCCTATCGGCAACTATTTTTGAAATGCCTATCGGAAACTACATCTGAAATGCCTATCAGCACCTATGTTTGAAATGCCTATCGGCAACAATATCTGAAATGCCTATCGACACCTATATTTGAAATACCTATCGGCTTCTATATCTGAAATGCCTATCGGCACCTATTTTTAAAATGCCAATCGGCAACTATATCTGAAATGCCTATCGGCACCTATATCTGAAATGTCTATCGGCACCAATTTTTGAAATGCCTATCGGAAACTACATCTGAAATGGCTATCAGCACCTATATTTGAAATGCCTATCGACAACCATATCTGGAATGCTTATCGGCACCTATATTTGAAATGCCTATCGGCTTCAATATCTGAAATGCCTATCGGCACCTATTTTTAAAATGCCAATCGGCAACTATATCTGAAATGCCTATCGGCACCTATATCTGAAATGCCTATCGGCACCTATATTTAAAATGCCTATCGGCAAACATATCTGGAATGCCTATCTGCACCTATATTTGAAATGCCTATCGGCTTCTATATCTGAAATGCCTATCGGCACATATTTTTAAAATGCCAATCGGCAACTATGTCTGTAATGCCTATCGCCACCTATTTTTTAAATGCCTATCGGAAACTACATCTGAAATGCCTATCAGCACCAATATTTGAAATGCCTATCGGCAAACATATCTGAAATTTCTATCGACACCTATATTTGAAATACCTATCGGCTTCTATATCTGAAATGCCTATCGGCACCTATATCTGAAATGCTTATCCGCACCTATTTTTGAAATGCCTATCGGAAACTACATCTGAAATGCCTATCAGCACCTATATTTGAAATGCCTATCGGCTTCTATGTCTGAAATGACTATCGGCACCCATTTTTAAAATGCCAATCGGCGACTATACCTGAAATGCCTATCGGCACCTATATCTGAATTGCCTATCGGCACCTATTTTTGAAATGCCTATCGAAAACCAGATCTAAAATGCCTATCAGCACCTATATTTGAAATGCCTATTGGCAACCATATCTGGAATGCCTATCGGCACCTATATTTGAAATGCCTATCGGCTTCTATATTTAAAATGCCTATCGGCAACCATATCTGAAATGCCTATCGACACCTATATTTGAAATACTTATCGGCTTCTATATCTGAAATGCCTATCGGCACCTATATCTAAAATGCCTATCGGCACCAATTTTTGAAATGCCTATCGGAAACTACATCTGGAATGCCTATCAGCACCTATATTTAAAATGCCTATCGGCAACCATATCTGGAATGCCTATCGGCAACTATATTTGAAATACCTATCGGCTTCTATATCTGAAATGCCTATCGACACCTATTTTTAAAATGCCAATCGGCAAATATATCTGAAATGCCTATCGGCACCTATATCTGAAATGCCTATCGGCACCTATTTTTAAAATGCCAATCGGCAACTATATCTGAAATACCTATCGGCACCTATATCTGAAATGCCTATCGGCACAAATTTTTGAAATGCCTATCGGGAACTACATCTGAAATGCCTATCAGCACCTATATTTGAAATGCCTCTCGGCAACCATATCTGGAATGCTTATTGGCACCTATATTTGAAATGCCTATCGGCTTCTATATCTGAAATGCCTATCGACAAATATTTTTAAAATGCCAATCGGCAACTATATCTGAAATGCCTATCGGCACCTATATCTGAAATGCCTATCGGCACCAATTTTTGAAATGCCTATCGGAAAATACATCTGAAATGCCTATCAGCACCTATATTTGAAATGCCTATCGGCAACCATATCTGGAATGCTTATCGGCACCTATATTTGAAATGCCTATCGGCAACCATATCTGGAATACCTATCGGCACCTATATCTGAAATGCCTATCGGCACTTATTTTTGAAATGCCTATCGGAAAGTACATCTGAAATGCCTATCAGCACCTATATTTGAAATGCCTATCGGCAACCATATCTGAAATGCCTATCGACACCTATATTTGAAATACCTATCGGCCTCTATATCTTAAATGCCTATCGGCACCTATTTTTAAAATGCCAATCGGCAACTATATCTGAAATGCCTATCGGCACCTATTTTTGAAATGCCTATCGGAAACTACATCTGAAATGCTTATTAGCACCTATATTTGAAATGCCTATCGGCAACCACATCACAAATGCCAATCGGCACCTACATCTGAAATGCCTTTCGGCATTTATATCTGAAATGCCTATCGACACCTATATTTGTAATGCCTAACGGCACCTATATTTTAAATGCCTATCGGCAACTATATCTGATATGCCTATCGGCACCTATATCTGAAATGCCTATCGGCACCTATTTTTGAAATGCCTATCAGCACTTATATTTGAAATGCCTATCGGCAACCAAATCTGGAATGCCTATCGGCACCTATATTTGAAATGCCTATCGGCTTCTATATCTGAAATGCCTATCGGCACCTATATCTGAAATGCCTATCGGCACCTATTTTTAAAATGCCTATCGGAAACTACATCTGAAATGCTTATTAGCACCTATATTTGAAATGCCTATCGGCAACCACATCACAAATGCCTATCGGCACCTACATCTAAAAAGCCTTTCGGCATTTATGTCTGAAATGCCTATCGACACCTATATTTGTAATGCCTAACGGCACCTATATTTTAAATGCCTATCGGCAACTATATCTGATATGCCTATCGGCACCTATATCTGAAATGCCTATCGGCACCTATTTTTGAAATGCCTATCAGCACTTATATTTGAAATGCCTATCGGCAACCAAATCTGGAATGCCTATCGGCACCTATATTTGAAATGCCTATCGGCTTCTATATCTGAAATGCCTATCGGCACCTATATCTGAAATGCCTATCGGCACCTATTTTTAAAATGCCTATCGGAAACTACATCTGAAATGCTTATTAGCACCTATATTTGAAATGCCTATCGGCAACCACATCACAAATGCCTATCGGCACCTACATCTGAAATGCCTTTCGGCATTTATATCTGAAATGCCTATCGACACCTATATTTGTAATGCCTAACGGCACCTATATTTTAAATGCCTATCGGCAACTATATCTGATATGCCTACCGGCACCTATATCTGAAATGCCTATCGGCACCTATTTTTGAAATGCCTATCGGAAACTACATCTAAAATGTCTATCGGCACCTATTTTTAAAATGCCAAACGGAAACTATATCTGAAATGCCTATCGGCACCTATATCTGAAATGCCTATCGGCACCTATTTTTGAAATGCATATGGGAAACTACATCTGAAATGCCTATCGGCAACCACATCACAAATGCCTATCGGCACCTATATCTGAAATGCATTCGGCATTTATATCTGAAATGCCTATCGACACCTATATTTGTAATGCCTATCGGCACCTATATTTTAAATGCCTATCGGCAACTATATCTGATATGCCTATCGGCACCTATATCTGAAATGCCTATCGGCACCTATTTTTGAAATGCCTATCGGAAACTACATCTAAAATGCCTATCGGCACCTATTTCAAAATGCCAATCGGCAACTATATCTGAAATGCCTATCGGCACCTATATCTGAAATGCTTATCGGCACCTATTTTTGAAATGCCTATCGGAAACTAGATCTGAAATGCCTATCAGCACCTATATTTGAAATGCCTATCGGCAACCATATCTGAAATGCCTATCGACACCTATATTTGAAATACCTATCGGCTTCTATATCTGAAATGCCTATCGGCACCTATTTTTAAAATGCTAATCGGCAACTATATCTGAAATGCCTATCTGCACCTATATCTGAAATGCCTATCGGCACCAATTTTTGAAATGCCTATCGGAAAATACATCTGAAATGCCTATCAGCACCTATATTTGAAATGCCTAACGTCAACCATATCTGGAATGCTTATCGGCACCTATATTTGAAATGCCTATCGGCTTCTATATCTGAAATGCCTATCGGCACCTAGTTTTAAAATGCCAATCGGCAACTATATCTGAAATGCCTATCGGTACCTATATCTGAAATGCCTATCGGCACCTATTTTTGAAATGCCTATCAGGAAACTACATCTGAAATGCCTATCAGCACCTATATTTGAAATGCCTATCGGCAACCATATCTGGAATGCCTATCGGCACCTATATTTGAAATGCCTATCGGCTTCTATATCTGAAATGCCTATCGGTACCTATTTTTAAAATGCCAATCGGCTACTATATCTGAAATGCCTTTCGGCACCTATATCTGAAATGCCTATCGGCGCCTATTTTTGAAAACCCTATCGAAAACTACATCTGAAATGCCTATCAGCACCTATATTTGAAATGCCTATCGGCAACCATATTTGGAATGCCTATCGGCACCTATATTTGAAATGCCTATCGGCTTCTATATCTGAAATGCATATCGGCACCTATTTTTAAAATGCCAATCGGCAACTATATCTGAAATGCCTATCGGCACCTATATCTGAAATGCCTTTCGGCATTTATATCTGAAATGCCTATCGACACCTATATTTGAAATGCCTATCGGCACCTATATTTTAAATGCCTATCGGCAACTATATCTGATATGCCTATCGGCACCTATTTCTGAAATGCCTATCGGCACCTATTTTTGAAATGCCTATCTGAAACTACATCTAAAATGCCTATCGGCAACTATTTTTAAAATGCCAATCGGCAACTATATCTGAAATGCCTATCGGCACCTATTTTTGAAATGCCTATCGGAAACTACATCTGAAATGCCTATCAGCACCTATAATTGAAATGCCTATCGGCAACCATATCTGAAATGCCTATCGACACCTATATTTGAAATACCTATCGGCTTCTATATCTGAAATGCCTATCGGCACCTATTTTTAAAATGCCAGTCGGCAACTATATCTGAAATGCCTATCGGCACCTATATCTGAAATGCCTTTCGGCACCAATTTTTGAAATGCCTATCGGAAACTACATCTGAAATGCCTATCAGCACCTATATTTGAAATGCCTATCGGCAACCATATCTAGAATGCTTATCGGCACCTATATTTGAAATGCCTATCGGCTTCTATATCTGAAATGCCTATCGGCACCTATTTTTTAAATTGCCAATCGGCAACTATATCTGAAATGCCTATCGGCACCTATATTTAAAATGCCTATCGGCACCTATTTTTGAAATGCCTATCAGGAAACTACATCTGAAATGCCTATCAGCACCTATATTTGAAAAGCCTATCGGCAACCATATCTGGAATGCCTATCGGCACCTATATTTGAAATGCCTATCGGCTTCTATATCTGAAATGCCTATCGGCACCTATTTTTAAAATGCCAATAGGCAACTATATCTGAAATGCCTTTCGGCACCTATATCTGAAATGCCTATCGGCACCTATTTTTGAAATGCCTATCGAAAACTACATCTGAAATGCCTATAAGCACCTATATTTGAAATGCCTATCGGCAACCATATCTGGAATGCCTATCGGCACCTATATTTGAAATGTCTATCGGCTTCTATATCTGAAATGCCTATCGGCACCTATATCTGAAATGCCTATCGGCACCTATATTTGAAATGCCTATCGGAAACTACGGCTGAAATGCCTATCAGCACCAATATTTGAGATGCCTATCGGCAACCATATCTGAAATGCCTATCGACACCTATATTTGAAATACCTATCGGCTTCTATATCTGAAATGCCTATCGGCACCTATATCTAAAATGCCTATCGGCACCTATTTTTGAAATGCCTATCGGAAACTACATCTGAAATGCCTATCAGCACCAATATTTGAAATTCCTATCGGCAACAATATCCGGAATGCCTATCGGCACCTATATTTAAAATGCCGATCGGCTTCTATATCTGAAATGCCTATCGGCACCTATTTTTTAAATTCCAATCGGCACTTATATCTGAAATGCCTATCGGCACCTATATCTGAAATGCCTATCGGCACCAATTTTTGAAGTGCCTATCGGAAACTACATCTGAAATGCTTTTCAGCACTTATATTTGAAATGCTTATCGGCAACTATATCTGGAATGCCTATCGGCACCTATTTTTGAAATGCCTATCGGAAACTACATCTAAAATGCCTATCGGCACCTATTTTTAAAATGCCAATCGGCAACTATATCTTAAATGCCTATCAGCACCTATATTTGAAATGCCTATCGGCAACCATATCTGGAATGCCTATCGGCACCTATATTTGAAATGCCTATCGGCTTTTATATCTGAAATGCCTATCGACACCTATTTTTAAAATGCCATTTGGCAACTATATCTGAAATGCCTATCGGCAACTATATCTGAAATGCCTATTGGCACCTATTTTTGAAATGCCTATCGAAAACTACATCTGAAATGCCTATCAGCACCTATATTTGAAATGCCTATCGGAAACCATATCTGGAATGCCTATCGGCACCTATATTTGAAATGCCTATTGGCTTCTATATCTGAAATGCCTATCGGCACCTTTTTTTAAAATGCCAATCGGCAACTATATCTGAAATGCCTATCGGCACCTATATCTGAAATGCCTATCGGCACCTATTCTTGAAATGCCTATCGGAAACTAGATCTGAAATGCCTATCAGCACCTATATTTGAAATGCCTATCGGCAACCATATCTGAAATGCCTATCGACACCTATATTTGAAATACCTATCGGCTTCTATATCTGAAATGCCTATCGGCACCTATTTTTAAAATGCCAATCGGTAACTATATCTGAAATGCCTATCGGTACCTATATCTGAAATGCCTATCGGCACCAATTTTTGAAATGCCTATCGGAAACTACATCTGGAATGCCTATCAGCACCTATGTTTGAAATGCCTATAGGCAACCATACCTGGAATGCCTATCGGCACCTATATTTGAAATGCCTATCGGCTTCTATATCTGAAATGCCTATCGACACCTATTTTTAAAATGCCAATCGGCAACTATATCTGAAATGCCTATCGGCACCTATATCTGAAATGCCTATCGGCAACTATTTTTGAAATGCCTATCGGAAACTACATCTGAAATGCCTATCAGCACCTATGTTTGAAATGCCTATCGGCAACCATATCTGAAATGCCTATCGACACCTATATTTGAAATACCTATCGGCTTCTATATCTGAAATGCCTATCGGCACCTATTTTTAAAATGCCAATCGGCAACTATATCTGAAATGCCTATCGGCACCTATATCTGAAATGTCTATCGGCACCAATTTTTGAAATGCCTATCGGAAACTACATCTGAAATGGCTATCAGCACCTATATTTGAAATGCCTATCGACAACCATATCTGGAATGCTTATCGGCACCTATATTTGAAATGCCTATCGGCTTCAATATCTGAAATGCCTATCGGCACCTATTTTTAAAATGCCAATCGGCAACTATATCTGAAATGCCTATCGGCACCTATATCTGAAATGCCTATCGGCACCTATATTTAAAATGCCTATCGGCAAACATATCTGGAATGCCTATCGGCACCTATATTTGAAATGCCTATCGGCTTCTATATCTGAAATGCCTATCGGCACATATTTTTAAAATGCCAATCGGCAACTATGTCTGTAATGCCTATCGCCACCTATTTTTTAAATGCCTATCGGAAACTACATCTGAAATGCCTATCAGCACCAATATTTGAAATGCCTATCGGCAACCATATCTGAAATGCCTATCGACACCTATATTTGAAATACCTATCGGCTTCTATATCTGAAATGCCTATCGGCACCTATTTTTAAAATGCCAATCGGCAACTATATCTGAAATGCCTATCGGCACCTATATCTGAAATGCCTATCGGCACCAATTTTTGAAATGCCTATCGGAAACTACATCTGAAATGCCTATCAGCACCTATATTTGAAATGCCTATCGACAACCATATCTGGAATGCTTATCGGCACCTATATTTGAAATGCCTATCGGCTTCAATATCTGAAATGCCTATCGGCACATATTTTTAAAATGCCAATCGGCAACTATATCTGAAATGCCTATCGGCACCTATATCTGAAATGCCTATCGGCACCTATATTTAAAATGCCTATCGGCAACTATATCTGAAATACCTATCGGCACCTATATCTGAAATGCCTATCGGCACAAATTTTTGAAATGCCTATCGGGAACTACATCTGAAATGCCTATCAGCACCTATATTTGAAATGCCTCTCGGCAACCATATCTGGAATGCTTATTGGCACCTATATTTGAAATGCCTATCGGCTTCTATATCTGAAATGCCTATCGACAAATATTTTTAAAATGCCAATCGGCAACTATATCTGAAATGCCTATCGGCACCTATATCTGAAATGCCTATCGGCACCAATTTTTGAAATGCCTATCGGAAAATACATCTGAAATGCCTATCAGCACCTATATTTGAAATGCCTATCGGCAACCATATCTGGAATGCTTATCGGCACCTATATTTGAAATGCCTATCGGCAACCATATCTGGAATACCTATCGGCACCTATATCTGAAATGCCTATCGGCACTTATTTTTGAAATGCCTATCGGAAAGTACATCTGAAATGCCTATCAGCACCTATATTTGAAATGCCTATCGGCAACCATATCTGAAATGCCTATCGACACCTATATTTGAAATACCTATCGGCCTCTATATCTTAAATGCCTATCGGCACCTATTTTTAAAATGCCAATCGGCAACTATATCTGAAATGCCTATCGGCACCTATTTTTGAAATGCCTATCGGAAACTACATCTGAAATGCTTATTAGCACCTATATTTGAAATGCCTATCGGCAACCACATCACAAATGCCAATCGGCACCTACATCTGAAATGCCTTTCGGCATTTATATCTGAAATGCCTATCGACACCTATATTTGTAATGCCTAACGGCACCTATATTTTAAATGCCTATCGGCAACTATATCTGATATGCCTATCGGCACCTATATCTGAAATGCCTATCGGCACCTATTTTTGAAATGCCTATCAGCACTTATATTTGAAATGCCTATCGGCAACCAAATCTGGAATGCCTATCGGCACCTATATTTGAAATGCCTATCGGCTTCTATATCTGAAATGCCTATCGGCACCTATATCTGAAATGCCTATCGGCACCTATTTTTAAAATGCCTATCGGAAACTACATCTGAAATGCTTATTAGCACCTATATTTGAAATGCCTATCGGCAACCACATCACAAATGCCTATCGGCACCTACATCTGAAAAGCCTTTCGGCATTTATGTCTGAAATGCCTATCGACACCTATATTTGTAATGCCTAACGGCACCTATATTTTAAATGCCTATCGGCAACTATATCTGATATGCCTATCGGCACCTATATCTGAAATGCCTATCGGCACCTATTTTTGAAATGCCTATCAGCACTTATATTTGAAATGCCTATCGGCAACCAAATCTGGAATGCCTATCGGCACCTATATTTGAAATGCCTATCGGCTTCTATATCTGAAATGCCTATCGGCACCTATATCTGAAATGCCTATCGGCACCTATTTTTAAAATGCCTATCGGAAACTACATCTGAAATGCTTATTAGCACCTATATTTGAAATGCCTATCGGCAACCACATCACAAATGCCTATCGGCACCTACATCTGAAATGCCTTTCGGCATTTATATCTGAAATGCCTATCGACACCTATATTTGTAATGCCTAACGGCACCTATATTTTAAATGCCTATCGGCAACTATATCTGATATGCCTACCGGCACCTATATCTGAAATGCCTATCGGCACCTATTTTTGAAATGCCTATCGGAAACTACATCTAAAATGTCTATCGGCACCTATTTTTAAAATGCCAATCGGAAACTATATCTGAAATGCCTATCGGCACCTATATCTGAAATGCCTATCGGCACCTATTTTTGAAATGCATATGGGAAACTACATCTGAAATGCCTATCGGCAACCACATCACAAATGCCTATCGGCACCTATATCTGAAATGCATTCGGCATTTATATCTGAAATGCCTATCGACACCTATATTTGTAATGCCTATCGGCACCTATATTTTAAATGCCTATCGGCAACTATATCTGATATGCCTATCGGCACCTATATCTGAAATGCCTATCGGCACCTATTTTTGAAATGCCTATCGGAAACTACATCTAAAATGCCTATCGGCACCTATTTTAAAATGCCAATCGGCAACTATATCTGAAATGCCTATCGGCACCTATATCTGAAATGCTTATCGGCACCTATTTTTGAAATGCCTATCGGAAACTAGATCTGAAATGCCTATCAGCACCTATATTTGAAATGCCTATCGGCAACCATATCTGAAATGCCTATCGACACCTATATTTGAAATACCTATCGGCTTCTATATCTGAAATGCCTATCGGCACCTATTTTTAAAATGCTAATCGGCAACTATATCTGAAATGCCTATCTGCACCTATATCTGAAATGCCTATCGGCACCAATTTTTGAAATGCCTATCGGAAAATACATCTGAAATGCCTATCAGCACCTATATTTGAAATGCCTAACGTCAACCATATCTGGAATGCTTATCGGCACCTATATTTGAAATGCCTATCGGCTTCTATATCTGAAATGCCTATCGGCACCTAGTTTTAAAATGCCAATCGGCAACTATATCTGAAATGCCTATCGGTACCTATATCTGAAATGCCTATCGGCACCTATTTTTGAAATGCCTATCAGAAAACTACATCTGAAATGCCTATCAGCACCTATATTTGAAATGCCTATCGGCAACCATATCTGGAATGCCTATCGGCACCTATATTTGAAATGCCTATCGGCTTCTATATCTGAAATGCCTATCGGTACCTATTTTTAAAATGCCAATCGGCTACTATATCTGAAATGCCTTTCGGCACCTATATCTGAAATGCCTATCGGCGCCTATTTTTGAAAACCCTATCGAAAACTACATCTGAAATGCCTATCAGCACCTATATTTGAAATGCCTATCGGCAACCATATTTGGAATGCCTATCGGCACCTATATTTGAAATGCCTATCGGCTTCTATATCTGAAATGCATATCGGCACCTATTTTTAAAATGCCAATCGGCAACTATATCTGAAATGCCTATCGGCACCTATATCTGAAATGCCTTTCGGCATTTATATCTGAAATGCCTATCGACACCTATATTTGAAATGCCTATCGGCACCTATATTTTAAATGCCTATCGGCAACTATATCTGATATGCCTATCGGCACCTATTTCTGAAATGCCTATCGGCACCTATTTTTGAAATGCCTATCCGAAACTACATCTAAAATGCCTATCGGCAACTATTTTTAAAATGCCAATCGGCAACTATATCTGAAATGCCTATCGGCACCTATTTTTGAAATGCCTATCGGAAACTACATCTGAAATGCCTATCAGCACCTATAATTGAAATGCCTATCGGCAACCATATCTGAAATGCCTATCGACACCTATATTTGAAATACCTATCGGCTTCTATATCTGAAATGCCTATCGGCACCTATTTTTAAAATGCCAATCGGCAACTATATCTGAAATGCCTATCGGCACCTATATCTGAAATGCCTTTCGGCACCAATTTTTGAAATGCCTATCGGAAACTACATCTGAAATGCCTATCAGCACCTATATTTGAAATGCCTATCGGCAACCATATCTAGAATGCTTATCGGCACCTATATTTGAAATGCCTATCGGCTTCTATATCTGAAATGCCTATCGGCACCTATTTTTTAAATTGCCAATCGGCAACTATATCTGAAATGCCTATCGGCACCTATATTTAAAATGCCTATCGGCACCTATTTTTGAAATGCCTATCAGGAAACTACATCTGAAATGCCTATCAGCACCTATATTTGAAATGCCTATCGGCAACCATATCTGGAATGCCTATCGGCACCTATATTTGAAATGCCTATCGGCTTCTATATCTGAAATGCCTATCGGCACCTATTTTTAAAATGCCAATAAGCAACTATATCTGAAATGCCTTTCGGCACCTATATCTGAAATGCCTATCGGCACCTATTTTTGAAATGCCTATCGAAAACTACATCTGAAATGCCTATAAGCACCTATATTTGAAATGCCTATCGGCAACCATATCTGGAATGCCTATCGGCACCTATATTTGAAATGTCTATCGGCTTCTATATCTGAAATGCCTATCGGCACCTATATCTGAAATGCCTATCGGCACCTATATTTGAAATGCCTATCGGAAACTACGGCTGAAATGCCTATCAGCACCAATATTTGAGATGCCTATCGGCAACCATATCTGAAATGCCTATCGACACCTATATTTGAAATACCTATCGGCTTCTATATCTGAAATGCCTATCGGCACCTATATCTAAAATGCCTATCGGCACCTATTTTTGAAATGCCTATCGGAAACTACATCTGAAATGCCTATCAGCACCAATATTTGAAATTCCTATCGGCAACAATATCCGGAATGCCTATCGGCACCTATATTTAAAATGCCGATCGGCTTCTATATCTGAAATGCCTATCGGCACCTATTTTTTAAATTCCAATCGGCACTTATATCTGAAATGCCTATCGGCACCTATATCTGAAATGCCTATCGGCACCAATTTTTGAAGTGCCTATCGGAAACTACATCTGAAATGCTTTTCAGCACTTATATTTGAAATGCTTATCGGCAACTATATCTGGAATGCCTATCGGCACCTATTTTTGAAATGCCTATCGGAAACTACATCTAAAATGCCTATCGGCACCTATTTTTAAAATGCCAATCGGCAACTATATCTTAAATGCCTATCAGCACCTATATTTGAAATGCCTATCGGCAACCATATCTGGAATGCCTATCGGCACCTATATTTGAAATGCCTATCGGCTTTTATATCTGAAATGCCTATCGACACCTATTTTTAAAATGCCAATTGGCAACTATATCTGAAATGCCTATCGGCAACTATATCTGAAATGCCTATTGGCACCTATTTTTGAAATGACTATCGAAAACTACATCTGAAATGCCTATCAGCACCTATATTTGAAATGCCTATCGGAAACCATATCTGGAATGCCTATCGGCACCTATATTTGAAATGCCTATTGGCTTCTATATCTGAAATGCCTATCGGCACCTTTTTTTAAAATGCCAATCGGCAACTATATCTGAAATGCCTATCGGCACCTATATCTGAAATGCCTATCGGCACCTATTCTTGAAATGCCTATCGGAAACTAGATCTGAAATGCCTATCAGCACCTATATTTGAAATGCCTATCGGCAACCATATCTGAAATGCCTATCGACACCTATATTTGAAATACCTATCGGCTTCTATATCTGAAATGCCTATCGGCACCTATTTTTAAAATGCCAATCGGTAACTATATCTGAAATGCCTATCGGTACCTATATCTGAAATGCCTATCGGCACCAATTTTTGAAATGCCTATCGGAAACTACATCTGGAATGCCTATCAGCACCTATGTTTGAAATGCCTATAGGCAACCATACCTGGAATGCCTATCGGCACCTATATTTGAAATGCCTATCGGCTTCTATATCTGAAATGCCTATCGACACCTATTTTTAAAATGCCAATCGGCAACTATATCTGAAATGCCTATCGGCACCTATATCTGAAATGCCTATCGGCAACTATTTTTGAAATGCCTATCGGAAACTACATCTGAAATGCCTATCAGCACCTATGTTTGAAATGCCTATCGGCAACCATATCTGAAATGCCTATCGACACCTATATTTGAAATACCTATCGGCTTCTATATCTGAAATGCCTATCGGCACCTATTTTTAAAATGCCAATCGGCAACTATATCTGAAATGCCTATCGGCACCTATATCTGAAATGTCTATCGGCACCAATTTTTGAAATGCCTATCGGAAACTACATCTGAAATGGCTATCAGCACCTATATTTGAAATGCCTATCGACAACCATATCTGGAATGCTTATCGGCACCTATATTTGAAATGCCTATCGGCTTCAATATCTGAAATGCCTATCGGCACCTATTTTTAAAATGCCAATCGGCAACTATATCTGAAATGCCTATCGGCACCTATATCTGAAATGCCTATCGGCACCTATATTTAAAATGCCTATCGGCAAACATATCTGGAATGCCTATCGGCACCTATATTTGAAATGCCTATCGGCTTCTATATCTGAAATGCCTATCGGCACATATTTTTAAAATGCCAATCGGCAACTATGTCTGTAATGCCTATCGCCACCTATTTTTTAAATGCCTATCGGAAACTACATCTGAAATGCCTATCAGCACCAATATTTGAAATGCCTATCGGCAACCATATCTGAAATGCCTATCGACACCTATATTTGAAATACCTATCGGCTTCTATATCTGAAATGCCTATCGGCACCTATTTTTAAAATGCCAATCGGCAACTATATCTGAAATGCCTATCGGCACCTATATCTGAAATGCCTATCGGCACCAATTTTTGAAATGCCTATCGGAAACTACATCTGAAATGCCTATCAGCACCTATATTTGAAATGCCTATCGACAACCATATCTGGAATGCTTATCGGCACCTATATTTGAAATGCCTATCGGCTTCAATATCTGAAATGCCTATCGGCACATATTTTTAAAATGCCAATCGGCAACTATATCTGAAATGCCTATCGGCACCTATATCTGAAATGCCTATCGGCACCTATATTTAAAATGCCTATCGGCAAACATATCTGGAATGCCTATCGGCACCTATATTTGAAATGCCTATCGGCTTCTATATCTGAAATGCCTATCGGCACATATATTTAAAATGCCAATCGGCAACTATGTCTGTAATGCCTATCGGCACCTATATCTGAAATGCCTATCGGCACCTATTTTTGAAATGCCTATCGGAAACTACATCTGAAATGCCTATCAGCACCAATATTTGAAATGCCTATCGGCAACCATATCTGAAATGCCTATCGACACCTATATTTGAAATACCTATCGGCTTCTATATCTGAAATGCCTATCGGCACCTATATCTGAAAAGCCTATCCGCACCTATTTTTGAAATGCCTATCGGAAACTACATCTGAAATGCCTATCAGCACCTATATTTGAAATGCCTATCGGCTTCTATGTCTGAAATGCCTATCGGCACCCATTTTTAAAATGCCAATCGGCGACTATACCTGAAATGCCTATCGGCACATATATCTGAATTGCCTATCGGCACCTATTTTTGAAATGCCTATCGGAAACCAGATCTAAAATGCCTATCAGCACCTATATTTGAAATGCCTATCGGCAACCATATCTGGAATGCCTATCGGCACCTATATTTGAAATGCCTATCGGCTTCTATATTTAAAATGCCTATCGGCAACCATATCTGAAATGCCTATTGACACCTATATTTGAAATACTTATCGGCTTCTATATCTGAAATGCCTATCGGCACCTATATCTAAAATGCCTAGCGGCACCAATTTTTGAAATGCCTATCGGAAACTACATCTGGAATGCCTATCAGCACCTATATTTAAAATGCCTATCGGCAACCATATCTGGAATGCCTATCAGCAACTATATTTGAAATACCTATCGGCTTCTCTATCTGAAATGCCTATCGACACCTATTTTTAAAATGCCAATCGGCAAATATATCTGAAATGCCTATCGGCACCTATTTTTAAAATGCCAATCGGCAACTATATCTGAAATACCTATCAGCACCTAAATCTGAAATGCCTATCGGCACAAATTTTTGAAATGCCTATCGGGAACTACATCTGAAATGCCTATCAGCACCTATATTTGAAATGCCTCTCGGCAACCATATCTGGAATGCTTATCGGCACCTATATTTGAAATGCCTATCGGCTTCTATATCTGAAATGCCTATCGGCAAATATTTTTAAAATGCCAATCGGCAACTATATCTGAAATGCCTATCGGCACCTATATCTGAAATGCCTATCGGCACCTATTTTTTGAAATGCCTATCGGCACCTATTTTTTGAAATGCCTATCAGCACCTATATTTGAAATGCCTATCGACAACCATATCTGGAATGCCTATCGGCACCTATATTTGAAATGCCCATCGGCTTCTATATCTGAAATGCCTATCGGCACCTATTTTTAAAATGCCAATCGGCAACTATATCTGAAATGCCTATCAGCACCTATATCTGAAATGCCTATCGGCACCTATTTTTGAAATGCCTATCGGAAACTACATCTGAAATGCCTATCAGCACCCATATTTGAAATGCCTATCGACAACCATATCTGGAATGCCTATCGGCACCTATATTTGAAATGCCTATCGGCTTCTATATCTGAAAAGCCTATCGGCACCTATTTTTAAAATGCCAAACGGCAACTATATCTGAAATGCCTATCGGCACCTATATCTGAAATGCCTATCGGCACCTATTTTTGAAATGCCTATCGGAAACTACATCTGAAATGCCTATCAGCACCTATATTTGAAATGCCTATCGGCAACTATATCTGGGATGCCTATCGGCACCTATATTTGAAATGCCTATCGGCTTCTATATCTGAAATGCCTATCGGCACCTATTTTAAAAATGCCAATCGGCAACTATATCTAAAATGCCTATCGGCACCTATATCTGAAATGCCTATCAACACCTATTTTTGAAATGCCTATCGGAAACTACATCTGAAATGCCTATCAGCACCTATATTTGAAATGCCTATCGGCAACCATATCTGGAATGCCTATCGGCACCTATATTTGAAATGCCTATTGGCTTATATCTGAAATGCCTATCAGCATCTATTTTTGAAATGCCAATCGGCAACTATATCTGTAATGCCTATCGGCACCTATATCTAAAATGCCTATTGGCACCTATTTTTGAAATGCCTATCTGAAACTACATCTGAAATCCCTATCAGCACCAATATTTGAAATGCTTATCGGCAACCATATCTGAAATGCCTATCGACACCTATATTTGAATTACCTATCGGCTTCTATATCTGAAATGCCTATCAGCACCTATTTTTAAAATGCCAATCGGCAACTATATCTGAAATGCCTATCGGCACCTATATCTGAAATGCTTATCGGCACCAATTTTTGAAATGCCTATCGGAAACTACATTTGAAATGCCTATCAGCACCTATATTTGAAATGCCTATCGGCAACCATATCTGGAATGCCGATCGGCACCTATATTTGAAATGCCTATCGGCTTCTATATTTGAAATGCCTATCGGCACCTATTTTTAAAATGCCAGTCGGCAACTATATCTGAAATGCTTATCGGCACCTATATCTGAAATGCCTATCGGCGCCTATTTTTCAAATGCCTATCGGAAACTCAATCTGAAATGCCTATCAGAACCTATATTTGAAATGCCTATCGGCAACCATATCTGGAATGCCTATCGGCACCTATATTTGAAATGCCTATCGGCTTCTATATCTGAAATGCCTATCGGCACCTATTTTAAAATGCCAATCGGCAACTATATCTGAAATTCCTATCGGCACTTATATGTGAAATGCCTATCGGCATATATTTTTGAAATGCCTATCGGAAACTACATCTGAAATGCCTATCAGCACCTATATTTGAAATGCCTATCGGCAACCATATCTGAAATGCCTATCGACACCTATATTTGAAATACCTATCGGCTTCTATATCTGAAATGCCAATCGGCACCTATTTTTAAAATGCCAATCGGTAACTATATCTGAAATGCCTATCGGCACCTATATCTGAAATGCCTATCGGCACCAATTTTTGAATTGCCTATTAGAAACTACATCTGGAATGCCTATCAGCACCTATATTTGAAATGCTTATCGGCAACCATATCTGGAATGCCTATCGGCACCTATATTTGAAATGCCTATCGGCTTCTATATCTGAAAGGCCTATCGACACCTATTTTTAAAATGCCAATCGGCAACGATATCTGAAATGCCTATGGGCACCTATATCTGAAATGCCTATCGGCACCTATTTTTGAAATGCCTATCAGAAACTACATCTGAAATGCCTATCAGCACCTATATTTGAAATGCCTATCAGCAACCATATCTGAAATGCCTATCGACACCTATATTTGAAATACCTATCGGCTTCTATATCTGAAATGCCTATCGGCACCTATTTATAAAATGCCAATCGGCAACTATATCTGAAATGCCTATCGGCACCTATATCTGAAATGCCTATCGGCACCTATTTTTGAAATGCCTATCGGAAACTACATCTGAAATGCCTATCAGCACCTATATTTGAAATGCCTATCGGCAACCATATCTGAAATGCCTATCGCCACCTATATTTAAAATACCTATCGGCTTCTATATCTGAAATGCCTATCGGCACCTATTTTTAAAATGTAAATCGGTAACTATGTCTGAAATGCCTATCGGCACCTATATCTGAAATGCCTATCGGCACCATTTTTTGAAATGCCTATCGGAAACTACATCTGGAATGCCTATCAGCACCTATATTTGAAATGCCTTACGGCAACCATATCTGGAATGCCTATCGGCACCTATATTTGAAATGCCTATCGGCTTCTATATCTGAAATGCCTATCGACACCTATTTTTAAAATGCCTATCGGCAACTATATCTGAAATGCCTATCGGCAACTATATCTGAAATGCCTATCGGCACCTATTTTTGAAATGCCTGTCGGAAACTACATCTGAAATGCCTATCAGCACCTATATTTGAAATGCCTATCGGCAACCATATCTGAAATGCCTATCGACACCTATATTTGAAATACCTATCGGCTTCTATAACTGAAATGCCTATCGGCACCTATTTTTAAAATGCCAATCGGCAACTATATCTGAAATGCCTATCGGCACCTATATCTGAAATGCCTATTGGCACCAATTTTTGAAATGCCTATCGAAAACTACATCTGAAATGCCTATCAGCACCTATATTTGAAATGCCTATCGGCAACCATATCTGGAATGCTTATCGGCACCTCTATTTGAAATGCCTATCGGCTTCTATATCTGAAATGCCTATCGGCACCTATTTTCAAAATGCCAATCGGAAACTATATCTGAAATGCCTATCGGCACCTATATCTGAAATGCCTATCGGCACCAATTTTTGAAATGCCTATCGGAAACTACATCTGAAATGCCTATCAGCACCTATATTTGAAATGCCTATCGGCAAACATATCTGGAATGCCTATCGGCACCTATATTTAAAATGCCTATCGGCTTCTATATCTGAAATGCCTATCGGCACCTATTTTTAAAATGCCAATCGGCAACTATATCTGAAATGCCTATCGGCACCTATATCTGAAATGCCTTTCGGCAATTTTATCTGAAATGCCTATCGACACCTATATTTGAAATGCCTATCGGCACCTATATTTTAAATGCCTATCGGCAACTATATCTGATATGCCTATCGGCACCTATATCTGAAATGCCTATCGGCACCTATTTTTGAAATGCCTATCGGAAACTACATCTAAAATGCCTATCGGCACCTATTTTTAAAATGCCAATCGGCAACTATATCTGAAATGCCTATCGGCTCCTATATCTGAAATGCCTATCGGCACCTATTTTTGATATGCCTATCGGAAACTACATCTGAAATTCCTATCAGCACCTATATTTGAAATGCCTATCGGCAACCATATCTGCAATGCCTATCGACAACTATATTTGAAATACCTATTGGCTTCTATATCTGAAATGCCTATCGGCAACTATTTTTAAAATGCCAATCGGCAACTATATCTGAAATGCCTATCGACACCAATTTTTGAAATGCCTATCGGAAACTACATCTGAAATGCCTATCAGCACCTATATTTGAAATGCCTATCGGCAACCATATCTGGAATGCCTATCGGCACCTATATTTGAAATGCCTATCGGCTTCTATATCTGAAATAGAGCTGTAAAAGTAACGAGAAATTGTGTACCCGCATGTATTCGTTACTAAAACAATCAGCACCCGTTACTTTCGTATCGTTACGTTACTCGTTACTTTAGAGTTTTGATACAATCAAGCACTAGCGTCCAGCTGCTAATACAATGACACGAGTGCGACTCGATGCGATACTTCATGCGAGACTCGAACATGAAGTATCGCATCGAGTCGCATTCGCGTCATTGTTAAAATTATTTTAAGAAGAGGTTTATCACAAACAAGTAACAACATACGACAACAATATAATATGGAAAATTCTTTATTGAGACAACATTAACAATTAAAAACTCTGAAACAAAATAAAATATTCTTTAGTAAAATAAATAATAATGAAAAGAAACATTTGAGAAAAACAATAACTATCTCAAATTATTTATCCAAATTTTCAATTTACAAATTATGCACTGTAAGTGTTAATGTTAAAAATATGCAAAAATACAAAATAGGCCTTTATGTTGTGAAAATTATTACTTACCTCATAAAAAATAGCAACACAACACTTTACACTACTCACCGAGCTACTCACTAAATATTATCTCTTCTAAAATAATGTTACAATGTACGGCGGTATGCCCAGCAATAACGTAATATTATATTTGTATTGTAATGTACCGAACGAATTCAAAATACATCAAAAATGAACGTACACATTACACATACACACGCATACGTACGACGCACGATGTATTCCAGTTCACGTATGATTCGTATTCGTTCGTATAACTATAACGAATCAAACCTGACTCTGTGTCTGTGACCAGCTCTGTGAATCAAACACTGACATAGGACAAATGCGAGTAACGAAATTATTTGTGAGTAACGATTCGGTACTTCGAGTCAGGCGATGTACCCGTTACTCGGTAACGAATACATACGGTTTGCTACAGCTCTAATCTGAAATGCCTATCGACACCTATTTTTAAAATGCCAATTGGCAACTATATCTGAAATGCCTATCGGCACGTATATCTGAAATGCCTATCGGTACCTATTTTTGAAATGCCTATCGGAAACTACATCTGAAATGCCTATCAGCACCTATATTTGAAATGCCTATCGGCAACCATATCTGGAATGCCTATCGGCACCTATATTTGAAATGCCTATCGGCTTCTATATCTGAAATGCCTATCGGCACCTATTTTTAAAATGCCAATCGGCAACTATATCTGAAATGCCTATCGGCACCTATATCTGAAATGCCTATCGGCACCTATTTTTAAAATGCCTTTCGGAAACTACATCTGAAATGCCTATCAGCACCTATATTTGAAATGCCTATCGGCAACCATATCTGGAATGCCTATCGGCACCTATATTTGAAATGCCTATCGGCTTCTATATCTGAAATGCCTATCGGCACCTATTTTTAAAATGCCAATCGGCAACTATATCTGTAATGCCTATCGGCACCTATATCTGAAATGCCTATCGGCACCTATTTTTGAAATGCCTATCGGAAACTACATCTGCAATGCCTATCAGCACCAATATTTGAAATGCCTATCGGCAACCATATCTGAAATGCCTATCGACACCTATATTTGAAATACCAATCGGCTTCTATATCTGAAATGCCTATCGGCACCTATTTTTAAAATGCCAATCGGCAACTATATCTGAAATGCCTATCGGCACCTATATCTGAAATGCCTATCGGCACCAATTTTTGAAATGCCTATCGGAAACTACATCTGAAATGCCTATCAGCACTTATATTTGAAATGCCTATCAGCACTTATATTTGAAATGCCTATCGGCAACCATATCTGGAATGCCTATCGGCACCTATATTTGAAATGCTTATCGGCTTCTATATCTGAAATGCCTATCGGCACCTATTTTTAAAATGTTAATCGGCAACTATATCTGAAATGCCTATCAGCACCAATTTTTGAAATGCCTATCGGAAACTACATCTGAAATGCATATCAGCACCTATATTTGAAATGCCTATCGGCAACCATATCTGAAATGCTTATCGGCACCTATATTTGAAATGCCTATCGGCTTCTATATCTGAAATGCCTATCGGCACCTATTTTTAAAATGCCAATCGGGAACTATATCTGAAATGCCTATCGGCACCTATATCTGAAATGCCTATCGGCACCAATTTTTGAAATGCCTATCGGAAACTACATCTGAAATGCCTGTCAGCACCTATATTTGAAATTCCTATCGGCAACCATATCTGAAATGCCAATCGGCTCCTATATTTGAAATGCCTATCGGCTTCTATATCTGAAATGCCTATCGGCACCTATTTTTAAAATGCTAATCGGCAACTATATCTGAAATGTCTATCGGCACCTATATCTGAAATGCCTATCGGCACCTATTTTTGAAATGCCTATCGGAAACTACATCTGAAATGCCTATCAGCACCTATATTTGAAATGCCTATCGGCAACCATATCTGGAATGCCTATCGGCACCTAAATTTGAAATGCCTTTCGGCTTCTATATCTGAAATGCCTATCGACACCTATTTTTAAAATGCCAATCGGCAACTATATCTGAAGAGCCTATCAGCACCTATATCTGAAATGCCTATCGGCACCTATTTTTGAAATGCCTATCGAAAACTACATCTAAAATGCCTATCAGCACCTATATTTGAAATGCCTATCGGCAACCACATCAGAAATGCCTATCGGCACCTATATCTAAAATGCCTTTCGGCATTTATATCTGAAATGCCTATCGGCACCTATATTTTAAATGCCTATAGGCAACTATATCTGATATGCCTATCGGCACCTATATCTGAAATGCCTATCGGTACCTATTTTTGAAATGCCTATCGGAAACTTCATCTAAAATGCCTATCGGCACCTATTTTTAAAATGCCAATCGGCAACTATATCTGAAATGCCTATCGGCACCTATATTTAAAATGCCTATCGGCAATCATATCTGAAGTACCTATCGACACCTATATTTGAAATTCCTACCGGCTTCTATATCTGAAATGCCTATCGGCACCTATTTTTAAAATGCCAATCGGCAACTATATCTGAAATGCCTATCGGCACCTATATCTGAAATGCCTATCGGCACCTATTTTTGAAATGTCTATCGGAAACTACATCTGAAATGCCTATCAGCACCTATATTTGTAATGCCTATCGGCAACCATATCTGGAATGCCTATCGGCACCTATAATTGAAATGCCTATCGGCTTCTATATTTGAAATGCCTATCGGCACCTATTTTTAAAATGCCAATCGGCAACTATATCTGAAATGCCTATCGGCACCTATATCTGAAATGCCTATCGGCACCAATTTTTGAAATGCCTATCGGAAACTACATCTGAAATGCCTATCAGCACCTATTTTTAAAATGCCAATTGGCAACTATATCTGAAATGCCTATCGGCACCTATATCTGAAATGCCTATCGGTACCTATTTTTGAAATGCCTATCGGAAACTACATCTGAAATGCCTATCAGCACTTATATTTGAAATGCCTATCGGCAACCATATCTGGAATGCCTATCGGCACCTATATTTGAAATGCTTATCGGCCTCTATATCTGAAATGCCTATCGGCACCTATTTTTAAAATGTTAACGGCAATTATATCTGAAATGCCTATCGGCACCTATATCTGTAATGCCTATCGGCACCTATTTTTGAAATGCCTATCGGAAACTACATCTGAAATGCCTATCAGCACCTATATTTGAAATGCCTATCGGCAACCATATCTGAAATGCCTATCGACACCTATATTTGAAATGCCTATCGGCTTCTATATCTGAAATACCTATCGGCACCTATTTTTAAAATGCCAATCGGCAACTATATCTGAAATGCCTATCGGCACCTATATCTGAAATGCCTATCGGCACCAATTTTTGAAATGCCTATCGGAAACTACATCTAAAATGCCTATCAGCACCTCTATTTGAAATGCCTATCGGCAACCATATCTGGAATGCTTATCGGCACCTATATTTGAAATGCCTATCGGCTTCTACATCTGAAATGCCTATCGGCACCTATTTTTAAAATGCCAATCGGCAACTATATCTGAAATGCCTATCGGCACCTATATCTGAAATGCCTATCGGCACCAATTTTTGAAATGCCTATCGGAAACTACATCTGAAATGCCTGTCAGCACCTATATTTGAAATGCCTATCGGCAACCATATCTATAATGCCAATCGGCACCTATATTTGAAATGCCTATCGGCTTCTATATCTGAAATGCCTATCGGCACCAATTTTTGAAATGCCTATCGGAAACTACATCTAAAATGCCTATCAGCACCTCTATTTGAAATGCCTATCGGCAACCATATCTGGAATGCTTATCGGCACCTATATTTGAAATGCCTATCGGCTTCTACATCTGAAATGCCTATCGGCACCTATTTTTAAAATGCCAATCGGCAACTATATCTGAAATGCCTATCGGCACCTATATCTGAAATGCCTATCGGCACCAATTTTTGAAATGCCTATCGGAAACTACATCTGAAATGCCTGTCAGCACCTATATTTGAAATGCCTATCGGCAACTATATCTATAATGCCAATCGGCACCTATATTTGAAATGCCTATCGGCTTCTATATCTGAAATGCCTATCGGCACCTATTTTTAAAATGCTAATCGGCAACTATATCTGAAATGCCTATCGGCACCTATATCTGAAATGCCTATCGGCACCTATTTTTGAAATGCCTATCGGAAACTACATCTGAAATGCCTATCAGCACCTATATTTGAAATGCCTATCGGCAACCATATCTGGAATGCCTATCGGCACCTATATTTGAAATGCCTTTCGGCTTCTATATCTGAAATTCCTATCGACACCTATTTTTAAAATGCCAATCGGCAACTATATCTGAAGAGCCTATCAGCACCTATATCTGAAATGCCTATCGGCACCTATTTTTGAAATGCCTATCGAAAACTACATCTAAAATGCCTATCAGCAACTATATTTGAAATGCCTATCGGCAACCACATCAGAAATGCCTATTGGCACCTATATCTAAAATGCCTTTCGGCATTTATATCTGAAATGCCTATCGGCACCTATATTTAAATGCCTATCGGCAACTATATCTGATATGCCTATCGGCACCTATATCTGAAATGCCTATCGGTACCTATTTTTGAAATGCCTATCGAAAACCTCATCTAAAAGGCCTATCGGCACTTATTTTCAAAATGCCAATCGGCAACTATATCTGAAATGCCTATCGGCACCTATATCTGAAATGCCTATCGGCACCTGTTTTTTAAATGCCTATCGGAAACTACATCTGAAATGCCTATCAGCACCTATATTTGAAATGCCTATCGGCAACCATATCTGAAATGCCTATCGACACCTATATTTGAAATACCTATCGGCTTCTATATCTGAAATGCCTATCGGCACCTATTTTTAAAATGCCAATCGGCAACTATATCTGAAATGCCTATCGGCACCCATATCTGAAATGCCTATCGGCACCAATTTTTGAAATGCCTATTGGAAACTACATCTAAAATGCCTATCAGCACTTATATTTGAAATGCCTATCGGCAACCATATCTGGAATGCCTATCTGCACCTATATTTGAAATGCCTATCTGCTTCTATATCTGAAATGCCTATCGACACCTATTTTTAAAATGCCAATTGGCAACTATGTCTGTAATGCCTATCGGCACCTATATCTGAAATGCCTATCGGTACCTATTTTTGAAATGCCTATCGGAAACTACATCTGAAATGCCTCTCAGCACTTATATTTGAAATGTCTATCGGCAACCATATCTGGAATGCCTATCAGCACCTATATTTGAAATGCCTTTCGGCTTCTATATATGAAATGCCTATAGGCACCTATTTTTAAAATGCCAATCGGCAACTATATCCGAAATGCCTATCGGCACTTATATCTGAAATGCCTATCGGCACCTATTTTTGAAATGCCTTTCGGAAACTACATCTGAAATGCCTATCTGCTCCTATATTTTAAATGCCTATCGGCAACCATATCTGAAATGCCTATCGCCACCTATATTTGAAATACCTATCGGCCTCTATATCTGAAATACCTATCGGCACCTGTTTTTAAAATGCCAATCGGCAACTATATCTGAAATGCCTATAGGCACCTATTTTTAAAATGCCAATCGGCAACTATATCCGAAATGCCTATCGGCACCTATATCTGAAATGCCTATCGGCACCTATTTTTGAAATGCCTATCGGAAACTACATCTGAAATGCCTATCAGCACCTATATTTAAAATGCCTATCGGCAACCATATCTAGAATGCAATCGGCACCTACATTTGAAATGCCTATCGGCTTCTATATCTGAAATGCCTATCGGCACCTATTTTTAAAATGCCAATCGGCAACTATATCTGAAGTGCCTATCGGCACCTATATCTGAAATGCCTATCGGCACCTATTTTTGAAATGCCTATCGAAAACTACATCTGAAATGCCTATCAGCACCTATATTTGAAATGCCTATCGGCAACCACATCAGAATTGTCTATCGGCACCTATATCTGAAATGCCTTTCGGCATTTATATCTGAAATGCCTATCGACACCTATATTTGAAATGCCTATCGGTACCTATATTTTAAATGCCTATCGGCAACTATATCTGATATGCCTATCGGCACCTATATCTGAAATGCCTATCGGCACCTATTTTTAAAATGCCTATCGGAAACTACATCTAAAATGCCTATCGGCACCCATTTTTAAAATGCCAATCGGCAACTATATCTGAAATGCCTATCGGCACCTATATCTGAAATGCCTATCGGCACCTATTTTTGAAATGCCAATCGGCAACTATATCTGAAGTGCCTATCGGCACCTATATCTGAAATGCCTATCGGCACCTATTTTTAAAATGCCTATCGGAAACTACATCTAAAATGCCTATCGGCACCTTTTTTTAAAATGCCAATCGGCAACTATATCTGAAATGCCTATCGGCACCTATATCTAAAATGCCTTTCGGCATTTATATCTGAAATGCCTATCGGCACCTATATTTTAAATGCCTATCGGCAACTATATCTGATATGCCTATCGGCACCTATATCTGAAATGCCTATCGGTACCTATTTTTGAAATGCCTATCGAAAACCTCATCTAAAAGGCCTATCGGCACTTATTTTCAAAATGCCAATCGGCAACTATATCTGAAATGCCTATCGGCACCTATATCTGAAATGCCTATCGGCACCTATTTTTTAAATGCCTATCGGAAACTACATCTGAAATGCCTATCAGCACCTATATTTGAAATGCCTATCGGCAACCACATCAGAATTGTCTATCGGCACCTATATCTGAAATGCCTTTCGGCATTTATATCTGAAATGCCTATCGACACCTATATTTGAAATGCCTATCGGTACCTATATTTTAAATGCCTATCGGCAACTATATCTGATATGCCTATCGGCACCTATATCTGAAATGCCTATCGGCACCTATTTTTAAAATGCCTATCGGAAACTACATCTAAAATGCCTATCGGCACCCATTTTTAAAATGCCAATCGGCAACTATATCTGAAATGCCTATCGGCACCTATATCTGAAATGCCTATCGGCACCTATTTTTGAAATGCCAATCGGCAACTATATCTGAAGTGCCTATCGGCACCTATATCTGAAATGCCTATCGGCACCTATTTTTAAAATGCCTATCGGAAACTACATCTAAAATGCCTATCGGCACCTTTTTTTAAAATGCCAATCGGCAACTATATCTGAAATGCCTATCGGCACCTATATCTGAAATGCCTATCGGCACCTATTTTTGAAATGCCTATCGGAAACAACATCTGAAATGCCTATCAGGAACTATATTTGAAATGCCTATCGGCAACCATATCTGAAATGCCTATCGACACCTATATTTGAAACACCTATCGGCTTCTATATCTGAAATGCCTATCGGCACCTTTTTTTAAAATGCCAATCGGCAACTATATCTGAAATGCCTATCGGCACCTATATCTAAAATGCCTATCGGCACCTATTTTTGAAATGCCTATCGGAAACTACTTCTGAAATGCCTATCAGCACCTATATTTGAAATTCCTATCGGCAACCATATCCGGAATGCCTATCGGTACCTATATTTGAAATGCCTATCGGCTTCTATATCTGAAATGCCTATCGGCACCTATTTTTAAAATGCCTATCGGCAACCATATCTGGCATGCCTATCGGCACCTATATTTGAAATGCCTATCGGCTTCTATATCTGAAATGCCTATTGGCACCTATTTTAAAAATGAAAATCGGCAACTATATCTGAAATGCCTATCGGCACCTATATCTGAAATGTTTATCGGCACCTATTTTTGTAATGCCTATCGGAAACTACATCTGAAATGCCTATCAGCACCAATATTTGAAATGCCTATCGGCAATCATATCTGAAATGCCTATCGACACCTATATTTGAAATACCTATCGGCTTCTATATCTGAAATGCCTTTCAGCACTTATATTTGAAAGGCCTATCGGCAACCATGTCTGGAATGCTTATCGGCACCTACATTTGAAATGCCTATCGGCTTCTATATCTGAAATGCCTATCGGCACCTATTTTAAAAATGCCAATCGGCAACTATATCTGAAATGCCTATCGGCACCTATATCTGAAATGCCTATCGGCACCTATTTTTGAAATGCCTATCGGGAACTACATCTGAAATGCAAATCAGCACCTATGTTTGAAATGCCTATCGGCAATCATATCTGAAATGCCTATCGACACCTATATTTGAAATACCTATCGGCTTCTATATCTGAAATGCCTTTCAGCACTTATATTTGAAAGGCCTATCGGCAACCATGTCTGGAATGCTTATCGGCACCTACATTTGAAATGCCTATCGGCTTCTATATCTGAAATGCCTATCGGCACCTATTTTAAAAATGCCAATCGGCAACTATATCTGAAATGCCTATCGGCACCTATATCTGAAATGCCTATCGGCACCTATTTTTGAAATGCCTATGGGGAACTACATCTGAAATGCAAATCAGCACCTATCTTTGAAATGCCTATCGGAAACTACATCTGAAATGCCTATCAGCACCAATATTTGAAATGCCTATCGGCAACCATATCTGAAATGCCTATCGACACCTATATTTGAAATACCTATCGGCTTCTATATCTGAAATGCCTATCGGCACCTATTTTAAAAATGCCAATCGGCAACTATAACAAAAATGCCTATCGGCACCTATATCTGAAATGCCTATCGGAACCAATTTTTGAAATGCCTATCGGAAACTACATCTGAAATGCCTTTCAGCACTTATATTTGAAATGCCTATCTGCAACTATATCTGGAATGCCTATCGGCACCTACATTTGAAATGCCTATCGGCTTCTATATCTGAAATGCCTATCGGCACCTATTTTAAAAATGCCAATCGGCAACTATATCTGAAATGCTTATCGGCACTTATATCTGAAATGCCTATCGGCACCTATTTTTGAAATGCCTATCGGAAACTACATCTGAAATGCCTATCAGCACCTATATTTGAAATGCCTATCGGCAACCATATCTGGAATGCAATCGGCACCTACATTTGAATTGCCTATCGGCTTCTATATCTGAAATGCCTATCGGCACCTATTTTTAAAATGCCAATCGGCAACTATATCTGAAGTGCCTATCGGCACCTATATCTGAAATGCCTATCGGCACCTATTTTTGAAATGCCTATCGAAAACTACATCTGTAATGCCTATCAGCACCTATATTTGAAATGCCTATCGGCAACCACATCAGAAAAGCCTATCGGCACCTATATCTGAAATGCCTATCGGCACCTATTTTTTAAATGCCTATCGGAAACTACATCTAAAATGCCTATCGGCACCCATTTTTAAAATGCCAATCGGCAACTATATCTGAAATGCCTATCGGCACCTATTTTTGAAATGCCTATCGGAAACTACATCTGAAATGCCTATCAGGAACTATATTTGAAATGCCTATCGGCAACCATATCTGAAATGCCTATCGACACCTATATTTGAAACACCTATCGGCTTCTATATCTGAAATGCCTATCGGCACCTTTTTTTAAAATGCCAATCGGCAACTATATCTGAAATGCCTATCGGCACCTATATCTGAAATGCCTAGCGGCACCAATTTTTGAAATGCCTATCGGAAACTACATCTGAAATGCCTATCAGCACCTATATTTGAAATGCCTATCGGCAACCATATCTGGAATGCCTATCGGCACCTATATTTAAAATGCCTATCGGCTTCTATATCTGAAATGCCTATCGACACCTATTTTTAAAATGCCAATTGGCAACTATATCTGAAATGCCTATCGGCACCTATATCTGAAATGCCTATCGGTACCTATTTTTGAAATGCCTATCGGAAACTACATCTGAAATGCCTATCAGCACTTATATTTGAAATGCCTATCGGCAACCATATCTGGAATGCCTATCGGCACCTATATTTGAAATGCCTATCGGCTTCTATATCTGAAATGCCTATCGGCACCTATTTTTAAAATGCCAATCGGCAACTATTACTGAAATGCTTATCGGCACCTATATCTGAAATGCCTATCGGCACCTATTTTTGAAATGCCTTTCGGAAACTACATCTGAAATGCCTATCTGCTCCTATATTTGAAATGCCTATCGGCAACCATATCTGAAATGCCTATCGACACCTATATTTGAAATACCTATCGGCCTCTATATCTGAAATGCCTATCGGCACCTGTTTTTAAAAAGCCAATCGGCAAGTATATCTGAAATGCCTATCGGCACCTATGTCTGAAGTGCCTATCGGCATCAATTTTTGAAATGCCTATCGGAAACTACATCTAAAATGCCTATCAGCACCTTTATTTGAAATGCCTATTGGCAACCATATATGGAATGCCTATCGGCACCTATATTTGAAATGCCTATCGGCTTCTATATCTGAAATGCCTTTCGGCACCTATTTTTAAAATGCCGATTGGCAAATATATCTGAAATGCCTATCGGCACCTATATCTGAAATGCCTATCGGCACCTATTTTTGAAATGCCTATCGGAAACTACATCTGAAATGCCTATCAACATCAATATTTGAAAGGCCTATCGGCAACCATATCTGAAATGCCTATCGACACTTATATTTGAAATACCTATCGGCTTCTATATTTGAAATGCCTATCGGCACCTATTTTTAAAATGCCAATCGGCAACTATATCTGATATGCCTATCGGCACCTATATCTGAAATGCCTATCGGCACCTATATCTGAAATGCCTATCGACACCAATTTTTGAAATGCCTATCGGAAACTACATCTGAAATGCCTATCAGCACCAATATTTGAAATGCCTATCGGCAACTATATCTGGAATGCCTATCGGCACCTATATTTGAAATGCCTATCGGCTTCTATATCTGAAATGCCTATCGGCACCTATTTTTGAAATGCCTATCGGAAACTACATCTGAAATGCCTATCAGCCCTCATATTTGAAATGCCTATCGGCAACCATATCTGGAATGTCTATCGGCACCTATATTTGAAATGCCTATCGGCACCTATTTTAAAAATGCCAATCGGCAACTATATCTGAAATGCCTATCAGCACCTATATTTGGAATGCCTATCGGCAACCATATCTAGAATGCCTATCAGCACCTATATTTGAAATGCCTATCGGCTTCTATATCTGAAATGCCTATCGGCACCTATTTTTAAAATGCCTATCGGCAACTATATCTGAAGTGCCTATCGGCACCAATATCTGAAATGCCTATCGGCACCTATTTTTGAAATGCCTATCGAAAACTACATCTGAAATGCCTATCAGCACCTATATTAGAAATGCCTATCGGCAACCACATCAGAAATTCCTATCGGCACCTATATCTGAAATGCCTTTCGGCATTTATATCTAAAATGCTTATCGACACCTATATTTGAAATGCCTATCGGCACCTATATTTTAAATGCCTATCGGCGACTATATCTGATATGCCTATCGGCACCTATATCTGAAATGCCTATCGGCACCTATTTTTAAAATGCCTATTGGAAGCTACATCTAAAATGCCTATCGGCATCTATTTTTAAATATGCCAATCGGCAACTATATCTTAAATGCCTATCAGCACCTATATTTGAAATGCCTATCGGCAACCATATCTGGAATGCCTATCGGCACATATATTTAAAATGCCTATCGGCTTCTATATCTGAAATGCCTATCGACACCTATATCTGAAATGCCTATCGGAAACTACATCTGAAATGCCTATCAGCACTTATATTTGAAATCCCTATCGGCAACCATATCTGGAATGCCTATCGGCACCTATATTTGAAATGCCTATCGGCTTCTATATCTGAAATGCCTATCGGCTTCTATATCTGAAATGTTTATCGGCACCTATTTTTAAAATGCCAATCGGCAACTATATCTGTAATGCCTATCGGCACCTATATCTGAAATGCCTATCGGCACCTATTTTTGAAATGCCTATCGGAAACTACATCTGAAATGCCTATCAACACCAATATTTGAAATGCCTATCGGCAACCATATCTGAAATGCCTATCGGCACCTATATCTGAAATGCCTATCGGCACCTATTTTTGAAATGCCTATCGGAAACTACATCTGAAATGCCTATCAGCACCTATATTTGGAATGCCTATCGGCAACCATATCTGAAATGCCTATCGGCATCTATATTTGAAATGCCTATCGGCTTCTATATCTGAAATGCCTATCGGCACCTATTTTTAAAATGCCTATCGGCAACTATATCTGAAGTGCTTATCGACACCAATATCTGAAATGCCTATCGGCACCTATTTTTGAAATGCCTATCGAAAACTATATCTGAAATGCCTATCAGCACCTATATTTGCAATGCCTATCGGCAACCATATCTGGAATGCCTATCGGCACCTATATTTGAAATGCCTATCGGCTTCTATATCTGAAATGCCTATCGACACCTATTTTAAAAATGCCAATTGGCAACTATAACTGCAATGCCTATCGGCTTCTATATCTGAAATGCCTATCGGCACCTATTTTTAAAATGCCAATCGGCAACTATATCTGAAATGCCTATCGGCACCTATATCTGAAATGCCTATCGGCACCTATTTTTGTAATGCCTTTCGGAAACTACATCTGAAATGCCTATCTGCTCCTATATTTGAAATGCCTATCGGCAACCATATCTGAAATGCCTATTGACACTTATATTTGAAATACCTATCGGCTTCTATATCTGAAATGCCTATCGGCACCTGTTTTTAAAATGCCAATCGGCAACTATATCCGAAATGCCTATCGGCACTTATTTTTAAAATGCCAATTGGCAACTATATCTGAAATGCCTATCGGTAACTATATCTGAAATGCCTATCGGCACCTATTTTTGTAATGCCTATCGGAAACTACATCTGAAATGCCTATCAGCACTTATATTTGAAATGTCTATCGGCAACCATATCTGGGATGCCTATCGGCACCTATATTTGAAATGCCTATTGGCTTCTATATCTGAAATGCCTATCGGCACCTATATCTGAAATGCCTATCGGCACCTATTTTTGTAATGCCTATCGGCTTCTATATCTGAAATGCCTATCGGCACCAATTTTTGAAATGCCTATCGGAAACTACATCTAAAATGCCTATCAGCACCTCTATTTGAAATGCCTATCGGCAACCATATCTATAATGCCAATCGGCACCTATATTTGAAATGCCTATCGGCTTCTATATCTGAAATGCCTATCGGCACCTATTTTTGAAATGCCTATCGGAAACTACATCTAAAATGCCTATCAGCACCTCTATTTGAAATGCCTATCGGCAACCATATCTGGAATGCTTATCGGCACCTATATTTGAAATGCCTATCGGCTTCTACATCTGAAATGCCTATCGGCACCTATTTTTAAAATGCCAATCGGCAACTATATCTGAAATGCCTATCGGCACCTATATCTGAAATGCCTATCGGCACCAATTTTTGAAATGCCTATCGGAAACTACATCTGAAATGCCTGTCAGCACCTATATTTGAAATGCCTATCGGCAACTATATCTATAATGCCAATCGGCACCTATATTTGAAATGCCTATCGGCTTCTATATCTGAAATGCCTATCGGCACCTATTTTTAAAATGCTAATCGGCAACTATATCTGAAATGCCTATCGGCACCTATATCTGAAATGCCTATCGGCACCTATTTTTGAAATGCCTATCGGAAACTACATCTGAAATGCCTTTCAGCACCTATATTTGAAATGCCTATCGGCAACCATATCTTGAATGCCTATCGGCACCTATATTTGAAATGCCTTTCGGCATCTATATCTGAAATTCCTATCGACACCTATTTTTAAAATGCCAATCGGCAACTATATCTGAAGAGGCTATCAGCACCTATATCTGAAATGCCTATCGGCACCTATTTTTGAAATGCCTATCGAAAACTACATCTAAAATGCCTATCAGCAACTATATTTGAAATGCCTATCGGCAACCACATCAGAAATGCCTATTGGCACCTATATCTAAAATGCCTTTCGGCATTTATATCTGAAATGCCTATCGGCACCTATATTTTAAATGCCTATCGGCAACTATATCTGATATGCCTATCGGCACCTATATCTGAAATGCCTATCGGTACCTATTTTTGAAATGCCTATCGAAAACCTCATCTAAAAGGCCTATCGGCACTTATTTTTAAAATGCCAATCGGCAACTATATCTGAAATGCCTATCGGCAACTATATTTGAAATGCCTATCGGCAATCATATCTGAAATACCTATAGACACCTATATTTGAAATTCTTACCGGCTTCTATATCTGAAATGCCTATCGGCACCTATTTTCAAAATGCCAATCGGCAACTATATCTGAAATGCCTATCGGCACCTATATCTGAAATGCCTATCGGCACCTATTTTTTAAATGCCTATCGGAAACTACATCTGAAATGCCTATCAGCACCTATATTTGAAATGCCTATCGGCAACCATATCTGAAATGCCTATCGACACCTATATTTGAAATACCTATCGGCTTCTATATCTGAAATGCCTATCGGCACCTATTTTTAAAATGCCAATCGGCAACTATATCTGAAATGCCTATCGGCACCCATATCTGAAATGCCTATCGGCACCAATTTTTGAAATGCCTATTGGAAACTACATCTAAAATGCCTATCAGCACTTATATTTGAAATGCCTATCGGCAACCATATCTGGAATGCCTATCTGCACCTATATTTGAAATGCCTATCTGCTTCTATATCTGAAATGCCTATCGACACCTATTTTTAAAATGCCAATTGGCAACTATGTCTGAAATGCCTATCGGCACCTATATCTGAAATGCCTATCGGTACCTATTTTTGAAATGCCTATCGGAAACTACATCTGAAATGCCTCTCAGCACTTATATTTGAAATGTCTATCGGCAACCATATCTGGAATGCCTATCAGCACCTATATTTGAAATGCCTTTCGGCTTCTATATCTGAAATGCCTATAGGCACCTATTTTTAAAATGCCAATCGGCAACTATATCCGAAATGCCTATCGGCACCTATATCTGAAATGCCTATCGGCACCTATTTTTGAAATGCCTTTCGGAAACTACATCTGAAATGCCTATCTGCTCCTATATTTTAAATGCCTATCGGCAACCATATCTGAAATGCCTATCGCCACCTATATTTGAAATACCTATCGGCCTCTATATCTGAAATACCTATCGGCACCTGTTTTTAAAATGCCAATCGGCAACTATATCTGAAATGCCTATAGGCACCTATTTTTAAAATGCCAATCGGCAACTATATCCTAAATGCCTATCGGCACCTTTATCTGAAATGCCTATCAGCACCTATTTTTGAAATGCCTATCGGAAACTACATCTGAAATGCCTATCAGCACCTATATTTAAAATGCCTATCGGCAACCATATCTAGAATGCAATCGGCACCTACATTTGAAATGCCTATCGGCTTCTATATCTGAAATGCCTATCGGCACCTATTTTTAAAATGCAAATCGGCAACTATATCTGAAGTGCCTATCGGCACCTATATCTGAAATGCCTATCGGCACCTATTTTTGAAATGCCTATCGAAAACTACATCTGAAATGCCTATCAGCACCTATATTTGAAATGCCTATCGGCAACCACATCAGAATTGCCTATCGGCACCTATATCTGAAATGCCTTTCGGCATTTATATCTGAAATGCCTATCGACACCTATATTTGAAATGCCTATCGGTACCTATATTTTAAATGCCTATCGGCAACTATATCTGATATGCCTATCGGCACCTATATCTGAAATGCCTATCGGCACCTATTTTTAAAATGCCTATCGGAAACTACATCTAAAATGCCTATCGGCACCCATTTTTAAAATGCCAATCGGCAACTATATCTGAAATGCCTATCGGCACCTATATCTGAAATGCCTATCGGCACCTATTTTTGAAATGCCAATCGGCAACTATATCTGAAGTGCCTATCGGCACCTATATCTGAAATGCCTATCGGCACCTATTTTTAAAATGCCTATCGGAAACTACATCTAAAATGCCTATCGGCACCTTTTTTTAAAATGCCAATCGGCAACTATATCTGAAATGCCTTTTGGCACCTATATCTGAAATGCCTATCGGCACCTATTTTTGAAATGCCTATCGGAAACAACATCTGAAATGCCTATCAGGAACTATATTTGAAATGCCTATCGGCAACCATATCTGAAATGCCTATCGACACCTATATTTGAAACACCTATCGGCTTCTATATCTGAAATGCCTATCGGCACCTTTTTTTAAAATGCCAATCGGCAACTATATCTGAAATGCCTATCGGCACCTATATCTAAAATGCCTATCGGCACCTATTTTTGAAATGCCTATCGGAAACTACTTCTGAAATGCCTATCAGCACCTATATTTGAAATTCCTATCGGCAACCATATCCGGAATGCCTATCGGTACCTATATTTGAAATGCCTATCGGCTTCTATATCTGAAATGCCTATCGGCACTTATTTTTAAAATGCCTATCGGCAACCATATCTGGAATGCCTATCGGCACCTATATTTGAAATGCCTATCGGCTTCTATATCTGAAATGCCTATTGGCACCTATTTTAAAAATGAAAATCGGCAACTATATCTGAAATGCCTATCGGCACCTATATCTGAAATGTTTATCGGCACCTATTTTTGAAATGCCTATCGGAAACTACATCTGAAATGCCTATCAGCACCAATATTTGAAATGCCTATCGGCAATCATATCTGAAATGCCTATCGACACCTATATTTGAAATACCTATCGGCTTCTATATCTGAAATGCCTTTCAGCACTTATATTTGAAATGCCTATCGGCAACCATGTCTGGAATGCTTATCGGCACCTACATTTGAAATGCCTATCGGCTTCTATATCTGAAATGCCTATCGGCACCTATTTTAAAAATGCCAATCGGCAACTATATCTGAAATGCCTATCGGCACCTATATCTGAAATGCCTATCGGCACCTATTTTTGAAATGCCTATCGGGAACTACATCTGAAATGCAAATCAGCACCTATGTTTGAAATGCCTATCGGCAACCATATCTGGAATGCCTATCGGCACCTATATTTGAAATGCCTATCGAATTCTATATCTGAAATGCCTATCGGCACCTATTTTAAAAATGCCAATCGGCAACTATAACAAAAATGCCTATCGGCACCTATATCTGAAATGCCTATCGGCACCTATTTTTGTAATGTCTTTCGGAAACTACATCTGAAATGCCTATCTGCTCCTATATTTGAAATGCCTATCGGCAACCATATCTGAAATGCCTATTGACACTTATATTTGAAATACCTATCGGCTTCTATATCTGAAATGCCTATCGGCACCTGTTTTAAAAATGCCAATCGGCAACTATATCTGAAATGCCTATCGGCACTTATTTTTAAAATGCCAATTGGCAACTATATCTGAAATGCCTATCGGTAACTATATCTGAAATGCCTATCGGCACCTATTTTTGAAATGCCTATCGGAAACTACATCTAAAATGCCTATCAGCACTTATATTTGAAATGTCTATCGGCAACCATATCTGGGATGCCTATCGGCACCTATATTTGAAATGCCTATTGGCTTCTATATCTGAAATGCCTATCGGCACCTATATCTGAAATGCCTATCGGCACCTATTTTTGTAATGCCTTTCGGAAACTACATCTGAAATGCCTATCTGTTCCTATATTTGAAATGCCTATCGGCAACCATATCTGAAATGCCTATCGACACTTATATTTGAAATACCTATCGGCTTCTATATCTGAAAGGCCTATCGGCACCTGTTTTTAAAATGCCAATCGGCAACTATATCTGAAATGCCTATCGGCACCTATATCTGAAATGCCTATCGGCACCTATTTTTGAAATGCCTATCGGCACCAATTTTTTAAATGCCTATCGGAAACTACATCTGAAATGCCTATCAGCACTTATATTTGAAATGCCTATCGGCAACCATATCTGAAATGCCTATCGGCACCTATATCTGAAATGCCTATCGGCACCTATTTTTGAAATACCTATCGGCACCAATTTTTTAAATGCCTATCGGAAACTACATCTGAAATGCCTATCAGCACCTATATATAAAATGCCTATCGGCAACCATATCTGGAATGCCTATAGGCACCTATATTTGAAATGCCTATCGGCTTCTATATCTGAGATGCCTATCGGCACCTATTTTTAAAATGCCAATCGACAACTATATCTGAAATGCCTATCGGCACCTATATCTGAAATGCCGATCGGCACCTATTTTCGAAATGCCTATCGGAAACTACATCTGAAATGCCTTTCAGCACTTATATTTGAAATGCCTATCTGCAACTATATCTGGAATGCCTATCGGCACCTACATTTGAAATGCCTATCGGCTTCTATATCTGAAATGCCTATCGGCACCTATTTTAAAAATGCCAATCGGCAACTATATCTGAAATGCCTATCGGCACCTATATCTGAAATGCCTATCGGCACCTATTTTTGAAATGCCTATCGGAAACTACATCTGAAATGCCTATCAGCACCTATATTTGAAATGCCTATCGGCAACCATATCTGGAATGCCTATCGGCACCTATATTTGAAATGCCTTTCGGCTTCTATATCTGAAATGCCTATCGACACCTATTTTTAAAATGCCAATCGGCAACTATATCTGAAGAGCCTATCAGCACCTATATCTGAAATGCCTATCGGCACCTATTTTTGAAATGCCTATCGAAAACTACATTTAAAATGCCTATCAGCAACTATATTTGAAATGCCTATCGGCAACCACATCAGAAATGCCTATCGGCACCTATATCTAAAATGCCTTTCGGCATTTATATCTGAAATGCCTATCGGCACCTATATTTTAAATGCCTATCGGCAACTATATCTGATATGCCTATCGGCACCTATATCTGAAATGCCTATCGGTACCTATTTTTGAAATGCCTATCGAAAACTTCATCTAAAATGCCTATCGGCACCTATTTTTAAAATGCCAATCTGCAACTATATCTGAAATGCCTATCGGCACCTATATTTGAAATGCCTATCGGCAATCATATCTGAAATACCTATAGACACCTATATTTGAAATTCCTACCGGCTTCTATGTCTGAAATGCCTATCGGCACCTATTTTTAAAATGCCAATCGGCAACTATATCTGAAATGCCTATCGGCACCTATATCTGAAATGCCTATCGGCACCTATATTTGAAATGCCTATCGGCAATCATATCTGAAATACCTATAGACACCTATATTTGAAATTCCTACCGGCTTCTATATCTGAAATGCCTATCGGCACCTATTTTTAAAATGCCAATCGGCAACTATATCTGAAATGCCTATCGGCACCTATATCTGAAATGCCTATCGGCACCTATTTTTGAAATGTCTATCGGAAACTACATCTGAAATGCCTATCAGCACCTATATTTGTAATGCCTATCGGCAACCATATCTGGAATGCCTATCGGCACCTATAATTGAAATGCCTATCGGCTTCTATATCTGAAATGCCTATCGGCACCTATTTTTAAAATGCCAATCGGCAACTATATCTGAAATGCCTATCGGCACCTATATCTGAAATGCCTATCGGCACCAATTTTTGAAATGCCTATCGGAAACTACATCTGAAATGCCTATCAGCACCTATTTTTAAAATGCCAATTGGCAACTATATCTGAAATGCCTATCGGCACCTATATCTGAAATGCCTATCGGTACCTATTTTTGAAATGCCTATCGGAAACTACATCTGAAATGCCTATCAGCACTTATATTTGAAATGCCTATCGGCAACCATATCTGGAATGCCTATCGGCACCTATATTTGAAATGCTTATCGGCTTCTATATCTGAAATGCCTATCGGCACCTATTTTTAAAATGTTAACGGCAACTATATCTGAAATGCCTATCGGCACCTATATCTGTAATGCCTATCGGCACCTATTTTTGAAATGCCTATCGGAAACTACATCTGAAATGCCTATCAGCACCTATATTTGAAATGCCTATCGGCAACCATATCTGAAATGCCTATCGACACCTATATTTGAAATGCCTATCGGCTTCTATATCTGAAATACCTATCGGCACCTATTTTTAAAATGCCAATCGGCAACTATATCTGAAATGCCTATCGGCACCTATATCTGAAATGCCTATCGGCACCAATTTTTGAAATGCCTATCGGAAACTACATCTAAAATGCCTATCAGCACCTCTATTTGAAATGCCTATCGGCAACCATATCTGGAATGCTTATCGGCACCTATATTTGAAATGCCTATCGGCTTCTACATCTGAAATGCCTATCGGCACCTATTTTTAAAATGCCAATCGGCAACTATATCTGAAATGCCTATCGGCACCTATATCTGAAATGCCTATCGGCACCAATTTTTGAAATGCCTATTGGAAACTACATCTAAAATGCCTATCAGCACTTATATTTGAAATGCCTATCGGCAACCATATCTAGAATGCCTATCAGCACCTATATTTGAAATGCCTTTCGGCTGCTATATCTGAAATGCCTATAGGCACCTATTTTTAAAATGCCAATCGGCAACTATATCCGAAATGCCTATCGGCACCTATATCTGAAATGCCTATCGGCAACTATTTTTGAAATGCCTTTCGGAAACTACATCTGAAATGCCTATCTGCTCCTATATTTTAAATGCCTATCGGCAACCATATCTGAAATGCCTATCGCCACCTATATTTGAAATACCTATCGGCCTCTATATCTGAAATACCTATCGGCACCTGTTTTTAAAATGCCAATCGGCAACTATATCTGAAATGCCTATAGGCACCTATTTTTAAAATGCCAATCGGCAACTATATCCGAAATGCCTATCGGCACCTATATCTGAAATGCCTATCGGCACCTATTTTTGAAATGCCTATCGGAAACTACATCTGAAATGCCTATCAGCACCTATATTTAAAATGCCTATCGGCAACCATATCTAGAATGCAATCGGCACCTACATTTGAAATGCCTATCGGCTTCTATATCTGAAATGCCTATCGGCTCCTATTTTTAAAATGCCAATCGGCAACTATATCTGAAGTGCCTATCGGCACCTATACCTGAAATGCCTATCGGCAACTATTTTTGAAATGCCTATCGGAAACTACATCTAAAATGCCTATCGGCACCTTTTTTTAAAATGCCAATCGGCAACTATATCTGAAATGCCTATCGGCACCTATATCTGAAATGCCTATCGGCACCTATTTTTGAAATGCCTATCGGAAACAACATCTGAAATGCCTATCAGGAACTATATTTGAAATGCCTATCGGCAACCATATCTGAAATGCCTATCGACACCTATATTTGAAACACCTATCGGCTTCTATATCTGAAATGCCTATCGGCACCTTTTTTTAAAATACCAATCGGCAACTATATCTGAAATGCCTATCGGCACCTATATCTAAAGTGCCTATCGGCACCTATTTTTGAAATGCCTATCGGAAACTACTTCTGAAATGCCTATCAGCACCTATATTTGAAATTCCTATCGGCAACCATATCCGGAATGCCTATCGGTACCTATATTTGAAATGCCTATCGGCTTCTATATCTGAAATGCCTATCGGCACCTATTTTTAAAATGCCAATCGGCAACTATATCTGAAATGCCTATCGGCACCTATATCTGAAATGCCTATCGGCACCAATTTTTGAAATGCCTATCGGGAACTACATCTGAAATGCCTTTCAGCACTTATATTTGAAATGCCTATCGGCAACCATATCTGGAATGCCTATCGGCACCTATATTTGAAATGCCTATCGGCTTCTATATCTGAAATGCCTATTGGCACCTATTTTAAAAATGAAAATCGGCAACTATATCTGAAATGCCTATCGGCACCTATATCTGAAATGCCTATCGGCACCTATTTTTGAAATGCCTATCGGAAACTACATCTGAAATGCCTATCAGCACCAATATTTGAAATGCCTATCGGCAATCATATCTGAAATGCCTATCGACACCTATATTTAAAATACCTATCGGCTTCTATATCTGAAATGCCTTTCAGCACTTATATTTGAAATGCCTATCGGCAACCATGTCTGGAATGCCTCTCGGCACCTACATTTGAAATGCCTGTCGGCTTCAATATCTGAAATGCCTATCGGCACCTATTTTAAAAATGCCAATCGGCAACTATATCTGAAATGCCTATCGGCACTTATATCTGAAATGCCTATCGGCACCTATTTTTGAAATGCCTATCGGAAACTACATCTGAAATGCAAATCAGCACCTATGTTTGAAATGCCTATCGGCAACCATATCTGGAATGCCTATCGGCACCTATATTTGAAATGCCTATCGAATTCTATATCTAAATTGCCTATCGGCACCTATTTTAAAAATGCCAATCGGCAACTATATCTGAAATGCCTATCGGCACCTATATCTGAAATGCCTATCGGCACCTATCTTTGAAATGCCTATCGGAAACTACATCTGAAATGCCTATCAGCACCAATATTTGAAATGCCTATCGGCAACCATATCTGAAATGCCTATCGACACCTATATTTGAAATCCCTATCGGCTTCTATATCTGAAATGCCTATCGGCACCTATTTTTAAAATGCCAATCGGCAACTATATCTGAAGTGCCTATCGGCACCTATATCTGAAATGCCTATCGGCACCTATTTTTGAAATGCCTATCGAAAACTACATCTGTAATGCCTATCAGCACCTATATTTGAAATGCCTATCGGCAACCACATCAGAAAAGCCTATCGGCACCTATATCTGAAATGCCTATCGGCACCTATTTTTTAAATGCCTATCGGAAACTACATCTAAAATGCCTATCGGCACCCATTTTTAAAATGCCAATCGGTAACTATATCTGAAATGCCTATCGGCACCTATTTTTGAAATGGCTATCGGAAACTACATCTGAAATGCCTATCAGGAACTATTTTTAAAATGCCAATCGGCAACTATATCCGAAATGCCTATCGGCACCTATATCTGAAATGCCTATCGGCACCTATTTTTGAAATGCCTTTCGGAAACTACATCTGAAATGCCTATCTGCTCCTATATTTTAAATGCCTATCGGCAACCATATCTGAAATGCCTATCGCCACCTATATTTCAAATACCTATCGGCCTCTATATCTAAAATACCTATCGGCACCTGTTTTTAAAATGCCAATCGGCAACTATATCTGAAATGCCTATAGGCACCTATTTTTAAAATGCTAATCGGCAACTATATCCGAAATGCCTATCGGCACCTATATCTGAAATGCCTATCGGCACCTATTTTTGAAATGCCTATCGGAAACTACATCTGAAATGCCTATCAGCACCTATATTTAAAATGCCTATCGGCAACCATATCTAGAATGCAATCGGCACCTACATTTGAAATGCCTATCGGCTTCTATATCTGAAATGCCTATCGGCTCCTATTTTTAAAATGCCAATCGGCAACTATATCTGAAGTGCCTATCGTCACCTATACCTGAAATGCCTATCGGCACCTATTTTTGAAATGCCTATCGAAAACTACATCTGAAGTGCCTATCGGCACCTATATCTGAAATGCCTATCGGCACCTATTTTTAAAATGCCTATCGGAAACTACATCTAAAATGCCTATCGGCACCTTTTTTTAAAATGCCAATCGGCAACTATATCTGAAATGCCTATCGGCACCTATATCTGAAATGCCTATCGGCACCTATTTTTGAAATGCCTATCGGAAACAACATCTGAAATGCCTATCAGGAACTATATTTGAAATGCCTATCGGCAACCATATCTGAAATGCCTATCGACACCTATATTTGAAACACCTATCGGCTTCTATATCTGAAATGCCTATCGGCACCTTTTTTTAAAATGCCAATCGGCAACTATATCTGAAATGCCTATCGGCACCTATATCTAAAGTGCCTATCGGCACCTATTTTTGAAATGCCTATCGGAAACTACTTCTGAAATGCCTATCAGCACCTATATTTGAAATTCCTATCGGCAACCATATCCGGAATGCCTATCGGTACCTATATTTGAAATGCCTATCGGCTTCTATATCTGAAATGCCTATCGGCACCTATTTTTAAAATGCCAATCGGCAACTATATCTGAAATGCCTATCGGCACCTATATCTGAAATGCCTATCGGCACCAATTTTTGAAATGCCTATCGGGAACTACATCTGAAATGCCTTTCAGCACTTATATTTGAAATGCCTATCGGCAACCATATCTGGAATGCCTATCGGCACCTATATTTGAAATGCCTATCGGCTTCTATATCTGAAATGCCTATTGGCACCTATTTTAAAAATGAAAATCGGCAACTATATATGAAATGGCTATCGGCACCTATATCTGAAATGCCTATCGGCACCTATTTTTGAAATGCCTATCGGAAACTACATCTGAAATGCCTATCAGCACCAATATTTGAAATGCCTATCGGCAATCATATCTGAAATGCCTATCGACACCTATATTTGAAATACCTATCGGCTTCTATATCTGAAATGCCTTTCAGCACTTATATTTGAAATGCCTATCGGCAACCATGTCTGGAATGCCTCTCGGCACCTACATTTGAAATGCCTATCGGCTTCAATATCTGAAATGCCTATCGGCACCTATTTTAAAAATGCCAATCGGCAACTATATCTGAAATGCCTATCGGCACTTATATCTGAAATGCCTATCGGCACCTATTTTTGAAATGCCTATCGGAAACTACATCTGAAATGCAAATCAGCACCTATGTTTGAAATGCCTATCGGCAACCATATCTGGAATACCTATCGGCACCTATATTTGAAATGCCTATCGAATTCTATATCTAAATTGCCTATCGGCAGCTATTTTAAAAATGCCAATCGGCAACTATATCTGAAATGCCTATCGGCACCTATATCTGAAATGCCTATCGGCACCTATCTTTGAAATGCCTATCGGAAACTACATCTGAATTGCCTATCAACACCAATATTTGAAATGCCTATCGGCAACCATATCTGAAATGCCTATCGGCACCTATTTTTAAAGTGCCAATCGGCACCTATGTCTGAAATGCCTATCGGCACCAATTTTTGAAATGCCTATCGGAAACTACATCTGAAATGCCTTTCAGCACTTATATTTGAAATGCCTATCTGCAACTATATCTGGAATGCCTATCGGCACCTACATTTGAAATGCCTATCGGCTTCTATATCTGAAATGCCTATCGGCACCTATTTTAAAAATGCCAATCGGCAACTATATCTGAAATGCCTATCGGCACTTATATCTAAAATGCCTATCGGCACCTATTTTTGAAATGCCTATTGGAAACTACATCTGAAATGCCTATCAGCACCTATATTTGAAATGCCTATCGGCAACCATATCTGGAATGCAATCGGCACCTACATTTGAATTGCCTATCGGCTCCTATATCTGAAATGCCTATCGGCACCTATTTTTAAAATGCCAATCGGCAACTATATCTGAAGTGCCTATCGGCACCTATATCTGAAATGCCTATCGGCACCTATTTTTGAAATGCCTATCGAAAACTACATCTGTAATGCCTATCAGCACCTATATTTGAAATGCCTATCGGCAACCACATCAGAAAAGCCTATCGGCACCTATATCTGAAATGCCTATCGGCACCTATTTTTTAAATGCCTATCGGAAACTACATCTAAAATGCCTATCGGCACCCATTTTTAAAATGCCAATCGGTAACTATATCTGAAATGCCTATCGGCACCTATTTTTGAAATGGCTATCGGAAACTACATCTGAAATGCCTATCAGGAACTATATTTGAAATGCCTATCGGCAACCATATCTGAAATGCCTATCGACACCTATATTTGAAACACCTATCGGCTTCTATATCTGAAATGCCTATCGGCACCTTTTTTTAAAATGCCAATCGGCAACTATATCTGAAATGCCTATCGGCACCTATATCTGAAATGCCTAGCGGCACCAATTTTTGAAATGCCTATCGGAAACTACATCTGAAATGCCTATCAGCACCTATATTTGAAATGCCAATCGGCAACCATATCTATAATGCCTATCGACACCTATTTTTAAAATGCCAATTGGCAACTATATCTGAAATGCCTATCGGCACCTATATCTGAAATGCCTATCGGTACCTATTTTTGAAATGCCTATCGGAAACTACATCTGAAATGCCTATCAGCACTTATATTTGAAATGCCTATCGGCAACCATATCTGGAATGCCTATCGGCACCTATATTTGAAATGCCTATCGGCTTCTATATCTGAAATGCCTATCGGCACCTATTTTTAAAATGCCAATCGGCAACTATATCTGAAATGCTTATCGGCACCTATATCTGAAATGCCTATCGGCACCTATTTTTGAAATGCCTTTCGGAAACTACATCTGAAATGCCTATCTGCTCCTATATTTGAAATGCCTATCGGCAACCATATCTGAAATGCCTATCGACACCTATATTTGAAATACCTATCGGCCTCTATATCTGAAATGCCTATCGGCACCTGTTTTTAAAAAGCCAATCGGCAAGTATATCTGAAATGCCTATCGGCACCTATATCTGAAGTGCCTATCGGCATCAATTTTTGAAATGCCTATCGGAAACTACATCTAAAATGCCTATCAGCACCTTTATTTGAAATGCCTATCGGCAACCATATATGAAATGCCTATCGGCACCTATATTTGAAATGCCTATCGGCTTCTATATCTGAAATGCCTATCGGCACCTATTTTTAAAATGCCAATTGGCAACTATATCTGAAATGCCTATCGGCACCTATATCTGAAATGCCTATCGGCAACTATTTTTGAAATGCCTATCGGAAACTACATCTGAAATGCCTATCAGCACCTATATTTGAAATGCCTATCGGCAACCATATGTGGTATGCCTATCGGCACCTATATTTGAAATGCCTATCGGCAACCATATGTGGTATGCCTATCGGCACCTATATTTGAAATGCCTATCGGCTTCTATATCTGAAATGCCTATCGGCAACTATTTTTAAAATGCCAATCGGCAACTATATCTGAAATGCCTATCGGCACCTATAACTGAAATGAGTGTCGGCACCTATTTTTGAAATGCCTATCGGAAACTACATTTGAAATGCCAATCAGCACCTATATTTGAAATGCCTATCGGCAACCAAATCTGAAATGCCTATCGACACCTATATTTGAAATACCTATCGGCTTCTATATCTGAAATGCCTATCGGCACCTATTTTTAAAATGCCAATCGACAACTATATCTGAAATGCCTATCGGCACCTATATCTGAAATGCCTATCGGCACCTATTTTTGAAATGCCTATCGGCACCAATTTTTTAAATGCCTATCGGAAACTATATCTGAAATGCCTATCAGCACCTATATTTGAAATGCCTATCGGCAACCATATCTGAAATGCCTATCGGCACCTATATCTGAAATGCCTATCGGCCCCTATTTTTGAAATACCTATCGGCACCAATTTTTTAAATGCCTATCGGAAATTACATCTGAAATGCCTATCAGCACCTATATATAAAATGCCTATCGGCAACCATATCTGGAATGCCTATCGGCACCTATATTTGAAATGCCTATCGGCTTCTATATCTGAGATGCCTATCGGCACCTATTTTTAAAATGCCAATCGACAACTATATCTGAAATGCCTATCGGCACCTATATCTGAAATGCCGATCGGCACCTATTTTTGAAATGCCTATCGGAAACTACATCTGAAATGCCTATCAGCACCTATATTTTAAATACCTATCGGCAACCATATCTGGAATGCCTATCGGCATCTATATTTGAAATGCCTATCGGCTTCTATATCTGAAATACCTATCGGCACCTATTTTTAAAATGCCAATCGGCAACTATATCTGAAATGCCTATCGACACCTATATTTGAAATACCTATCGGCTTCTATATCTGAAATGCCTATCGGCACCTTTTTTTAAAATGCCAATCGGCAACTATATCTGAAATGCCTATCGGCACCTATATCTGAAATGCCTATCGGCATCAACTTTTGAAATGCCTATCGGAAACTACATCTGAAATGCCTATCAGCACCTATATTTGAAATGCCTATCGGCAAACATATCTGGAATGCCTATCGGCACCTATATTTGAAATGCCTATCGGCTTCTATATCTGAAATGCCTATCGACACCTATTTTTAAAATGCCAATTGGACACGATATCTGAAATGCCTTTCGGCACCTATATCTGAAATGCCTATCGGTACCTATTTTTGAAATGCCTATCGGAAACTACAACTGAAATGCCTATCAGCACTTATATTTGAAATGCCTATCGGCAATTATATCTGCAATGACTATCAGCACCTATATTTGAAATGCCTATCGGCTTCTATATCTGAAATGCCTATCGGCACCTATTTTTAAAATGCCAATCGGCAACTATATCCGAAATGCCTACCGGCACCTATATCTGAAATGCCTATCGGCACCTATTTTTGAAATGCCTTTCGGAAACTACATCTGAAATGCCTATCTGCTCCTATATTTGAAATGCCTATCGGCAACCATATCTGAAATGCCTATCGCCACCTATATTTGAAATACCTATCGGCCTCTATATCTGAAATACCTATCGGCACCTGTTATTAAAATGCCAATCGGCAACTATATCTGAAATGCCTTCGGCACCTATATCTGACATGCCTATCGGCATCAATTTTTGAAATGCCTATCGGAAACTACATTAAAAATGCCTATCAGCACCTATATTTGAAATGCCTATCGGCAACCATATCTGGAATGCCTATCGGCACCTATATTTGAAATGCCTGTCGGCTTCTCTATCTGAAATGCCTATCGGCACCTATTTTTTTAATTGCCTATCGGAAACTACATCTAAAATGCCTATCGGCACCTATTTTTAAAATGCCAATCGGCAACTATATCTGAAATGCCTATCAGCACCTATATCTGAAATGCCTATCGGCACCTATTTTTGAAATGCCTATCGGAAACTACATTAAAAATGCCTATCAGCACCTATATTTGAAATGCCTATCGGCAACCATATCTGAAATGCCTATCGACACCTATATTTGAAATACCTATCGGCTTCTATATCTGAAATGCCTATCGGCACCTATTTGAAAATGCTTATCGGAAACTATATCTGAAATGCCTATCGGCACCTATATCTGAAATGCCTATCGGCACCTATTTTTGAAATGCCTATCGGAAACTACATCTGAAATGCCTATCAGCACCTATATTTGAAATGCCTATCGGCAACCAATACTGGAATGCCTATCGGCACCTATATTTGAAATGCCTATCGGCTTCTATATCTGAAATGCCTATCGGCACCTATTTAAAAATGCCAATCGGCAACTATATCTGAAATGCCTATCGGCACCTATATCTAAAATGCCTATCGGCACCTATTTTTGAAATGCCTATCGGAAACTACATCTGAAATGCCTATCAGCACCTATATTTGAAATGCCTATCGGCAACCATATCTGGAATGTCTATCGGCACCTATATTTGAAATGCCTATCGGCTTCTATATCGGAAATGCCTATCGGCACCTATTTTTAAAATGCCAATCGGCAACTATATCTGTAATGCCTATCGGCACCTATATCTGAAATGCCTATCGGCACCTATTTTTGAAATGCCTATCGGAAACTACATCTGAAATGCCTATCAACACCAATATTTGAAATGCCTATCGGCAACCATATCTGAAATGCCTATCGACACCTATATTTGAAATACCTATCGGCTTCTATATTTGAAATGCCTATCGGCACCTATTTTTAAAATGCCAATCGGCAACTATATCTGAAATGCCTATCGGCACCTATATCTGAAATGCCTATCGGCACCTATTTTTGAAATACCTATCGGCACCAATTTTTTAAATGCCTATCGGAAACTACATCTGAAATGCCTATCAGCACCTATATATAAAATGCCTATCGGCAAACATATCTGGAATGCCTATCGGCACCTATATTTGAAATGCCTATCGGCTTCTATATCTGAGATGCCTATCGGCACCTATTTTTAAAATGCCAATCGACAACTATATCTGAAATGCCAATCGGCACCTATATCTGAAATGCTGATCGGCACCTATTTTTGAAATGCCTATCGGAAACTACATCTGAAATGCCTATCAGCACCTATATTTGAAATGCCTATCGGCAACCATATCTGGAATGCCTATCGGCACCTATATTTGAAATGCCTATCGGCTTCTATGTCTGAAATGCCTATCGGCACCTATTTTTAAAATGCCAATCGGCAACAATATCTAAAATGCCTATCGACACCTATATTTGAAATACCTATCGGCTTCTATATCTGAAATGCCTATCGGCACCTTTTTTTAAAATGGCAATCGGCAACTATATCTGAAATGCCTATCGGCAACTATATCTAAAATGCCTATTGGCACCTATTTTTGAAATGCCTTTCGGAAACTACATCTGAAATGCCTATCTGCTCCTATATTTGAAATGCTATCGGCAACCATATTTGAAATGCCTATCATCGACACCTATATTTGAAATACCTATCGGCCTCTATATCTGAAATGCCTATCGGCACCTGTTTTTAAAATGCCAATCGGCAACTATATCTGAAATGCCTATCGGCACTTATATCTGAAATGCCTATCGGCATCAATTTTTGAAATGCCTATCGGAAACTACATCTAAAATGCCTATCAGCACCTATATTTGAAATGCCTATCGGCAACCATATCTGGAATGCCTATCGGCACCTATATTTGAAATGCCTATCGGCTTCTATATCTGAAATGCCTATCGGCACCTATTTTTAAAATGCCAATTGGCAACTATATCTGAAATGCCTATCGGCGCCTATATCTGAAATGCCTATCGGCACCAATTTTTGAAATGCCTATCGGAAACTACATCTGAAATGCCTTTCAGCACTTATATTTGAAATGCCACTCGGCAACCATATCTGGAATGTCTATCGGCACCTACATTTGAAATGCCTATCGGCTTCTATATCTGAAATGCCTATCGGCACCTATTTTAAAAATGCCAATCGGCAACTATATCTAAAATGCCTATCGGCACCTATATCTGAAATGCCTATCGGCACCTATTTTTGAAATGCCTATCGGAAACTACATCTGAAATGCCTATCAGCACCTATATTTGGAATGCCTATCGGCAACCATATCTGGAATGCCTATCGGCACCTATATTTGAAATGCCTATCGGCTTCTATATCTGAAAGGCCTATCGGCACCTATTTTTAAAATGCCAATCGGCAACTATATCTGTAATGCCTATCGGCATCTATATCTGAAATGCCTATCGGCACCTATTTTTGAAATGCCTATCGGAAACTACATCTGAAATGCCTATCAACACCAATATTTGAAATGCCTATCGGCAACCATATCTGAAATGCCTATCGACACTTACATTTGAAATACCTATCGGCTTCTATATTTGAAATGCCTATCGGCACCTATTTTTAAAATGCCTATCGGCAACTATATCTGAAATGCCTATCGGCACCTATATCTGAAATGCCTATCGGCACCTATATCTGAAATGCCTAATGGCACCAATTTTTGAAATGCCTATCGGAAACTACATCTGAAATGCCTATCAGCACCTTTATTTGAAATGCCTATCGGCAACTATATCTGGAATGCCTATCGGCACCTATATTTGAAATGCCTATCGGCTTCTATATCTGAAATGCCTATCGGCACCTATTTTTGAAATGCCTATCGGAAACTACATCTGAAATGCCCTATCAGCACCTATATTTGAAATGCCTATCGGCAACCATATCTGGAATGTCTATCGGCACCTATATTTGAAATGCCTTTTGGCTTCTATATCTGAAATGCCTATCGGCACCTATTTTTAAAATGCCAATCGGCAACTATATCTGTAATGCCTATCGGCACCTATATCTGAAATGCCTATCGGCACCTATATTTGAAATGCCTATCGGAAACTACATCTGAAATGCCTATCAGCACCTATATTTGAAATGCCTATCGGCAACTATATCTGGAATGTCTATCGGCACCTATATTTGAAATGCCTATCGGCACCTATTTTAAAAATGCCAATCGGCAACTATATCTGAAATGCCTATCGGCACCTATAACTGAAATGCCTATCAGCACCTATTTTTGAAATGCCTATCGGAAACTACATCTGAAATGCCTATCAGCACCTATATTTGGAATGCCTATCGGCAACCATATCTAGAATGCCTATCAGCACCTATATTTGAAATGCCTATCGGCTTCTATATCTGAAATGCCTATCGGCACCTATTTTTAAAATGCCTATCGGCAACTATATCTGAAGTGCCTATCGGCACCAATATCTGAAATGCCTATCGGCACCTATTTTTGAAATGCCTATCGAAAACTACATCTGAAATGCCTATCAACACCAATATTTGAAATGCCTATCGGCAACCATATCTGAAATGCCTATCGGCACCTATATCTGAAATGCCTATCGGCACCTATTTTTGAAATACCTATCGGCACCAATTTTTTAAATGCCTATCGGAAACTACATCTGAAATGCCTATCAGCACCTATATATAAAATGCCTATCGGCAACCATATCTGGAATGCCTATAGGCACCTATATTTGAAATGCCTATCGGCTTCTATATCTGAGATGCCTATCGGCACCTATTTTTAAAATGCCAATCGACAACTATATCTGAAATGCCTATCGGCACCTATATCTGAAATGCCGATCGGCACCTATTTTCGAAATGCCTATCGGAAACTACATCTGAAATGCCTTTCAGCACTTATATTTGAAATGCCTATCTGCAACTATATCTGGAATGCCTATCGGCACCTACATTTGAAATGCCTATCGGCTTCTATATCTGAAATGCCTATCGGCACCTATTTTAAAAATGCCAATCGGCAACTATATCTGAAATGCCTATCGGCACCTATATCTGAAATGCCTATCGGCACCTATTTTTGAAATGCCTATCGGAAACTACATCTGAAATGCCTATCAGCACCTATATTTGAAATGCCTATCGGCAACCATATCTGGAATGCCTATCGGCACCTATATTTGAAATGCCTTTCGGCTTCTATATCTGAAATGCCTATCGACACCTATTTTTAAAATGCCAATCGGCAACTATATCTGAAGAGCCTATCAGCACCTATATCTGAAATGCCTATCGGCACCTATTTTTGAAATGCCTATCGAAAACTACATTTAAAATGCCTATCAGCAACTATATTTGAAATGCCTATCGGCAACCACATCAGAAATGCCTATCGGCACCTATATCTAAAATGCCTTTCGGCATTTATATCTGAAATGCCTATCGGCACCTATATTTTAAATGCCTATCGGCAACTATATCTGATATGCCTATCGGCACCTATATCTGAAATGCCTATCGGTACCTATTTTTGAAATGCCTATCGAAAACTTCATCTAAAATGCCTATCGGCACCTATTTTTAAAATGCCAATCTGCAACTATATCTGAAATGCCTATCGGCACCTATATTTGAAATGCCTATCGGCAATCATATCTGAAATACCTATAGACACCTATATTTGAAATTCCTACCGGCTTCTATGTCTGAAATGCCTATCGGCACCTATTTTTAAAATGCCAATCGGCAACTATATCTGAAATGCCTATCGGCACCTATATCTGAAATGCCTATCGGCACCTATATTTGAAATGCCTATCGGCAATCATATCTGAAATACCTATAGACACCTATATTTGAAATTCCTACCGGCTTCTATATCTGAAATGCCTATCGGCACCTATTTTTAAAATGCCAATCGGCAACTATATCTGAAATGCCTATCGGCACCTATATCTGAAATGCCTATCGGCACCTATTTTTGAAATGTCTATCGGAAACTACATCTGAAATGCCTATCAGCACCTATATTTGTAATGCCTATCGGCAACCATATCTGGAATGCCTATCGGCACCTATAATTGAAATGCCTATCGGCTTCTATATCTGAAATGCCTATCGGCACCTATTTTTAAAATGCCAATCGGCAACTATATCTGAAATGCCTATCGGCACCTATATCTGAAATGCCTATCGGCACCAATTTTTGAAATGCCTATCGGAAACTACATCTGAAATGCCTATCAGCACCTATTTTTAAAATGCCAATTGGCAACTATATCTGAAATGCCTATCGGCACCTATATCTGAAATGCCTATCGGTACCTATTTTTGAAATGCCTATCGGAAACTACATCTGAAATGCCTATCAGCACTTATATTTGAAATGCCTATCGGCAACCATATCTGGAATGCCTATCGGCACCTATATTTGAAATGCTTATCGGCTTCTATATCTGAAATGCCTATCGGCACCTATTTTTAAAATGTTAACGGCAACTATATCTGAAATGCCTATCGGCACCTATATCTGTAATGCCTATCGGCACCTATTTTTGAAATGCCTATCGGAAACTACATCTGAAATGCCTATCAGCACCTATATTTGAAATGCCTATCGGCAACCATATCTGAAATGCCTATCGACACCTATATTTGAAATGCCTATCGGCTTCTATATCTGAAATACCTATCGGCACCTATTTTTAAAATGCCAATCGGCAACTATATCTGAAATGCCTATCGGCACCTATATCTGAAATGCCTATCGGCACCAATTTTTGAAATGCCTATCGGAAACTACATCTAAAATGCCTATCAGCACCTCTATTTGAAATGCCTATCGGCAACCATATCTGGAATGCTTATCGGCACCTATATTTGAAATGCCTATCGGCTTCTACATCTGAAATGCCTATCGGCACCTATTTTTAAAATGCCAATCGGCAACTATATCTGAAATGCCTATCGGCACCTATATCTGAAATGCCTATCGGCACCAATTTTTGAAATGCCTATTGGAAACTACATCTAAAATGCCTATCAGCACTTATATTTGAAATGCCTATCGGCAACCATATCTAGAATGCCTATCAGCACCTATATTTGAAATGCCTTTCGGCTGCTATATCTGAAATGCCTATAGGCACCTATTTTTATAATGCCAATCGGCAACTATATCCGAAATGCCTATCGGCACCTATATCTGAAATGCCTATCGGCACCTATTTTTGAAATGCCTTTCGGAAACTACATCTGAAATGCCTATCTGCTCCTATATTTTAAATGCCTATCGGCAACCATATCTGAAATGCCTATCGCCACCTATATTTGAAATACCTATCGGCCTCTATATCTGAAATACCTATCGGCACCTGTTTTTAAAATGCCAATCGGCAACTATATATGAAACGCCTATAGGCACCTATTTTTAAAATGCCAATCGGCAACTATATCCGAAATGCCTATCGGCACCTATATCTGAAATGCCTATCGGCACCTATTTTTGAAATGCCTATCGGAAACTACATCTGAAATGCCTATCAGCACCTATATTTAAAATGCCTATCGGCAACCATATCTAGAATGCAATCGGCACCTACATTTGAAATGCCTATCGGCTTCTATATCTGAAATGCCTATCGGCTCCTATTTTTAAAATGCCAATCGGCAACTATATCTGAAGTGCCTATCGGCACCTATACCTGAAATGCCTATCGGCAACTATTTTTGAAATGCCTATCGGAAACTACATCTAAAATGCCTATCGGCACCTTTTTTTAAAATGCCAATCGGCAACTATATCTGAAATGCCTATCGGCACCTATATCTGAAATGCCTATCGGCACCTATTTTTGAAATGCCTATCGGAAACAACATCTGAAATGCCTATCAGGAACTATATTTGAAATGCCTATCGGCAACCATATCTGAAATGCCTATCGACACCTATATTTGAAACACCTATCGGCTTCTATATCTGCAATGCCTATCGGCACCTTTTTTTAAAATGCCAATCGGCAACTATATCTGAAATGCCTATCGGCACCTATATCTAAAGTGCCTATCGGCACCTATTTTTGAAATGCCTATCGGAAACTACTTCTGAAATGCCTATCAGCACCTATATTTGAAATTCCTATCGGCAACCATATCCGGAATGCCTATCGGTACCTATATTTGAAATGCCTATCGGCTTCTATATCTGAAATGCCTATCGGCACCTATTTTTAAAATGCCAATCGGCAACTATATCTGAAATGCCTATCGGCACCTATATCTGAAATGCCTATCGGCACCAATTTTTGAAATGCCTATCGGGAACTACATCTGAAATGCCTTTCAGCACTTATATTTGAAATGCCTATCGGCAACCATATCTGGAATGCCTATCGGCACCTATATTTGAAATGCCTATCGGCTTCTATATCTGAAATGCCTATTGGCACCTATTTTAAAAATGAAAATCGGCAACTATATCTGAAATGCCTATCGGCACCTATATCTGAAATGCCTATCGGCACCTATTTTTGAAATGCCTATCGGAAACTACATCTGAAATGCCTATCAGCACCAATATTTGAAATGCCTATCGGCAATCATATCTGAAATGCCTATCGACACCTATATTTAAAATACCTATCGGCTTCTATATCTGAAATGCCTTTCAGCACTTATATTTGAAATGCCTATCGGCAACCATGTCTGGAATGCCTCTCGGCACCTACATTTGAAATGCCTATCGGCTTCAATATCTGAAATGCCTATCGGCACCTATTTTAAAAATGCCAATCGGCAACTATATCTGAAATGCCTATCGGCACTTATATCTGAAATGCCTATCGGCACCTATTTTTGAAATGCCTATCGGAAACTACATCTGAAATGCAAATCAGCACCTATGTTTGAAATGCCTATCGGCAACCATATCTGGAATGCCTATCGGCACCTATATTTGAAATGCCTATCGAATTCTATATCTAAATTGCCTATCGGCACCTATTTTAAAAATGCCAATCGGCAACTATATCTGAAATGCCTATCGGCACCTATATCTGAAATGCCTATCGGCACCTATCTTTGAAATGCCTATCGGAAACTACATCTGAAATGCCTATCAGCACCAATATTTGAAATGCCTATCGGCAACCATATCTGAAATGCCTATCGACACCTATATTTGAAATCCCTATCGGCTTCTATATCTGAAATGCCTATCGGCACCTATTTTTAAAGTGCCAATCGGCACCTATGTCTGAAATGCCTATCGGCACCAATTTTTGAAATGCCTATCGGAAACTACATCTGAAATGCCTTTCAGCACTTATATTTGAAATGCCTATCTGCAACTATATCTGGAATGCCTATCGGCACCTACATTTGAAATGCCTATCGGCTTCTATATCTGAAATGCCTATCGGCACCTATTTTAAAAATGCCAATCGGCAACTATATCTGAAATGCCTATCGGCACTTATATCTGAAATGCCTATCGGCACCTATTTTTGAAATGCCTATTGGAAACTACATCTGAAATGCCTATCAGCACCTATATTTAAAATGCCTATCGGCAACCATATCTGGAATGCAATCGGCACCTACATTTGAATTGCCTATCGGCTCCTATATCTGAAATGCCTATCGGCACCTATTTTTAAAATGCCAATCGGCAACTATATCTGAAGTGCCTATCGGCACCTATATCTGAAATGCCTATCGGCACCTATTTTTGAAATGCCTATCGAAAACTACATCTGTAATGCCTATCAGCACCTATATTTGAAATGCCTATCGGCAACCACATCAGAAAAGCCTATCGGCACCTATATCTGAAATGCCTATCGGCACCTATTTTTTAAATGCCTATCGGAAACTACATCTAAAATGCCTATCGGCACCCACTTTTAAAATGCCAATCGGTAACTATATCTGAAATGCCTATCGGCACCTATTTTTGAAATGGCTATCGGAAACTACATCTGAAATGCCTATCAGAAACTATTTTTAAAATGCCAATCGGCAACTATATCCGAAATGCCTATCGGCACCTATATCTGAAATGCCTATCGGCACCTATTTTTGAAATGCCTTTCGGAAACTACATCTGAAATGCCTATCTGCTCCTATATTTTAAATGCCTATCGGCAACCATATCTGAAATGCCTATCGCCACCTATATTTGAAATACCTATCGGCCTCTATATCTGAAATACCTATCGGCACCTGTTTTTAAAATGCCAATCGGCAACTATATCTGAAATGCCTATAGGCACCTATTTTTAAAATGCTAATCGGCAACTATATCCGAAATGCCTATCGGCACCTATATCTGAAATGCCTATCGGCACCTATTTTTGAAATGCCTATCGGAAACTACATCTGAAATGCCTATCAGCACCTATATTTAAAATGCCTATCGGCAACCATATCTAGAATGCAATCGGCACCTACATTTGAAATGCCTATCGGCTTCTATATCTGAAATGCCTATCGGCTCCTATTTTTAAAATGCCAATCGGCAACTATATCTGAAGTGCCTATCGGCACCTATACCTGAAATGCCTATCGGCACCTATTTTTGAAATGCCTATCGAAAACTACATCTGAAGTGCCTATCGGCACCTATATCTGAAATGCCTATCGGCACCTATTTTTAAAATGCCTATCGGAAACTACATCTAAAATGCCTATCGGCACCTTTTTTTAAAATGCCAATCGGCAACTATATCTGAAATGCCTATCGGCACCTATATCTGAAATGCCTATCGGCACCTATTTTTGAAATGCCTATCGGAAACAACATCTGAAATGCCTATCAGGAACTATATTTGAAATGCCTATCGGCAACCATATCTGAAATGCCTATCGACACCTATATTTGAAACACCTATCGGCTTCTATATCTGAAATGCCTATCGGCACCTTTTTTTAAAATGCCAATCGGCAACTATATCTGAAATGCCTATCGGCACCTATATCTAAAGTGCCTATCGGCACCTATTTTTGAAATGCCTATCGGAAACTACTTCTGAAATGCCTATCAGCACCTATATTTGAAATTCCTATCGGCAACCATATCCGGAATGCCTATCGGTACCTATATTTGAAATGCCTATCGGCTTCTATATCTGAAATGCCTATCGGCACCTATTTTTAAATTGCCAATCGGCAACTATATCTGAAATGCCTATCGGCACCTATATCTGAAATGCCTATCGGCACCAATTTTTGAAATGCCTATCGGGAACTACATCTGAAATGCCTTTCAGCACTTATATTTGAAATGCCTATCGGCAACCATATCTGGAATGCCTATCGGCACCTATATTTGAAATGCCTATCGGCTTCTATATCTGAAATGCCTATTGGCACCTATTTTAAAAATGAAAATCGGCAACTATATCTGAAATGCCTATCGGCACCTATATCTGAAATGCCTATCGGCACATATTTTTGAAATGCCTATCGGAAACTACATCTGAAATGCCTATCAGCACCAATATTTGAAATGCCTATCGGCAATCATATCTGAAATGCCTATCGACACCTATATTTGAAATACCTATCGGCTTCTATATTTGAAATGCCTTTCAGCACTTATATTTGAAATGCCTATCGGCAACCATGTCTGGAATGCCTCTCGGCACCTACATTTGAAATGCCTATCGGCTTCAATATCTGAAATGCCTATCGGCACCTATTTTAAAAATGCCAATCGGCAACTATATCTGAAATGCCTATCGGCACTTATATCTGAAATGCCTATCGGCACCTATTTTTGAAATGCCTATCGGAAACTACATCTGAAATGCAAATCAGCACCTATGTTTGAAATGCCTATCGGCAACCATATCTGGAATGCCTATCGGCACCTATATTTGAAATGCCTATCGAATTCTATATCTAAATTGCCTATCGGCACCTATTTTAAAAATGCCAATCGGCAACTATATCTGAAATGCCTATCGGCACCTATATCTGAAATGCCTATCGGCACCTATCTTTGAAATGCCTATCGGAAACTACATCTGAATTGCCTATCAGCACCAATATTTGAAATGCCTATCGGCAACCATATCTGAAATGCCTATCGGCACCTATTTTTAAAGTGCCAATCGGCACCTATGTCTGAAATGCCTATCGGCACCAATTTTTGAAATGCCTATCGGAAACTACATCTGAAATGCCTTTCAGCACTTATATTTGAAATGCCTATCTGCAACTATATCTGGAATGCCTATCGGCACCTACATTTGAAATGCCTATCGGCTTCTATATCTGAAATGCCTATCGGCACCTATTTTAAAAATGCCAATCGGCAACTATATCTGAAATGCCTATCGGCACTTATATCTAAAATGCCTATCGGCACCTATTTTTGAAATGCCTATTGGAAACTACATCTGAAATGCCTATCAGCACCTATATTTGAAATGCCTATCGGCAACCATATCTGGAATGCAATCGGCACCTACATTTGAATTGCCTATCGGCTCCTATATCTGAAATGCCTATCGGCACCTATTTTTAAAATGCCAATCGGCAACTATATCTGAAGTGCCTATCGGCACCTATATCTGAAATGCCTATCGGCACCTATTTTTGAAATGCCTATCGAAAACTACATCTGTAATGCCTATCAGCACCTATATTTGAAATGCCTATCGGCAACCACATCAGAAAAGCCTATCGGCACCTATATCTGAAATGCCTATCGGCACCTATTTTTTAAATGCCTATCGGAAACTACATCTAAAATGCCTATCGGCACCCATTTTTAAAATGCCAATCGGTAACTATATCTGAAATGCCTATCGGCACCTATTTTTGAAATGGCTATCGGAAACTACATCTGAAATGCCTATCAGGAACTATATTTGAAATGCCTATCGGCAACCATATCTGAAATGCCTATCGACACCTATATTTGAAACACCTATCGGCTTCTATATCTGAAATGCCTATCGGCACCTTTTTTTAAAATGCCAATCGGCAACTATATCTGAAATGCCTATCGGCACCTATATCTGAAATGCCAGGCGGCACCAATTTTTGAAATGCCTATCGGAAACTACATCTGAAATGCCTATCAGCACCTATATTTGAAATGCCAATCGGCAACCATATCTATAATGCCTATCGACACCTATTTTTCAAATGCCAATTGGCAACTATATCTGAAATGCCTATCGGCACCTATATCTGAAATGCCTATCGGTACCTATTTTTGAAATGCCTATCGGAAACTACATCTGAAATGCCTATCAGCACTTATATTTGAAATGCCTATCGGCAACCATATCTGGAATGCCTATCGGCACCTATATTTGAAATGCCTATCGGCTTCTATATCTGAAATGCCTATCGGCACCTATTTTTAAAATGCCAATCGGCAACTATATCTGAAATGCTTATCGGCACCTATATCTGAAATGCCTATCGGCACCTATTTTTGAAATGCCTTTCGGAAACTACATCTGAAATGCCTATCTGCTCCTATATTTGAAATGCCTATCGGCAACCATATCTGAAATGCCTATCGACACCTATATTTGAAATACCTATCGGCCTCTATATCTGAAATGCCTATCGGCACCTGTTTTTAAAAAGCCAATCGGCAAGTATATCTGAAATGCCTATCGGCACCTATATCTGAAGTGCCTATCGGCATCAATTTTTGAAATGCCTATCGGAAACTACATCTAAAATGCCTATCAGCACCTTTATTTGAAATGCCTATCGGCAACCATATATGAAATGCCTATCGGCACCTATATTTGAAATGCCTATCGGCTTCTATATCTGAAATGCCTATCGGCACCTATTTTTAAAATGCCAATTGGCAACTATATCTGAAATGCCTATCGGCACCTATATCTGAAATGCCTATCGGCAACTATTTTTGAAATGCCTATCGGAAACTACATCTGAAATGCCTATCAGCACCTATATTTGAAATGCCTATCGGCAACCATATGTGGTATGCCTATCGGCACCTATATTTGAAATGCCTATCGGCAACCATATGTGGTATGCCTATCGGCACCTATATTTGAAATGCCTATCGGCTTCTATATCTGAAATGCCTATCGGCAACTATTTTTAAAATGCCAATCGGCAACTATATCTGAAATGCCTATCGGCACCTATAACTGAAATGAGTGTCGGCACCTATTTTTGAAATGCCTATCGGAAACTACATTTGAAATGCCAATCAGCACCTATATTTGAAATGCCTATCGGCAACCAAATCTGAAATGCCTATCGACACCTATATTTGAAATACCTATCGGCTTCTATATCTGAAATGCCTATCGGCACCTATTTTTAAAATGCCAATCGACAACTATATCTGAAATGCCTATCGGCACCTATATCTGAAATGCCTATCGGCACCTATTTTTGAAATGCCTATCGGCACCAATTTTTTAAATGCCTATCGGAAACTATATCTGAAATGCCTATCAGCACCTATATTTGAAATGCCTATCGGCAACCATATCTGAAATGCCTATCGGCACCTATATCTGAAATGCCTATCGGCCCCTATTTTTGAAATACCTATCGGCACCAATTTTTTAAATGCCTATCGGAAATTACATCTGAAATGCCTATCAGCACCTATATATAAAATGCCTATCGGCAACCATATCTGGAATGCCTATCGGCACCTATATTTGAAATGCCTATCGGCTTCTATATCTGAGATGCCTATCGGCACCTATTTTTAAAATGCCAATCGACAACTATATCTGAAATGCCTATCGGCACCTATATCTGAAATGCCGATCGGCACCTATTTTTGAAATGCCTATCGGAAACTACATCTGAAATGCCTATCAGCACCTATATTTTAAATACCTATCGGCAACCATATCTGGAATGCCTATCGGCATCTATATTTGAAATGCCTATCGGCTTCTATATCTGAAATACCTATCGGCACCTATTTTTAAAATGCCAATCGGCAACTATATCTGAAATGCCTATCGACACCTATATTTGAAATACCTATCGGCTTCTATATCTGAAATGCCTATCGGCACCTTTTTTTAAAATGCCAATCGGCAACTATATCTGAAATGCCTATCGGCACCTATATCTGAAATGCCTATCGGCATCAACTTTTGAAATGCCTATCGGAAACTACATCTGAAATGCCTATCAGCACCTATATTTGAAATGCCTATCGGCAAACATATCTGGAATGCCTATCGGCACCTATATTTGAAATGCCTATCGGCTTCTATATCTGAAATGCCTATCGACACCTATTTTTAAAATGCCAATTGGACACGATATCTGAAATGCCTTTCGGCACCTATATCTGAAATGCCTATCGGTACCTATTTTTGAAATGCCTATCGGAAACTACAACTGAAATGCCTATCAGCACTTATATTTGAAATGCCTATCGGCAATTATATCTGCAATGCCTATCAGCACCTATATTTGAAATGCCTATCGGCTTCTATATCTGAAATGCCTATCGGCACCTATTTTTAAAATGCCAATCGGCAACTATATCCGAAATGCCTACCGGCACCTATATCTGAAATGCCTATCGGCACCTATTTTTGAAATGCCTTTCGGAAACTACATCTGAAATGCCTATCTGCTCCTATATTTGAAATGCCTATCGGCAACCATATCTGAAATGCCTATCGCCACCTATATTTGAAATACCTATCGGCCTCTATATCTGAAATACCTATCGGCACCTGTTATTAAAATGCCAATCGGCAACTATATCTGAAATGCCTTCGGCACCTATATCTGACATGCCTATCGGCATCAATTTTTGAAATGCCTATCGGAAACTACATTAAAAATGCCTATCAGCACCTATATTTGAAATGCCTATCGGCAACCATATCTGGAATGCCTATCGGCACCTATATTTGAAATGCCTGTCGGCTTCTCTATCTGAAATGCCTATCGGCACCTATTTTTTTAATTGCCTATCGGAAACTACATCTAAAATGCCTATCGGCACCTATTTTTAAAATGCCAATCGGCAACTATATCTGAAATGCCTATCAGCACCTATATCTGAAATGCCTATCGGCACCTATTTTTGAAATGCCTATCGGAAACTACATTAAAAATGCCTATCAGCACCTATATTTGAAATGCCTATCGGCAACCATATCTGAAATGCCTATCGACACCTATATTTGAAATACCTATCGGCTTCTATATCTGAAATGCCTATCGGCACCTATTTGAAAATGCTTATCGGAAACTATATCTGAAATGCCTATCGGCACCTATATCTGAAATGCCTATCGGCACCTATTTTTGAAATGCCTATCGGAAACTACATCTGAAATGCCTATCAGCACCTATATTTGAAATGCCTATCGGCAACCAATACTGGAATGCCTATCGGCACCTATATTTGAAATGCCTATCGGCTTCTATATCTGAAATGCCTATCGGCACCTATTTAAAAATGCCAATCGGCAACTATATCTGAAATGCCTATCGGCACCTATATCTAAAATGCCTATCGGCACCTATTTTTGAAATGCCTATCGGAAACTACATCTGAAATGCCTATCAGCACCTATATTTGAAATGCCTATCGGCAACCATATCTGGAATGTCTATCGGCACCTATATTTGAAATGCCTATCGGCTTCTATATCGGAAATGCCTATCGGCACCTATTTTTAAAATGCCAATCGGCAACTATATCTGTAATGCCTATCGGCACCTATATCTGAAATGCCTATCGGCACCTATTTTTGAAATGCCTATCGGAAACTACATCTGAAATGCCTATCAACACCAATATTTGAAATGCCTATCGGCAACCATATCTGAAATGCCTATCGACACCTATATTTGAAATACCTATCGGCTTCTATATTTGAAATGCCTATCGGCACCTATTTTTAAAATGCCAATCGGCAACTATATCTGAAATGCCTATCGGCACCTATATCTGAAATGCCTATCGGCACCTATTTTTGAAATACCTATCGGCACCAATTTTTTAAATGCCTATCGGAAACTACATCTGAAATGCCTATCAGCACCTATATATAAAATGCCTATCGGCAACCATATCTGGAATGCCTATCGGCACCTATATTTGAAATGCCTATCGGCTTCTATATCTGAGATGCCTATCGGCACCTATTTTTAAAATGCCAATCGACAACTATATCTGAAATGCCAATCGGCACCTATATCTGAAATGCTGATCGGCACCTATTTTTGAAATGCCTATCGGAAACTACATCTGAAATGCCTATCAGCACCTATATTTGAAATGCCTATCGGCAACCATATCTGGAATGCCTATCGGCACCTATATTTGAAATGCCTATCGGCTTCTATGTCTGAAATGCCTATCGGCACCTATTTTTAAAATGCCAATCGGCAACAATATCTAAAATGCCTATCGACACCTATATTTGAAATACCTATCGGCTTCTATATCTGAAATGCCTATCGGCACCTTTTTTTAAAATGGCAATCGGCAACTATATCTGAAATGCCTATCGGCAACTATATCTAAAATGCCTATTGGCACCTATTTTTGAAATGCCTTTCGGAAACTACATCTGAAATGCCTATCTGCTCCTATATTTGAAATGCCTATCGGCAACCATATTTGAAATGCCTATCATCGACACCTATATTTGAAATACCTATCGGCCTCTATATCTGAAATGCCTATCGGCACCTGTTTTTAAAATGCCAATCGGCAACTATATCTGAAATGCCTATCGGCACTTATATCTGAAATGCCTATCGGCATCAATTTTTGAAATGCCTATCGGAAACTACATCTAAAATGCCTATCAGCACCTATATTTGAAATGCCTATCGGCAACCATATCTGGAATGCCTATCGGCACCTATATTTGAAATGCCTATCGGCTTCTATATCTGAAATGCCTATCGGCACCTATTTTTAAAATGCCAATTGGCAACTATATCTGAAATGCCTATCGGCGCCTATATCTGAAATGCCTATCGGCACCAATTTTTGAAATGCCTATCGGAAACTACATCTGAAATGCCTTTCAGCACTTATATTTGAAATGCCACTCGGCAACCATATCTGGAATGTCTATCGGCACCTACATTTGAAATGCCTATCGGCTTCTATATCTGAAATGCCTATCGGCACCTATTTTAAAAATGCCAATCGGCAACTATATCTAAAATGCCTATCGGCACCTATATCTGAAATGCCTATCGGCACCTATTTTTGAAATGCCTATCGGAAACTACATCTGAAATGCCTATCAGCACCTATATTTGGAATGCCTATCGGCAACCATATCTGGAATGCCTATCGGCACCTATATTTGAAATGCCTATCGGCTTCTATATCTGAAAGGCCTATCGGCACCTATTTTTAAAATGCCAATCGGCAACTATATCTGTAATGCCTATCGGCATCTATATCTGAAATGCCTATCGGCACCTATTTTTGAAATGCCTATCGGAAACTACATCTGAAATGCCTATCAACACCAATATTTGAAATGCCTATCGGCAACCATATCTGAAATGCCTATCGACACTTATATTTGAAATACCTATCGGCTTCTATATTTGAAATGCCTATCGGCACCTATTTTTAAAATGCCAATCGGCAACTATATCTGAAATGCCTATCGGCACCTATATCTGAAATGCCTATCGGCACCTATATCTGAAATGCCTAATGGCACCAATTTTTGAAATGCCTATCGGAAACTACATCTGAAATGCCTATCAGCACCTATATTTGAAATGCCTATCGGCAACTATATCTGGAATGCCTATCGGCACCTATATTTGAAATGCCTATCGGCTTCTATATCTGAAATGCCTATCGGCACCTATTTTTGAAATGCCTATCGGAAACTACATCTGAAATGCCCTATCAGCACCTATATTTGAAATGCCTATCGGCAACCATATCTGGAATGTCTATCGGCACCTATATTTGAAATGCCTTTTGGCTTCTATATCTGAAATGCCTATCGGCACCTATTTTTAAAATGCCAATCGGCAACTATATCTGTAATGCCTATCGGCACCTATATCTGAAATGCCTATCGGCACCTATATTTGAAATGCCTATCGGAAACTACATCTGAAATGCCTATCAGCACCTATATTTGAAATGCCTATCGGCAACTATATCTGGAATGTCTATCGGCACCTATATTTGAAATGCCTATCGGCACCTATTTTAAAAATGCCAATCGGCAACTATATCTGAAATGCCTATCGGCACCTATAACTGAAATGCCTATCGGCACCTATTTTTGAAATGCCTATCGGAAACTACATCTGAAATGCCTATCAGCACCTATATTTGGAATGCCTATCGGCAACCATATCTAGAATGCCTATCAGCACCTATATTTGAAATGCCTATCGGCTTCTATATCTGAAATGCCTATCGGCACCTATTTTTAAAATGCCTATCGGCAACTATATCTGAAGTGCCTATCGGCACCAATATCTGAAATGCCTATCGGCACCTATTTTTGAAATGCCTATCGAAAACTACATCTGAAATGCCTATCAACACCAATATTTGAAATGCCTATCGGCAACCATATCTGAAATGTCTATCGGCACCTATATCTGAAATGCCTATCGGCACCTATATTTTAAATGCCTATCGGCGACTATATCTGATATGCCTATAGGCACCTATATCTGAAATGCCTATCGGCACCTATTTTTAAAATGCCTATTGGAAACTACATCTAAAATGCCTATCGGCATCTATTTTTAAATATGCCAATCGGCAACTATATCTTAAATGCCTATCAGCACCTATATTTGAAATGCCTATCGGCAACCATATCTGGAATGCCTATCGGCACATATATTTGAAATGCCTATCGGCTTCTATATCTGAAATGTTTATCGGCACCTATTTTTAAAATGCCAATCGGCAACTATATCTGTAATGCCTATCGGCACCTATATCTGAAATGCCTATCGGCACCTATTTTTGAAATGCCTATCGGAAACTACATCTGAAATGCCTATCAACACCAATATTTGAAATGCCTATCGGCAACCATATCTGAAATGTCTATCGGCACCTATATCTGAAATGCCTATCGGCACCTATTTTTGAAATGCCTATCGGAAACTACATCTGAAATGCCTATCAGCACCTATATTTGGAATGCCTATCGGCAACCATATCTGAAATGCCTATCGGCATCTATATTTGAAATGCCTATCGGCTTCTATATCTGAAATGCCTATCGGCACCTATTTTTAAAATGCCTATCGGCAACTATATCTGAAGTGCCTATCGACACCAATATCTGAAATGCCTATCGGCACCTATTTTTGAAATGCCTATCGAAAACTACATCTGAAATGCCTATCAGCACCTATATTTGAAATGCCTATCGGCAACCATATCTGGAATGCCTATCGGCACCTATATTTGAAATGCCTATCGGCTTCTATATCTGAAATGCCTATCGACACCTATTTTAAAAATGCCAATTGGCAACTATAACTGCAATGCCTATCGGCACCTATATCTGAAATGCCTATCGGTACCTATTTTTGAAATGCCTATCGGAAACTACATCTGAAATGCCTATCAGCACTTATATTTGAAATGCCTATCGGCAACCATATCTGGAATGCATATTGGCACCTATATTTGAAATGCCTATCGGCTTCTATATCTGAAATGCCTATCGGCACCTATTTTTAAAATGCCAATCGGCAACTATATCTGAAATGCCTATTGGCACCTATATCTGAAATGCCTATCGGCACCTATTTTTGTAATGCCTTTCGGAAACTACATCTGAAATGCCTATCTGCTCCTATATTTGAAATGCCTATCGGCAACCATATCTAAAATGCCTATTGACACTTATATTTGAAATACCTATCGGCTTCTATATCTGAAATGCCTATCGGCACCTGTTTTTAAAATGCCAATCGGCAACTATATCTGAAATGCCTATCGGCACTTATTTTTAAAATGCCAATTGGCAACTATATCTGAAATGCCTATCGGTAACTATATCTGAAATGCCTATCGGCACCTATTTTTGAAATGCCTATCGGAAACTACATCTGAAATGCCTATCAGCACTTATATTTGAAATGCCTATCGGCAACCATATCTGGGATGCCTATCGGCACCTATATTTGAAATGCCTATTGGCTTCTATATCTGTAATGCCTATCGGCACTTATATCTGAAATGCCTATCGGCACCTATTTTTGTAATGCTTTTCGGAAACTACATCTGAAATGCCTATCTGCTCCTATATTTGAAATGCCTATCGGCAACCATATCTGAAATGCCTATCGACACTTATATTTGAAATACCTATCGGCTTCTATATCTGAAATGCCTATCGGCACCTGTTTTTAAAATGTCAATCGGCAACTATATCTGAAATGCCTATCGGCACCTATATCTGAAATGCCTATCGGCACCTATTTTTAAAATGCCAATCGGCAACTATATCTGAAATGCCTATCGACACCTATATTTGAAATACCTATCGGCTTCTATATCTGAAATGCCTATCGGCACCTTTTTTTAAAATGCCAATCGGCAACTATATCTGAAATGCCTATCGGCACCTATATCTGAAATGCCTATCGGCATCAACTTTTGAAATGCCTATCGGAAACTACATCTGAAATGCCTATCAGCACCTATATTTGAAATGCCTATCGGCAAACATATCTGGAATGCCTATCGGCACCTATATTTGAAATGCCTATCGGCTTCTATATCTGAAATGCCTATCGACACCTATTTTTAAAATGCCAATTGGACACGATATCTGAAATGCCTTTCGGCACCTTTATCTGAAATGCCTATCGGTACCTATTTTTGAAATGCCTATCGGAAACTACAACTGAAATGCCTATCAGCACTTATATTTGAAATGCCTATCGGCAATTATATCTGCAATGCCTATCAGCACCTATATTTGAAATGCCTATCGGCTTCTATATCTGAAATGCCTATCGGCACCTATTTTTAAAATGCCAATCGGCAACTATATCCGAAATGCCTACCGGCACCTATATCTGAAATGCCTATCGGCACCTATTTTTGAAATGCCTTTCGGAAACTACATCTGAAATGCCTATCTGCTCCTATATTTGAAATGCCTATCGGCAACCATATCTGAAATGCCTATCGCCACCTATATTTGAAATACCTATCGGCCTCTATATCTGAAATACCTATCGGCACCTGTTATTAAAATGCCAATCGGCAACTATATCTGAAATGCCTTCGGCACCTATATCTGACATGCCTATCGGCATCAATTTTTGAAATGCCTATCGGAAACTACATTAAAAATGCCTATCAGCACCTATATTTGAAATGCCTATCGGCAACCATATCTGGAATGCCTATCGGCACCTATATTTGAAATGCCTGTCGGCTTCTCTATCTGAAATGCCTATCGGCACCTATTTTTTTAATTGCCTATCGGAAACTACATCTAAAATGCCTATCGGCACCTATTTTTAAAATGCCAATCGGCAACTATATCTGAAATGCCTATCAGCACCTATATCTGAAATGCCTATCGGCACCTATTTTTGAAATGCCTATCGGAAACTACATTAAAAATGCCTATCAGCACCTATATTTGAAATGCCTATCGGCAACCATATCTGAAATGCCTATCGACACCTATATTTGAAATACCTATCGGCTTCTATATCTGAAATGCCTATCGGCACCTATTTGAAAATGCTAATCGGAAACTATATCTGAAATGCCTATCGGCACCTATATCTGAAATGCCTATCGGCACCTATTTTTGAAATGCCTATCGGAAACTACATCTGAAATGCCTATCAGCACCTATATTTGAAATGCCTATCGGCAACCAATACTGGAATGCCTATCGGCACCTATATTTGAAATGCCTATCGGCTTCTATATCTGAAATGCCTATCGGCACCTATTTAAAAATGCCAATCGGCAACTATATCTGAAATGCCTATCGGCACCTATATCTAAAATGCCTATCGGCACCTATTTTTGAAATGCCTATCGGAAACTACATCTGAAATGCCTATCAGCACCTATATTTGAAATGCCTATCGGCAACCATATCTGGAATGTCTATCGGCACCTATATTTGAAATGCCTATCGGCTTCTATATCGGAAATGCCTATCGGCACCTATTTTTAAAATGCCAATCGGCAACTATATCTGTAATGCCTATCGGCACCTATATCTGAAATGCCTATCGGCACCTATTTTTGAAATGCCTATCGGAAACTACATCTGAAATGCCTATCAACACCAATATTTGAAATGCCTATCGGCAACCATATCTGAAATGCCTATCGACACCTATATTTGAAATACCTATCGGCTTCTATATTTGAAATGCCTATCGGCACCTATTTTTAAAATGCCAATCGGCAACTATATCTGAAATGCCTATCGGCACCTATATCTGAAATGCCTATCGGCACCTATTTTTGAAATACCTATCGGCACCAATTTTTTAAATGCCTATCGGAAACTACATCTGAAATGCCTATCAGCACCTATATATAAAATGCCTATCGGCAACCATATCTGGAATGCCTATCGGCACCTATATTTGAAATGCCTATCGGCTTCTATATCTGAGATGCCTATCGGCACCTATTTTTAAAATGCCAATCGACAACTATATCTGAAATGCCAATCGGCACCTATATCTGAAATGCTGATCGGCACCTATTTTTGAAATGCCTATCGGAAACTACATCTGAAATGCCTATCAGCACCTATATTTGAGATGCCTATCGGCAACCATATCTGGAATGCCTATCGGCACCTATATTTGAAATGCCTATCGGCTTCTATGTCTGAAATGCCTATCGGCACCTATTTTTAAAATGCCAATCGGCAACAATATCTAAAATGCCTATCGACAACTATATTTGAAATACCTATCGGCTTCTATATCTGAAATGCCTATCGGCACCTTTTTTTAAAATGGCAATCGGCAACTATATCTGAAATGCCTATCGGCAACTATATCTAAAATGCCTATTGGCACCTATTTTTGAAATGCCTTTCGGAAACTACATCTGAAATGCCTATCTGCTCCTATATTTGAAATGCCTATCGGCAACCATATTTGAAATGCCTATCATCGACACCTATATTTGAAATACTTATCGGCCTCTATATCTGAAATGCCTATCGGCACCTGTTTTTAAAATGCCAATCGGCAACTATATCTGAAATGCCTATCGGCACTTATATCTGAAATGCCTATCGGCATCAATTTTTGAAATGCCTATCGGAAACTACATCTAAAATGCCTATCAGCACCTATATTTGAAATGCCTATCGGCAACCATATCTGGAATGCCTATCGGCACCTATATTTGAAATGCCTATCGGCTTCTATATCTGAAATGCCTATCGGCACCTATTTTTAAAATGCCAATTGGCAACTATATCTGAAATGCCTATCGGCGCCTATATCTGAAATGCCTATCGGCACCAATTTTTGAAATGCCTATCGGAAACTACATCTGAAATGCCTTTCAGCACTTATATTTGAAATGCCACTCGGCAACCATATCTGGAATGTCTATCGGCACCTACATTTGAAATGCCTATCGGCTTCTATATCTGAAATGCCTATCGGCACCTATTTTAAAAATGCCAATCGGCAACTATATCTAAAATGCCTATCGGCACCTATATCTGAAATGCCTATCGGCACCTATTTTTGAAATGCCTATCGGAAACTACATCTGAAATGCCTATCAGCACCTATATTTGGAATGCCTATCGGCAACCATATCTGGAATGCCTATCGGCACCTATATTTGAAATGCCTATCGGCTTCTATATCTGAAAGGCCTATCGGCACCTATTTTTAATATGCCAATCGGCAACTATATCTGTAATGCCTATCGGCATCTATATCTGAAATGCCTATCGGCACCTATTTTTGAAATGCCTATCGGAAACTACATCTGAAATGCCTATCAACACCAATATTTGAAATGCCTATCGGCAACCATATCTGAAATGCCTATCGACACTTATATTTGAAATACCTATCGGCTTCTATATTTGAAATGCCTATCGGCACCTATTTTTAAAATGCCAATCGGCAACTATATCTGAAATGCCTATCGGCACCTATATCTGAAATGCCTATCGGCACCTATATCTGAAATGCCTAATGGCACCAATTTTTGAAATGCCTATCGGAAACTACATCTGAAATGCCTATCAGCACCTATATTTGAAATGCCTATCGGCAACTATATCTGGAATGCCTATCGGCACCTATATTTGAAATGCCTATCGGCTTCTATATCTGAAATGCCTATCGGCACCTATTTTTGAAATGCCTATCGGAAACTACATCTGAAATGCCCTATCAGCACCTATATTTGAAATGCCTATCGGCAACCATATCTGGAATGTCTATCGGCACCTATATTTGAAATGCCTTTTGGCTTCTATATCTGAAATGCCTATCGGCACCTATTTTTAAAATGCCAATCGGCAACTATATCTGTAATGCCTATCGGCACCTATATCTGAAATGCCTATCGGCACCTATATTTGAAATGCCTATCGGAAACTACATCTGAAATGCCTATCAGCACCTATATTTGAAATGCCTATCGGCAACTATATCTGGAATGTCTATCGGCACCTATATTTGAAATGCCTATCGGCACCTATTTTAAAAATGCCAATCGGCAACTATATCTGAAATGCCTATCGGCACCTATAACTGAAATGCCTATCGGCACCTATTTTTGAAATGCCTATCGGAAACTACATCTGAAATGCCTATCAGCACCTATATTTGGAATGCCTATCGGCAACCATATCTAGAATGCCTATCAGCACCTATATTTGAAATGCCTATCGGCTTCTATATCTGAAATGCCTATCGGCACCTATTTTTAAAATGCCTATCGGCAACTATATCTGAAGTGCCTATCGGCACCAATATCTGAAATGCCTATCGGCACCTATTTTTGAAATGCCTATCGAAAACTACATCTGAAATGCCTATCAACACCAATATTTGAAATGCCTATCGGCAACCATATCTGAAATGTCTATCGGCACCTATATCTGAAATGCCTATCGGCACCTATATTTTAAATGCCTATCGGCGACTATATCTGATATGCCTATAGGCACCTATATCTGAAATGCCTATCGGCACCTATTTTTAAAATGCCTATTGGAAACTACATCTAAAATGCCTATCGGCATCTATTTTTAAATATGCCAATCGGCAACTATATCTTAAATGCCTATCAGCACCTATATTTGAAATGCCTATCGGCAACCATATCTGGAATGCCTATCGGCACCTATATTTGAAATGCCTATCGGCTTCTATATCTGAAATGCCTATCGACACCTATTTTAAAAATGCCAATTGGCAACTATAACTGCAATGCCTATCGGCACCTATATCTGAAATGCCTATCGGTACCTATTTTTGAAATGCCTATCGGAAACTACATCTGAAATGCCTATCAGCACTTATATTTGAAATGCCTATCGGCAACCATATCTGGAATGCATATTGGCACCTATATTTGAAATGCCTATCGGCTTCTATATCTGAAATGCCTATCGGCACCTATTTTTAAAATGCCTATCGGAAACTACATCTGAAATGCCTATCAGCACTTATATTTGAAATGCCTATCGGCAACCATATCTGGAATGCATATTGGCACCTATATTTGAAATACCTATCGGCTTCTATATCTGAAATGCCTATCGGCACCTGTTTTTAAAATGCCAATCGGCAACTATATCTGAAATGCCTATCGGCACTTATTTTTAAAATGCCAATTGGCAACTATATCTGAAATGCCTATCGGTAACTATATCTGAAATGCCTATCGGCACCTATTTTTGAAATGCCTATCGGAAACTACATCTGAAATGCCTATCAGCACTTATATTTGAAATGCCTATCGGCAACCATATCTGGGATGCCTATCGGCACCTATATTTGAAATGCCTATTGGCTTCTATATCTGTAATGCCTATCGGCACTTATATCTGAAATGCCTATCGGCACCTATTTTTGTAATGCTTTTCGGAAACTACATCTGAAATGCCTATCTGCTCCTATATTTGAAATGCCTATCGGCAACCATATCTGAAATGCCTATCGACACTTATATTTGAAATACCTATCGGCTTCTATATCTGAAATGCCTATCGGCACCTGTTTTTAAAATGTCAATCGGCAACTATATCTGAAATGCCTATCGGCACCTATATCTGAAATGCCTATCGGCACCTATTTTTGAAATGCCTATCGGCACCAATTTTTTAAATGCCTATCGGAAACTACATCTGAAATGCCTATCAGCACCTATATTTGAAATGCCTATCGGCAACCATATCTGAAATGCCTATCGGCACCTATATCTGAAATGCCTATCGGCACCTATTTTTGAAATACCTATCAGCACCAATTTTTTAAATGCCTATCGGAAACTACATCTGAAATGCCTATCAGCACCTATATATAAAATGCCTATCGGCAACCATATCTGGAATGCCTATCGGCACCTATATTTGAAATGCCTATCGGCTTCTATATCTGAGATGCCTATCGGCACCTATTTTTAAAATGCCAATCGACAACTATATCTGAAATGCCTATCGGCACCTATATCTGAAATGCCGATCGGCACCTATTTTTGAAATGCCTATCGGAAACTACATCTGAAATGCCTTTCAGCACTTATATTTGAAATGCCTATCTGCAACTATATCTGGAATGCCTATCGGCACCTACATTTGAAATGCCTATCGGCTTCTATATCTGAAATGCCTATCGGCACCTATTTTAAAAATGCCAATCGGCAACTATATCTGAAATGCCTATCGGCACCTATATCTGAAATGCCTATCGGCACCTATTTTTGAAATGCCTATCGGAAACTACATCTGAAATGCCTATCAGCACCTATATTTGAAATGCCTATCGGCAACCATATCTGGAATGCCTATCGGCACCTGTATTTGAAATGCCTTTCGGCTTCTATATCTGAAATGCCTATCGACACCTATTTTTAAAATGCCAATCGGCAACTATATCTGAAGAGCCTATCAGCACCTATATCTGAAATGCCTATCGGCACCTATTTTTGAAATGCCTATCGAAAACTACATCTAAAATGCCTATCAGCAACTTTATTTGAAATGCCTATCGGCAACCACATCAGAAATGCCTATCGGCACCTATATCTAAAATGCCTTTCGGCATTTATATCTGAAATGCCTATCGGCACCTATATTTTAAATGCCTATCGGCAACTATATCTGATATGCCTATCGGCACCTATATCTGAAATGCCTATCGGTACCTATTTTTGAAATGCCTATCGAAAACTTCATCTAAAATGCCTATCGGCACCTATTTTTAAAATGCCAATCGGCAACTATATCTGAAATGCCTATCGGCACCTATATCTGAAATGCCTATCGGCACCAATTTTTGAAATGCCTATTGGAAACTACATCTAAAATGCCTACCAGCACTTATATTTGAAATGCCTATCGGCAACCATATCTGGAATGCCTATCTGCACCTATATTTGAAATGCCTGTCGGCTTCTATATCTGAAATGCCTATCGACACCTATTTTTAAAATGCCAATTGGCAACTATGTCTGAAATGCCTATCGGCACCTATATCTGAAATGCCTATCGGTACCTATTTTTGAAATGCCTATCGGAAACTACATCTGAAATGCCTCTCAGCACTTATATTTGAAATGCCTATCGGCAATCATATCTAGAATGCCTATCAGCACCTATATTTGAAATGCCTTTCGGCTTCTATATCTGAAATGCCTATAGGCACCTATTTTTAAAATGCAAATCGGCAACTATATCCAAAATGCCTATCGGCACCTATATCTGAAATGCCTATCGGCACCTATTTTTAAAATGCCTTTCGGAAACTACATCTGAAATGCCTATCTGCTCCTATATTTTAAATGCCTATCGGCAACCATATCTGAATTGCCTATCGCCACCTATATTTGAAATACCTATCTGCCTCTATATCTGAAATACCTATCGGCACCTGTTTTTAAAATGCCAATCGGCAACTATATCTGAAATGCCTATAGGCACCTATTTTTAAAATGCCAATCGGCAACTATATCCGAAATGCCTATCGGCACCTATATCTGAAATGCCTATCGGCACCTATTTTTGAAATGCCTATCGGAAACTACATCTGAAATGCCTATCAGCACCTATATTTAAAATGCCTATCGGCAACCATATCTAGAATGCAATCGGCACCTACATTTGAAATGCCTATCGGCTTCTATATCTGAAATGCCTATCGGCACCTATTTTTAAAATGCCAATCGGCAACTATATCTGAAGTGCCTATCGGCACCTATATCTGAAATGCCTTTCGGCATTTATATCTGAAATGCCTATCGACACCTATATTTGAAATGCCTATCGGTACCTATATTTTAAATGCCTATCGGCAACTATATCTGATATGCCTATCGGCACCTATATCTGAAATGCCTATCGGCACCTATTTTTAAAATGCCTATCGGAAACTACATCTAAAATGCCTATCGGCACCCATTTTTAAAATGCCAATCGGCAACTAGATCTGAAATGCCTATCGGCACCTATATCTGAAATGCCTATCGGCACCTATTTTTGAAATGCCTATCGGAAACAACATCTGAAATGCCTATCAGGAACTATATTTGAAATGCCTATCGGCAACCATATCTGAAATGCCTACCGACACCTATATTTGAAACACCTATCGGCTTCTATATCTGAAATGCCTATTGGCACCTTTTTTTAAAATGCCAATCGGCAACTATATCTGAAATGCCTATCGGCACCTATATCTAAAGTGCCTATCGGCACCTATTTTTGAAATGCCTATCGGAAACTACTTCTGAAATGCCTATCAGCACCTATATTTGAAATTCCTATCGGCAACCATATCCGGAATGCCTATCGGTACCTATATTTGAAATGCCTATCGGCTTCTATATCTGAAATGCCTATCGGCACCTATTCTTAAATTCCAATCGGCAACTATATCTGAAATGCCTATCGGCACCTATATCTGAAATGCCTATCGGCACCAATTTTTGAAATGCCTATCGGGAACTACATCTGAAATGCCTTTCAGCACTTATATTCGAAATGCCTATCGGCAACCATATCTGAAATGCCTATCGGCACCTATATTTGAAATGCCTATCGGCTTCTATATCTGAAATTCCTATTGGCACCTATTTTAAAAATGAAAATCGGCAACTATATCTGAAATGCCTATCGGCACCTATATCTGAAATGCCTATCGGCACCTATTTTTGAAATGCCTATCGGAAACTACATCTGAAATGCCTATCAGCTCCAATATTTGAAATGCCTATCGGCAATCATATCTGAAATGCCTATCGACACCTATATTTGAAATACCTATCGGCTTCTATATCTGAAATGCCTTTCAGCACTTATATTTGAAATGCCTATCGGCAACCATGTCTGGAATGCCTCTCGGCACCTACATTCGAAATGCCTATCGGCTTCTATATCTGAAATGCCTATCGGCACCTATTTTAAAAATGCCAATCGGCAACTATATCTGAAATGCCTATCGGCACCTATATCTGAAATGCCTATCGGCACCTATTTTTGAAATGCCTATCGGAAACTACATCTGAAATGCAAATCAGCACCTATGTTTGAAATGCCTATCGGCAACCATATCTGAAATGCCTATCGACACCTATATTTGAAATACCTATCGGCTTCTATATCTGAAATGCCTATCGGCACCTATTTTTAAAGTGCCAATCGGCAACTATATCTGAAATGCCTATCGGCACCTATATCTGAAATGCCTATCGGCACCTATTTTTGAAATGCCTATCGGAAACTACATCTGAAATGCAAATCAGCACCTATGTTTAAAATGCCTATCGGCAACCATATCTGGAATGCCTATCGGCACCTACATTTGAAATGCCTATCGGCTTCTATATCTGAAATGCCTATCGGCACCTATTTTAAAAATGCCAATCGGCAACTATATCTGAAATGCCTTTCAGCACTTATATTTGAAATGCCTATCGGCAACCATGTCTGGAATGCCTCTCGGCACCTACATTTGAAATACCTATCGGCTTCTATATCTGAAATGCCTATCGGCACCTATTTTAAAAATGCCAATCGGCAACTATATCTGAAATGCCTATCGGCACCTATATCTGAAATGCCTATCGGCACCTATTTTTGAAATGCCTATCGGAAACTACATCTGAAATGCAAATCAGCACCTATGTTTGAAATGCCTATCGGCAACCATATCTGGAATGCCTATCGGCACCTATATTTGAAATGCCTATCGAATTCTATATCTGAAATGCCTATCGGCACCTATTTTAAAAATGCCAATCGGCAACTATATCTGAAATGCCTATCGGCACCTATATCTGAAATGCCTATCGGCACCTATCTTTGAAATGCCTATCGGAAACTACATCTGAAATGCCTATCAGCACCAATATTTGAAATGCCTATCGGCAACCATATCTGAAATGCCTATCGACACGTCCTATATTTGAAATACCTATCGGCTTCTATATCTAAAATGCCTATCGGCACCTATTTTTAAAGTGCCAATCGGCACCTATATCTGAAATGCCTATCGGCACCAATTTTTGAAATGCCTATCGGAAACTACATCTGAAATGCCTTTCAGCACTTATATTTGAAATGCCTATCTGCAACTATATCTGGAATGCCTATCGGCACCTACATTTGAAATGCCTATCGGCTTCTATATCTGAAATGCCTATCGGCACCTATTTTAAAAATGCCAATCGGCAACTATATCTGAAATGCCTATCGGCACTTATATCTGAAATGCCTATCGGCACCTATTTTTGAAATGCCTATTGGAAACTACATCTGAAATGCCTATCAGCACCTATATTTGAAATGCCTATCGGCAACCATATCTGGAATGCAATCGGCACCTACATTTGAATTGCCCATCGGCTCCTATATCTGAAATGCCTATCGGCACCTATTTTTAAAATGCCAATCGGCAACTATATCTGAAGTGCCTATCGGCACCTATATCTGAAATGCCTATCGGCACCTATTTTTGAAATGCCTATCGAAAACTACATCTGTAATGCCTATCAGCACCTATATTTGAAATGCCTATCGGCAACCACATCAGAAAAGCCTATCGGCACCAATATCTGAAATGCCTATCGGCACCTATTTTTTAAATGCCTATCGGAAACTACATCTTAAATGCCTATCGGCACCCATTTTTAAAATGCCAATCGGTAACTATATCTGAAATGCCTATCGGCACCTATTTTTGAAATGCCTATCGGAAACTACATCTGAAATGCTTATCAGGAACTATATTTGAAATGCCTATCGGCAACCATATCTGAAATGCTTATCGACACCTATATTTGAAACACCTATCGGCTTCTATATCTGAAATGCCTATCGGCACCTTTTTTAAAAATGCCAATCGGCAACTATATCTGAAATGCCTATCGGCACCTATATCTGAAATGCCTAGCAGCACCAATTTTTGAAATGCCTATCGGAAACTACATCTGAAATGCCTATCAGCACCTATATTTGAAATGCCTATCGGCAACCATATCTGGAATGCCTATCGGCACCTATATTTGAAATGCCTATCGGCTTCTATATCTGAAATGCCTATCGGCACCTATTTTTAAAATGCCTATCGGCAACTATATCTGAAGTGCCTATCGGCACCAATATCTGAAATGCCTATCGGCACCTATTTTTGAAATGCCTATCGAAAACTGCATCTGAAATGCCTATCAGCACCTATATTAGAAACGCCTATCGGCAACCACATCAGAAATTCCTATCGGCACCTATATCTGAAATGCCTTTCGGCATTTATATCTAAAATGCTTATCGACACCTATATTTGAAATGCCTATCGGCACCTATATTTTAAATGCCTATCGGCGACTATATCTGATATGCCTATAGGCACCTATATCTGAAATGCCTATCGGCACCTATTTTTAAAATGCCTATTGGAAACTACATCTAAAATGCCTATCGGCATCTATTTTTAAATATGCCAATCGGCAACTATATCTTAAATGCCTATCAGCACCTATATTTGAAATGCCTATCGGCAACCATATCTGGAATGCCTATCGGCACATATATTTGAAATGCCTATCGGCTTCTATATCTGAAATGCCTATCGACACCTATTTTTAAAATGCCAATTGGCAACTATATTTGCAATGCCTATCGGCACCTATATCTGAAATGCCTATCGGTACCTATTTTTGAAATGCCTATCGGAAACTACATCTGAAATGCCTATCAGCACTTATATTTGAAATCCCTATCGGCAACCATATCTGGAATGCCTATCGGCACCTATATTTGAAATGCCTATCGGCTTCTATATCTGAAATGCCTATCCGCTTCTATATCTGAAAAGTTTATCGGCACCTATTTTTAAAATGCCAATCGGCAACTATATCTGTAATGCCTATCGGCACCTATATCTGAAATGCCTATCGGCACCTATTTTTGAAATGCCTATCGGAAACTACATCTGAAATGCCTATCAACACCAATATTTGAAATGCCTATCGGCAACCATATCTGAAATGTCTATCGGCACCTATATCTGAAATGCCTATCGGCACCTATTTTTGAAATGCCTATCGGAAACTACATCTGAAATGCCTATCAGCACCTATATTTGGAATGCCTATCGGCAACCATATCTGAAATGCCTATCGGCATCTATATTTGAAATGCCTATCGGCTTCTATATCTGAAATGCCTATCGGCACCTATTTTTAAAATGCCTATCGGCAACTATATCTGAAGTGCCTATCGACACCAATATCTGAAATGCCTATCGGCACCTATTTTTGAAATGCCTATCGAAAACTACATCTGAAATGCCTATCAGCACCTATATTTGAAATGCCTATCGGCAACCATATCTGGAATGCCTATCGGCACCTATATTTGAAATGCCTATCGGCTTCTATATCTGAAATGCCTATCGACACCTATTTTAAAAATGCCAATTGGCAACTATAACTGCAATGCCTATCGGCACCTATATCTGAAATGCCTATCGGTACCTATTTTTGAAATGCCTATCGGAAACTACATCTGAAATGCCTATCAGCACTTATATTTGAAATGCCTATCGGCAACCATATCTGGAATGCATATTGGCACCTATATTTGAAATGCCTATCGGCTTCTATATCTGAAATGCCTATCGGCACCTATTTTTAAAATGCAAATCGGCAACTATATCTGAAATGCCTATCGGCACCTATATCTGAAATGCCTATCGGCACCTATTTTTGTCATGCCTTTCGGAAACTACATCTGAAATGCCTATCTGCTCCTATATTTGAAATGCCTATCGGCAACCATATCTGAAATGCCTATTGACACTTATATTTGAAATACCTATCGGCTTCTATATCTGAAATGCCTATCGGCACCTGTTTTTAAAATGCCAATCGGCAACTATATCTGAAATGCCTATCGGCACTTATTTTTAAAATGCCAATTGGCAACTATATCTGAAATGCCTATCGGTAACTATATCTGAAATGCCTATCGGCACCTATTTTTGAAATGCCTATCGGAAACTACATCTGAAATGCCTATCAGCACTTATATTTGAAATGCCTATCGGCAACCATATCTGGGATGCCTATCGGCACCTATATTTGAAATGCCTATTGGTTTCTATATCTGAAATGCCTATCGGCACTTATATCTGAAATGCCTATCGGCACCTATTTTTGTAATGCCTTTCGGAAACTACATCTGAAATGCCTATCTGCTCCTATATTTGAAATGCCTATCGGCAACCATATCTGAAATGCCTATCGACACTTATATTTGAAATACCTATCGGCTTCTATATCTGAAATGCCTATCGGCACCTGTTTTTAAAATGTCAATCGGCAACTATATCTGAAATGCCTATCGGCACCTATATCTGAAATGCCTATCGGCACCTATTTTTGAAATGCCTATCGGCACCAATTTTTTAAATGCCTATCGGAAACTACATCTGAAATGCCTATCAGCACCTATATTTGAAATGCCTATCGGCAACCATATCTGAAATGCCTATCGGCACCTATATCTGAAATGCCTATCGGCACCTATTTTTGAAATACCTATCGGCACCAATTTTTTAAATGCCTATCGGAAACTACATCTGAAATGCCTATCAGCACCTATATATAAAATGCCTATCGGCAACCATATCTGGAATGCCTATCGGCACCTATATTTGAAATGCCTATCGGCTTCTATATCTGAGATGCCTATCGGCACCTATTTTTAAAATGCCAATCGACAACTATATCTGAAATGCCTATCGGCACCTATATCTGAAATGCCGATCGGCACCTATTTTTGAAATGCCTATCGGAAACTACATCTGAAATGCCTTTCAGCACTTATATTTGAAATGCCTATCTGCAACTATATCTGGAATGCCTATCGGCACCTACATTTGAAATGCCTATCGGCTTCTATATCTGAAATGCCTATCGGCACCTATTTTAAAAATGCCAATCGGCAACTATATCTGAAATGCCTATCGGCACCTATATCTGAAATGCCTATCGGCACCTATTTTTGAAATGCCTATCGGAAACTACATCTGAAATGCCTATCAGCACCTATATTTGAAATGCCTATCGGCAACCATATCTGGAATGCCTATCGGCACCTGTATTTGAAATGCCTTTCGGCTTCTATATCTGAAATGCCTATCGACACCTATTTTTAAAATGCCAATCGGCAACTATATCTGAAGAGCCTATCAGCACCTATATCTGAAATGCCTATCGGCACCTATTTTTGAAATGCCTATCGAAAACTACATCTAAAATGCCTATCAGCAACTTTATTTGAAATGCCTATCGGCAACCACATCAGAAATGCCTATCGGCACCTATATCTAAAATGCCTTTCGGCATTTATATCTGAAATGCCTATCGGTACCTATATTTTAAATGCCTATCGGCAACTATATCTGATATGCCTATCGGCACCTATATCTGAAATGCCTATCGGTACCTATTTTTGAAATGCCTATCGAAAACTTCATCTAAAATGCATATCGGCACCTATTTTTAAAATGCCAATCGGCAACTATATCTGAAATGCCTATCGGCACCTATATCTGAAATGCCTATCGGCACCAATTTTTGAAATGCCTATTGGAAACTACATCTAAAATGCCTATCAGCACTTATATTTGAAATGCCTATCGGCAACCATATCTGGAATGCCTATCTGCACCTATATTTGAAATGCCTGTCGGCTTCTATATCTGAAATGCCTATCGACACCTATTTTTAAAATGCCAATTGGCAACTATGTCTGAAATGCCTATCGGCACCTATATCTGAAATGCCTATCGGTACCTATTTTTGAAATGCCTATCGGAAACTACATCTGAAATGCCTCTCAGCACTTATATTTGAAATGCCTATCGGCAACCATATCTAGAATGCCTATCAGCACCTATATTTGAAATGCCTTTCGGCTTCTATATCTGAAATGCCTATAGGCACCTATTTTTAAAATGCCAATCGGCAACTATATCCGAAATGCCTATCGGCACCTATATCTGAAATGCCTATCGGCACCTATTTTTGAAATGCCTTTCGGAAACTACATCTGAAATGCCTATCTGCTCCTATATTTTAAATGCCTATCGGCAACCATATCTGAATTGCCTATCGCCACCTATATTTGAAATACCTATCGGCCTCTATATCTGAAATACCTATCGGCACCTGTTTTTAAAATGCCAATCGGCAACTATATCTGAAATGCCTATAGGCACCTATTTTTAAAATGCCAATCGGCAACTATATCCGAAATGCCTATCGGCACCTATATCTGAAATGCCTATCGGCACCTATTTTTGAAATGCCTATCGGAAACTACATCTGAAATGCCTATCAGCACCTATATTTAAAATGCCTATCGGCAACCATATCTAGAATGCAATCGGCACCTACATTTGAAATGCCTATCGGCTTCTATATCTGAAATGCCTATCGGCACCTATTTTTAAAATGCCAATCGGCAACTATATCTGAAGTGCCTATCGGCACCTATATCTGAAATGCCTTTCGGCATTTATATCTGAAATGCCTATCGACACCTATATTTGAAATGCCTATCGGTACCTATATTTTAAATGCCTATCGGCAACTATATCTGATATGCCTATCGGCACCTATATCTGAAATGCCTATCGGCACCAATTTTTAAAATGCCTATCGGAAACTACATCTAAAATGCCTATCGGCACCCATTTTTAAAATGCCAATCGGCAACTATATCCGAAATGCCTATCGGCACCTATATCTGAAATGCCTATCGGCACCTGTTTTTAAAATGTCAATCGGCAACTATATCTGAAATGCCTATCGGCACCTATATCTGAAATGCCTATCGGCACCTATTTTTGAAATGCCTATCGGCACCAATTTTTTAAATGCCTATCGGAAACTACATCTGAAATGCCTATCAGCACCTATATTTGAAATGCCTATCGGCAACCATATCTGAAATGCCTATCGGCACCTATATCTGAAATGCCTATCGGCACCTATTTTTGAAATACCTATCGGCACCAATTTTTTAAATGCCTATCGGAAACTACATCTGAAATGCCTATCAGCACCTATATATAAAATGCCTATCGGCAACCATATCTGGAATGCCTATCGGCACCTATATTTGAAATGCCTATCGGTTTCTATATCTGAGATGCCTATCGGCACCTATTTTTAAAATGCCAATCGACAACTATATCTGAAATGCCTATCGGCACCTATATCTGAAATGCCGATCGGCACCTATTTTTGAAATGCCTATCGGAAACTACATCTGAAATGCCTTTCAGCACTTATATTTGAAATGCCTATCTGCAACTATATCTGGAATGCCTATCGGCACCTACATTTGAAATGCCTATCGGCTTCTATATCTGAAATGCCTATCGGCACCTATTTTAAAAATGCCAATCGGCAACTATATCTGAAATGCCTATCGGCACCTATATCTGAAATGCCTATCGGCACCTATTTTTGAAATGCCTATCGGAAACTACATCTGAAATGCCTATCAGCACCTATATTTGAAATGCCTATCGGCAACCATATCTGGAATGCCTATCGGCACCTGTATTTGATATGCCTTTCGGCTTCTATATCTGAAATGCCTATCGACACCTATTTTTAAAATGCCAATCGGCAACTATATCTGAAGAGCCTATCAGCACCTATATCTGAAATGCCTATCGGCACCTATTTTTGAAATGCCTATCGAAAACTACATCTAAAATGCCTATCAGCAACTTTATTTGAAATGCCTATCGGCAACCACATCAGAAATGCCTATCGGCACCTATATCTAAAATGCCTTTCGGCATTTATATCTGAAATGCCTATCGGTACCTATATTTTAAATGCCTATCGGCAACTATATCTGATATGCCTATCGGCACCTATATCTGAAATGCCTATCGGTACCTATTTTTGAAATGCCTATCGAAAACTTCATCTAAAATGCCTATCGGCACCTATTTTTAAAATGCCAATCGGCAACTATATCTGAAATGCCTATCGGCACCTATATCTGAAATGCCTATCGGCACCAATTTTTGAAATGCCTATTGGAAACTACATCTAAAATGCCTATCAGCACTTATATTTGAAATGCCTATCGGCAACCATATCTGGAATGCCTATCTGCACCTATATTTGAAATGCCTGTCGGCTTCTATATCTGAAATGCCTATCGACACCTATTTTTAAAATGCCAATTGGCAACTATGTCTGAAATGCCTATCGGCACCTATATCTGAAATGCCTATCGGTACCTATTTTTGAAATGCCTATCGGAAACTACATCTGAAATGCCTCTCAGCACTTATATTTGAAATGCCTATCGGCAACTATATCTAGAATGCCTATCAGCACCTATATTTGAAATGCCTTTCGGCTTCTATATCTGAAATGCCTATAGGCACCTATTTTTAAAATGCCAATCGGCAACTATATCCGAAATGCCTATCGGCACCTATATCTGAAATGCCTATCGGCACCTATTTTTGAAATGCCTTTCGGAAACTACATCTGAAATGCCTATCTGCTCCTATATTTTAAATGCCTATCGGCAACCATATCTGAATTGCCTATCGCCACCTATATTTGAAATACCTATCGGCCTCTATATCTGAAATACCTATCGGCACCTGTTTTTAAAATGCCAATCGGCAACTATATCTGAAATGCCTATAGGCACCTATTTTTAAAATGCCAATCGGCAACTATATCCGAAATGCCTATCGGCACCTATATCTGAAATGCCTATCGGCACCTATTTTTGAAATGCCTATCGGAAACTACATCTGAAATGCCTATCAGCACCTATATTTAAAATGCCTATCGGCAACCATATCTAGAATGCAATCGGCACCTACATTTGAAATGCCTATCGGCTTCTATATCTGAAATGCCTATCGGCACCTATTTTTAAAATGCCAATCGGCAACTATATCTGAAGTGCCTATCGGCACCTATATCTGAAATGCCTTTCGGCATTTATATCTGAAATGCCTATCGACACCTATATTTGAAATGCCTATCGGTACCTATATTTTAAATGCCTATCGGCAACTATATCTGATATGCCTATCGGCACCTATATCTGAAATGCCTATCGGCACCTATTTTTAAAATGCCTATCGGAAACTACATCTAAAATGCCTATCGGCACCCATTTTTAAAATGCCAATCGGCAACTATATCTGAAATGCCTATCGGCACCTATATCTGAAATGCCTATCGGCACCTATTTTTGAAATGCCAATCGGCAACTATATCTGAAGTGCCTATCGGCACCTATATCTGAAATGCCTATCGGCACCTATTTTTAAAATGCCTATCGGAAACTACATCTAAAATGCCTATCGGCACCTTTTTTTAAAATGCCAATCGGCAACTATGTCTGAAATGCCTATCGGCACCTATATCTGAAATGCCTATCGGCACCTATTTTTGAAATGCCTATCGGAAACAACATCTGAAATGCCTATCAGGAACTATATTTGAAATGCCTATCGGCAACCATATCTGAAATGCCTATCGACACCTATATTTGAAACACCTATCGGCTTCTATATCTGAAATGCCTATTGGCACCTTTTTTTAAAATGCCAATTGGCAACTATATCTGAAATGCCTATCGGCACCTATATCTAAAGTGCCTATCGGCACCTATTTTTGAAATGCCTATCGGAAACTACTTCTGAAATGCCTATCAGCACCTATATTTGAAATTCCTATCGGCAACCATATCCGGAATGCCTATCGGTACCTATATTTGAAATGCCTATCGGCTTCTATATCTGAAATGCCTATCGGCACCTATTTTTAAAATGCCAATCGGCAACTATTGCTGAAATGCCTATCGGCACCTATATCTGAAATGCCTATCGGCACCAATTTTTGAAATGCCTATCGGGAACTACATCTGAAATGCCTTTCAGCACTTATATTTGAAATGCCTATCGGCAACCATATCTGGAATGCCTATCGGCACCTATATTTGAAATGCCTATCGGCTTCTATATCTGAAATGCCTATTGGCACCTATTTTAAAAATGAAAATCGGCAAATATATCTGAAATGCCTATCGGCACCTATATCTGAAATGCCTATCGGCACCTATTTTTGAAATGCCTATCGGAAACTACATCTGAAATGCCTATCAGCACCAATATTTGAAATGCCTATCGGCAATCATATCTGAAATGCCTATCGACACCTATATTTGAAATACCTATCGGCTTCTATATCTGAAATGCCTTTCAGCACTTATATTTGAAATGCCTATCGGCAACCATGTCTGGAATGCCTCTCGGCACCTACATTTGAAATGCCTATCGGCTTCTATATCTGAAATGCCTATCGGCACCTATTTTAAAAATGCCAATCGGCAACTATATCTGAAATGCCTATCGGCACCTATATCTGAAATGCCTATCGGCACCTATTTTTGAAATGCCTATCGGAAACTACATCTGAAATGCAAATCAGCACCTATGTTTGAAATGCCTATCGGCAACCATATCTGGAATGCCTATCGGCACCTATATCTGAAATGCTTATCGGCACCTATCTTTGAAATGCCTATCGGAAACTACATCTGAAATGCCTATTAGCACCAATATTTGAAATGCCTATCGGCAACCATATCTGAAATGCCTATCGACACCTATATTTGAAATACCTATCGGCTACTATATCTGAAATGCCTATCGGCACCTATTTTTAAAGAGCCAATCGGCACCTATATCTGAAATGCCTATCGGCACCAATTTTTGAAATGCCTATCGGAAACTACATCTGAAATGCCTTTCAGCACTTATATTTGAAATGCCTATCTGCAACTATATCTGGAATGCCTATCGGCACCTATTTTAAAAATGCCAATCGGCAACTATATCTGAAATGCCTATCGGCACTTATATCTGAAATGCCTATCGGCACCTATTTTTGAAATGCCTATTGGAAACTACATCTGAAATGCCTATCAGCACCTATATTTGAAATGCCTATCGGCAACCATATCTGGAATGCAATCGGCACCTACATTTGAATTGCCTACCGGCTCCTATATCTGAAATGCCTATCGGCACCTATTTTTAAAATGCCAATCGGCAACTATATCTGAAGTGCCTATCGGCACCTATATCTGAAATGCCTATCGGCACCTATTTTTGAAATGCCTATCGAAAACTACATCTGTAATGCCTATCAGCACCTATATTTGAAATGCCTCTCGGCAACCACATCAGAAAAGCCTATCGGCACCTATATCTGAAATGCCTATCGGCACCTATTTTTTAAATGCCTATCGGAAACTACATCTAAAATGCCTATCGGCACCCATTTTTAAAATGCCAATCGGTAACTATATCTGAAATGCCTATCGGCACCTATTTTTGAAATGCCTATCGGAAACTACATCTGAAATGCCTATCAGGAACTATATTTGAAATGCCTATCGGCAACCATATCTGAAATGCTTATCGACACCTATATTTGAAACACCTATCGGCTTCTATATCTGAAATGCCTATCGGCACCTTTTTTTAAAATGCCAATCGGCAACTATATCTGAAATGCCTATCGGCACCTATATCTGAAATGCCTAGCGGCACCAATTTTTGAAATGCCTATCGGAAACTACATCTGAAATGCCTATCAGCACCTATATTTGAAATGCCTATCGGCAACCATATCTGGAATGCCTATCGGCACCTATATTTGAAATGCCTATCGGCTTCTATATCTGAAATGCCTATCGACACCTATTTTTAAAATGCCAATTGGCAACTATATCTGAAATGCCTATCGGCACCTATATCTGAAATGCCTATCGGTACCTATTTTTGAAATGCCTATCGGAAACTACATCTGAAATGCCTATCAGCACTTATATTTGAATTGCCTATCGGCAACCATATCTGGAATGCCTATCGGCACCTATATTTGAAATGCCTATCGGCTTCTATATCTGAAATGCCTATCGGCACCTATTTTTAAAATGCCAATCGGCAACTATATCTGAAATGCTTATCGGCACCTATATCTGAAATGCCTATCGGCACCTATTTTTGAAATGCCTTTCGGAAACTACATCTGAAATGCCTATCTGCTCCTATATTTGAAATGCCTATCGGCAACCATATCTGAAATGCCTATCGGCACCTATATTTGAAATACCTATCGGCCTCTATATCTGAAATGCCTATCGGCACCTGTTTTTAAAAAGCCAATCGGCAAGTATATCTGAAATGCCTATCGGCACCTATATCTGAAGTGCCTATCGGCATCAATTTTTGAAATGCCTATCGGAAACTACATCTAAAATGCCTATCAGCACCTTTATTTGAAATGCCTATCGGCAACTATATCTGGAATGCCTATCGGCACCTATATTTGAAATGCCTATCGGCTTCTATATCTGAAATGCCTATCGGCACCTATTTTTAAAATGCCAATTGGCAACTATATCTGAAATGCCTATCGGCACCTATATCTGAAATGCCTATCGGCACCTATTTTTGAAATGCCAATCGCAACTATATCCGAAATGCCTATCGGCACCTATATCTGAAATGCCTATCGGCACCTATTTTTGAAATGCCTATCGGAAACTACATCTGAAATGCCTATCAGCACCTATATTTAAAATGCCTATCAGCAACCATATCTAGAATGCAATCGGCACCTACATTTGAAATGCCTATCGGCTTCTATATCTGAAATGCCTATCGGCACCTGTTTTTAAAATGCCAATCGGCAACTATATCTGAAATGCCTATAGGCACCTATTTTTAAAATGCCAATCGGCAACTATATCCGAAATGCCTATCGGCACCTATATCTGAAATGCCTATCGGCACCTATTTTTGAAATGCCTATCGGAAACTACATCTGAAATGCCTATCAGCACCTATATTTAAAATGCCTATCGGCAACCATATCTAGAATGCAATCGGCACCTACATTTGAAATGCCTATCGGCTTCTATATCTGAAATGCCTATCGGCACCTATTTTTAAAATGCCAATCGGCAACTATATCTGAAGTGCCTATCGGCACCTATATCTGAAATGCCTTTCGGCATTTATATCTGAAATGCCTATCGACACCTATATTTGAAATGCCTATCGGTACCTATATTTTAAATGCCTATCGGCAACTATATCTGATATGCCTATCGGCACCTATATCTGAAATGCCTATCGGCACCTATTTTTAAAATGCCTATCGGAAACTACATCTAAAATGCCTATCGGCACCCATTTTTAAAATGCCAATCGGCAACTATATCTGAAATGCCTATCGGCACCTATAACTGAAATGCCTATCGGCACCTATTTTTGAAATGCCAATCGGCAACTATATCTGAAGTGCCTATCGGCACCTATATCTGAAATGCCTATCGGCACCTATTTTTAAAATGCCTATCGGAAACTACATCTAAAATGCCTATCGGCACCTTTTTTTAAAATGCCAATCGGCAACTATATCTGAAATGCCTATCGGCACCTATATCTGAATTGCCTATCGGCACCAATTTTTGAAATGCCTATCGGAAACAACATCTGAAATGCCTATCAGGAACTATATTTGAAATGCCTATCGGCAACCATATCTGAAATGCCTATCGACACCTATATTTGAAATGCCTATCGGCTTCTATATCTGAAATGCCTATCGGCACCTATTTTTAAAATGCCAATCGGCAACTATATCTGAAATGCCTATCGGCACCTATATCTGAAATGCCTATCGGCACCAATTTTTGAAATGCCTATCAGGAACTACATCTGAAATGCCTTTCAGCACTTATATTTAAAATGCCTATCGGCAACCATATCTGGAATGCCTATCGGCACCTATATTTGAAATGCCTATCGGCTTCTATATCTGAAATGCCTATTGGCACCTATTTTAAAAATGAAAATCGGCAACTATATCTGAAATGCCAATCGGCACCTATTTTTGAAATGCCTATCGGAAACTACATCTGAAATGCCTATCAGCACCAATATTTGAAATGCCTATCGGCAATCATATCTGAAATGCCTATCGACACCTATATTTGAAATACCTATCGGCTTCTATATCTGAAATGCCTTTCAGCACTTATATTTGAAATGCCTATCGGCAACCATGTCTGGAATGCCTCTCGGCACCTACATTCGAAATGCCTATCGGCTTCTATATCTGAAATGCCTATCGGCACCTATTTTAAAAATGCCAATCGGCAACTATATCTGAAATGCCTATCGGCACCTATATCTGAAATGCCTATCGGCACCTATTTTTGAAATGCCTATCGGAAACTACATCTGAAATGCAAATCAGCACCTATGTTTGAAATGCCTATCGGCAACCATATCTGGAATGCCTATCGGCACCTATATTTGAAATGCCTATCGAATTCTATATCTGAAATGCCTAACGGCACCTATTTTAAAAATGCCAATCGGCAACTATATCTGAAATGCCTATCGGCACCTATATCTGAAATGCCTATCGGCACCTATCTTTGAAATGCCTATCGGAAACTACATCTGAAATGCCTATCAGCACCAATATTTGAAATGCCTATCGGCAACCATATCTGAAATGCCTATCGACACGTCCTATATTTGAAATACCTATCGGCTTCTATATCTGAAATGCCTATCGGCACCTATTTTTAAAGTGCCAATCGGCACCTATATCTGAAATGCCTATCGGCACCAATTTTTGAAATGCCTATCGGAAACTACATCTGAAATGCCTTTCAGCACTTATATTTGAAATGCCTATCTGCAACTATATCTGGAATGCCTATCGGCACCTACATTTGAAATGCCTATCGGCTTCTATATCTGAAATGCCTATCGGCACCTATTTTAAAAATGCCAATCGGCAACTATATCTGAAATGCCTATCGGCACTTATATCTGAAATGCCTATCGGCACCTATTTTTGAAATGCCTATTGGAAACTACATCTGAAATGCCTATCAGCACCTATATTTGAAATGCCTATCGGCAACCATATCTGGAATGCAATCGGCACCTACATTTGAATTGCCCATCGGCTCCTATATCTGAAATGCCTATCGGCACCTATTTTTAAAATGCCAATCGGCAACTATATCTGAAGTGCCTATCGGCACCTATATCTGAAATGCCTATCGGCACCTATTTTTGAAATGCCTATCGAAAACTACATCTGTAATGCCTATCAGCACCTATATTTGAAATGCCTATCGGCAACCACATCAGAAATGCCTATCGGCAACCACATCAGAAAAGCCTATCGGCACCAATATCTGAAATGCCTATCGGCACCTATTTTTTAAATGCCTATCGGAAACTACATCTTAAATGCCTATCGGCACCCATTTTTAAAATGCCAATCGGTAACTATATCTGAAATGCCTATCGGCACCTATTTTTGAAATGCCTATCGGAAACTACATCTGAAATGCCTATCAGGAACTATATTTGAAATGCCTATCGGCAACCATATCTGAAATGCTTATCGACACCTATATTTGAAACACCTATCGGCTTCTATATCTGAAATGCCTATCGGCACCTTTTTTTAAAATGCCAATCGGCAACTATATCTGAAATGCCTATCGGCACCTATATCTGAAATGCCTAGCGGCACCAATTTTTGAAATGCCTATCGGAAACTACATCTGAAATGCCTATCAGCACCTATATTTGAAATGCCTATCGGCAACCATATCTGGAATGCCTATCGGCACCTATATTTGAAATGCCTATCGGCTTCTATATCTGAAATGCCTATCGACACCTATTTTTAAAATGCCAATTGGCAACTATATCTGAAATGCCTATCGGCACCTATATCTGAAATGCCTATCGGTACCTATTTTTGAAATGCCTATCGGAAACTACATCTGAAATGCCTATCAGCACTTATATTTGAAATGCCTATCGGCAACCATATCTGGAATGCCTATCGGCACCTATATTTGAAATGCCTATCGGCTTCTATATCTGAAATGCCTATCGGCACCTATTTTTAAAATGCCAATCGGCAACTATATCTGAAATGCTTATCGGCACCTATATCTGAAATGCCTATCGGCACCTATTTTTGAAATGCCTTTCGGAAACTACATCTGAAATGCCTATCTGCTCCTATATTTGAAATGCCTATCGGCAACCATATCTGAAATTCCTATCGACACCTATATTTGAAATACCTTTCGGCCTCTATATCTGAAATGCCTATCGGCACCTGTTTTTAAAAAGCCAATCATCAAGTATATCTGAAGTGCCTATCGGCATCAATTTTTGAAATGCCTATCGGAAACTACATCTAAAATGCCTATCAGCACCTTTATTTGAAATGCCTATCGGCAACTATATCTGGAATGCCTATCGGCACCTATATTTGAAATGCCTATCGGCTTCTATATCTGAAATGCCTATCGGCACCTATTTTTAAAATGCCAATTGGCAACTATATCTGAAATGCCTATCGGCACCTATATCTGAAATGCCTATCGGCACCTATTTTTGAAATGCCTATCGGAAACTACATCTGAAATGCCTATCAGCACCTATATTTGAAATGCCTATCGGCAACCATATGTGGTATGCCTATCGGCACCTATATTTGAAATGCCTATCGGCAACCATATGTGGTATGCCTATCGGCACCTATATTTGAAATGCCTATCGGCTTCTATATCTGAAATGCCTATCGGCAACTATTTTTAAAATGCCAATCGGCAACTATATCTGAAATGCCTATCGGCACCTATAACTGAAATGCCTATCGGCACCTATTTTTGAAATGCCTATCGGAAACTACATTTGAAATGCCAATCAGCACCTATATTTGAAATGCCTATCGGCAACCATATCTGAAATGCCTATCGACACCTATATTTGAAATACCTATCGGCTTCTATATCTGAAATGCCTATCGGCACCTATTTTTAAAATGCCAATCGACAACTATATCTGAAATGCCTATCGACACCTATTTTTGAAATGCCTATCGGCACCAATTTTTTAAATGCCTATCGGAAACTACATCTAAAATGCCTATCAGCACCTATATTTGAAATGCCTATCGGCAACCATATCTGAAATGCCTATCGGCACCTATATCTGAAATGCCTATCGGCACCTATTTTTGAAATACCTATCGGCACCAATTTTTTAAATGCCTATCTAAAACTACATCTGAAATGCCTATCAGCACCTATATTTGAAATGCCTATCGGCAACCATATCTGAAATGCCTATCGACACCTATATTTGAAATACCTATCGGCTTCTATATCTGAAATGCCTATCGGCACCTATTTTAAAAATGCCAATCGACAACTATATCTGAAATGCCTATCGGCACCTATATCTGAAATGCCGATCGGCACCTATTTTTGAAATGCCTATAGGAAACTACATCTGAAATGCCTATCAGCACCTATATTTTAAATACCTATCGGCAACCATATCTGGAATGCCTATCGGCACCTATATTTGAAATGCCTATCGGCTTCTATATCTGAAATGCCTATCGGCACCTATTTTTAAAATGCCAATCGGCAACTATATCTGAAATGCCTATCGACACCCATATTTGAAATACCTATCGGCTTCTATATCTGAAATGCCTATCGGCACCTTTTTTTAAAATTCCAATCGGCAACTATATCTGAAATGCCTATCGGCACCTATATCTGAAATGCCTATCGGCATCAACTTTTGAAATGCCTATCGGAAACTACATCTGAAATGCCTATCAGCACCTATATTTGAAATGCCTATCGGCAAACATATCTGGAATGCCTATCGGCACCTATATTTGAAATGCCTATCGGCTTCTATATCTGAAATGCCTATCGACACCTATTTTTAAAATGCCAATTGGCAACGATATCTGAAATGCCTTTCGGCACCTATATCTGAAATGCCTATCGGTACCTATTTTTGAAATGCCTATCGGAAACTACATCTGAAATGCCTATCAGCACTTATATTTGAAATGCCTATCGGCAACCATATCTGGAATGCCTATCAGCACCTATATTTGAAATGCCTATCGGCTTCTATATCTGAAATGCCTATCGGCACCTATTTTTAAAATGCCTATCGGCAACTATATCCGAAATGCCTACCGGCACCTATATCTGAAATGCCTATCGGCACCTATTTTTGAAATGACTTTTGGAAACTACATCTGAAATGCCTATCTGCTCCTATATTTGAAATGCCTATCGGCAACCATATCTGAAATGCCTATCGCCACCTATATTTGAAATACCTATCGGCCTCTATATCTGAAATACCTATCGGCACCTGTTATTAAAATGCCAATCGGCAACTATATCTGAAATGCCTTCGGCACCTATATCTGACATGCCTATCGGCATCAATTTTTAAAATGCCTATCGGAAACTACATTAAAAATGCCTATCAGCACCTATATTTGAAATGCCTATCGGCACCTATTTTTGAAATGCCTATCGGAAACTACATCTGAAATGCCTATCAGCACCTATATTTGAAATGCCTATCGGCAACCATATCTGGAATGTCTATCGGCACCTATATTTGAAATGCCTATCGGCTTCTATATCGGAAATGCCCATCGGCACCTATTTTTAAAATGCCAATCGGCAACTATATCTGTAATGCCTATCGGCACCTATATCTGAAATGCCTATCGGCACCTATTTTTGAAATGCCTATCGGAAACTACATCTGAAATGCCTATCAACACCAATATTTGAAATGCCTATCGGCAACCATATCTGAAATGCCTATCGACACCTATATTTGATATACCTATCGGCTTCTATATTTGAAATGCCTATCGGCACCTATTTTTTTAATTGCCTATCGGAAACTACATCTAAAATGCCTATCGGCACCTATTTTTAAAATGCCAATCGGCAACTATATCTGAAATGCCTATCAGCACCTATATCTGAAATGCCTATCGGCACCTATTTTTGAAATGCGCATCGGAAACTACATCTGAAATGCCTATCAGCACCTATATTTGAAATGCCTATCGGCAACCATATCTGAAATGCCTATCGACACCTATATTTGAAATACCTATCGGCTTCTATATCTGAAATGCCTATCGGCACCTATTTGAAAATGCTAATCGGAAACTATATCTGAAATGTTTATCGGCACCTATATCTGAAATGCCTATCGGCACCTATTTTTGAAATGCCTATCGGAAACTACATCTGAAATGCCTATCAGCACCTATATTTGAAATGCCTATCGGCAACCAATACCGGAATGCCTATCGGCACCTATATTTGAAATGCCTATCGGCTTCTATATCTGAAATGCCTATCGGCACCTATTTAAAAATGCCAATCGGCAACTATATCTGAAATGCCTATCGGCACCTATATCTAAAATGCCTATCGGCACCTATTTTTGAAATGCCTATCGGAAACTACATCTGAAATGCCTATCGGCACCTATATTTGAAATGCCTATCGGCAACCATATCTGGAATGTCTATCGGCACCTATATTTGAAATGCCTATCGGCTTCTATATCGGAAATGCCCATCGGCACCTATTTTTAAAATGCCAATCGGCAACTATATCTGTAATGCCTATCGGCACCTATATCTGAAATGCCTATCGGCACCTATTTTTGAAATGCCTATCGGAAACTACATCTGAAATGCCTATCAACACCAATATTTGAAATGCCTATCGGCAACCATATCTGAAATGCCTATCGACACCTATATTTGATATACCTATCGGCTTCTATATTTGAAATGCCTATCGGCACCTATTTTTAAAATGCCAATCGGCAACTATATCTGAAATGCCTATCGGCACCTATATCTGAAATGCCTATCGGCAAATATATCTGAAATGCCTATCGGCACCAATTTTTGAAATGCCTATCGGAAACTACATCTTAAATGCCTATCAGCACCTATATTTGAAATGCCTATCGGCTTCTATATCTGAAATGCCTATCGGCACCTATTTTTGAAATACCTATCGGCTTCTATATTTGAAATGCCTATCGGCACCTATTTTTAAAATGCCAATCGGCAACTATATCTGAAATGCCTATCGGCACCTATATCTGAAATGCCTATCGGCAAATATATCTGAAATGCCTATCGGCACCAATTTTTGAAATGCCTATCGGAAACTACATCTTAAATGCCTATCAGCACCTATATTTGAAATGCCTATCGGCAACCATATCTGGAATGTCTATCGGCACCTATATTTGAAATGCCTATCGGCTTCTATGTCTGAAATGCCTATTGGCACCTATTTTTAAAATGCCAATCGGCAACTATATCTGTAATGCCTATCGGCACTTATATCTGAAATGCCTATCGGCACTTATTTTTGAAATGCCTATCGAAAACTACATCTGAAATGCCTATCAGCACCTATATTTGAAATGCCTATCGGCAACCATATCTGGAATGTCTATCGGCACCTATATTTGAAATGCCTATCGGCTTCTATATCTGAAATGCCTATCGGCACCTTTTTTTGAAATGCTAATCGGCAACTATATCTGAAATGCCTATCGGCACCTATATCTGAAATGCCTATCGGCACCAATTTTTGAAATGCCTATCGGAAACTACATCTTAAATGCCTATCAGCACCTATATTTGAAATGCCTATCGGCACCTATTTTTAAAGTGCCAATTGGCACCTATATCTGAAATGCCTATCGGCACCAATTTTTGAAATGCCTATCGGAAACTACATCTGAAATGCCTTTCAGCACTTATATTTGAAATGCCTATCAGCAACTATATCTGGAATGCCTATCGGCACCTACATTTGAAATGCCTATCGGCTTCTATATCTGAAATGCCTATCGGCACCTATTTTAAAAATGCCAATCGGCTACTATATCTGAAATGCCTATCGGCACTTATATCTGAAATGCCTATCGGCACCTATTTTTGAAATGCCTATCGGAAACTACATCTGAAATGCCTATCAGTACCTATATTTGAAATGCCTATCGGCAACCATATCTGGAATGCAATCGGCACCTACATTTGAAATGCCTATCGGCTTCTATATCTGAAATGCCTATCGGCACCTATTTTCAAAATGCCAATCGGCAAGAATATCTGAAGTGCCTATCGGCACCTATTTTTGAAATGCCTATCGGAAACTACATCTGAAATGCCTATCAGAAACTATATTTGAAATGCCTATCGGCAACCATATCTGAAATGCCTATCGACACCTATATTTGAAACACCTATCGGCTTCTATATCTGAAATGCCTATCGGCACCTATAACTGAAATGCCTAGCGGCACCAATTTTTGAAATGCCTATCGGAAACTACATCTGAAATGCCTATCAGCACCTATATTTGAAATGCCTATCGGCAACCATATCTGGAATGCCTATCGGCGCCTATATTTGAAATGCCTATCGGCTTCTATATCTGAAATACCTATCGGCGCCTATTTTTAAAATGCCAATCGGCAACTATATCTGAAGTGCCTATCGGCACCTATATCTGAAATGCCTATCGGCACCTATTTTTGAAATGCCTATCGAAAACTACATCTGAAATGCCTATCAGCACCTATATTTGAAATGCCTATCTGCAAGCAATACTGGAATGCCTATCGGCACCTATATTTGAAATGCCTATCGGCTTCTATATCTGAAATGCCTATCGGCACCTATTTTTAAAATGCCAATTGGCAACTATATCTGAAATGCCTATCGGCACCTATATCTGAAATGCCTATCGGCACCTATTTTTGAAATGCCTATCGGAAACTACATCTGAAATGCCTATCAGCACCTATATTTGAAATGCCTATCTGCAAGCAATACTGGAATGCCTATCGGCACCTATATTTGAAATGCCTATCGGCTTCTATATCTGAAATGCCTATCGGTACCTATTTTTGAAATGCCTATCGGAAACTACATCTGAAATGCTTATCGGCACCTATATCTGAAATGCCTATCGGCACCTATTTTTGAAATGCCTTTCCTAAACTACATCTGAAATGCCTATCTGCTCCTATATTTGAAATGCCTATCGGCAACCATATCTGAAATGCCTATCGACACCTATATTTGAAATACCTATCGGCCTCTATATCTGAAATGCCTATCGGCACCTGTTTTTAAAAAGCCAATCGGCAAGTATATCTGAAATGCCTATCGGCACCTATATCTGAAGTGCCTATCGGCATCAATTTTTGAAATGCCTATCGGAAACTACATCTAAAATGCCTATCAGCACCTTTATTTGAAATGCCTATCGGCAACCATATCTGGAATGCCTCTATCGGCACCTATATTTGAAATGCCTATCGGCTTCTATATCTGAAATGCCTATCGGCACCTATTTTTAAAATGCCAATTGGCAACTATATCTGAAATGCCTATCGGCACCTATATCTGAAATGCCTATCGGCACCTATTTTTGAAATGCCTATCAGAAACTACATCTGAAATGCCTATCAGCACCTATATTTGAAATGCCTATCGGCAACCATATGTGGTATGCCTATCGGCACCTATATTTGAAATGCCTATCGGCAACCATATGTGGTATGCCTATCGGCACCTATATTTGAAATGCCTATCGGCTTCTATATCTGAAATGCCTATCGGCACCTATTTTTAAAATGCCAATCGGCAACTATATCTGAAATGCCTATCGGCACCTATAACTGAAATGCCTATCGGCACCTATTTTTGAAATGCCTATCGGAAACTACATTTGAAATGCCAATCAGCACCTATATTTGAAATGCCTATCGGCAACCATATCTGAAATGCCTATCGACACCTATATTTGAAATACCTATCGGCTTCTATATCTGAAATGCCTATCAACACCTATTTTTAAAATGTCAATCGACAACTATATCTGAAATGCCTATCGGCACCTATATCTGAAATGCCTATCGGCACCTATTTTTGAAATGCCTATCGGCACCAATTTTTTAAATGCCTATCGGAAATTACATATGAAATGCCTATCAGCACCTATATTTGAAATGCCTATCGGCAACCGTATCTGAAATGCCTATCGGCACCTATATCTGAAATGCCTATCGGCACCTATTTTTGAAATACCTATCGGAACCAATTTTTTTAATGCCTATCGGAAACTACATCTGAAATGCCTATCAGCTCCTATATATAAAATGCCTTTCGGCAACCATATCTGGAATGCCTATCGGCACCTATATTTGAAATGCCTATCGGCTTCTATATCTGAGATGCCTATCGGCACCTATTTTTAAAATGCCAATCGACAACTATATCTAAAATGCCAATCGGCACCTATATCTGAAATGCTGATCGGCACCTATTTTTGAAATGCCTATCGGAAACTACATCTGAAATGCCTATCAGCACCTATATTTGAAATGCCTATCGGCAACCATATCTGGAATGCCTATCGGCACCTATATTTGAAATGCCTATCGGCTTCTATATCTGAAATGCCTATCGGCACCTATTTTTAAAATGCCAATCGGCAACAATATCTGAAATGCCTATCGACACCTATATTTGAAATACCTATCAGCTTCTATATCTGAAATTCCTATCGGCACCTTTTTTTAAAATGCCAATGGGCAACTCTATCTGAAATGCCTATCGGCACCTATATCTGAAATGCCTATCGGCTAAAACTTTTGAAATGCCTATCGGAAACTACATCTGAAATGCCTATCAGCACCTATATTTGAAATGCCTATCGGCAAACATATCTGGAATGCCTATCGGCACCTATATTTGAAATGCCTATCGGCTTCTATATCTGAAATGCCTATCGACACCTATTTTTAAAATGCCAATTGGCAACGATATCTGAAATGCCTTTCGGCACCTATATCTGAAATGCCTATCGGTACCTATTTTGAAAATGCCTATCGGAAACTACATCTGAAATGCCTATCAGCACTTATATTTGAAATGCCTATCGGCAACCATATCTGGAATGCCTATCGGCACCTATATTTAAAATGGCTATCAGCTTCTATATCTGAAATGCCTATCGGCACCTATTTTTAAAATGCCAATCGGCAACTATATCTGAAATGCCTATCGGCAACTATATCTAAAATGCCTATCGGCACCTATTTTTGAAATGCCTTTCGGAAACTACATCTGAAATGCCTATCTGCTCCTATATTTGAAATGCCTATCGGCAACCATATCTGAAATGCCTATCATCGACACCTATATTTGAAATACCTATCGGCCTCTATATCTGAAATGCCTATCGGCACCTGTTTTTAAAATGCCAATCGGCAACTATATCTGAAATGCCTATCGGCACTTATATCTGAAATGCCTATCGGCATCAGTTTTTGAAATGCCTATCGGAAAATACATCTAAAATGCCTATCAGCACCTATATTTGAAATGCCTATCGGCAACCATATCTGGAATGCCTATCGGCACCTATATTTGAAATGCCCATCGGCTTCTATATCTGAAATGCCTATCGGCACCTATTTTTAAAATGCCAATTGGCAACTATATCTGAAATGCCTATCGGCACCTATATCTGAAATGCCTATCGGCACCAATTTTTGAAATGCCTATCGGAAACTACATCTGAAATGCCTTTCAGCACTTATATTTGAAATGCCACTCGGCAACCATATCTGGAATGCCTATCGGCACCTACATTTGAAATGCCTATCGGCTTCTATATCTGAAATGCCTATCGGCACCTATTTTAAAAATGCCAATCGGCAACTATATCTGAAATGCCTATCGGCACCTATATCTGAAATGCCTATCGGCACCTATATCTGAAATGCCTATCGGCACCAATTTTTGAAATGCCTATCAGAAACTACATCTGAAATGCCTTTCAGCACTTATATTTGAAATGCCACTCGGCAACCATATCTGGAATGCCTATCGGCACCTACATTTGAAATGCCTATCGGCTTCTATATCTGAAATGCCTATCGGCACCTATTTTAAAAATGCCAATCGGCAACTATATCTGAAATGCCTATCGGCACCTATATTTGAAATGCCTATCGGCTTCTATATCTGAAATGCCTATCGGCACCTATTTTTAAAATGCCAATCGGCAACAATATCTGAAATGCCTATCGACACCTATATTTGAAATACCTATCAGCTTCTATATCTGAAATGCCTATCGGCACCTTTTTTTAAAATGCCAATGGGCAACTCTATCTGAAATGCCTATCGGCACCTATATCTGAAATGCCTATCGGCTAAAACTTTTGAAATGCCTATCGGAAACTACATCTGAAATGCCTATCAGCACCTATATTTGAAATGCCTATCGGCAAACATATCTGGAATGCCTATCGGCACCTATATTTGAAATGCCTATCGGCTTCTATATCTGAAATGCCTATCGACACCTATTTTTAAAATGCCAATTGGCAACGATATCTGAAATGCCTTTCGGCACCTATATCTGAAATGCCAATCGGTACCTATTTTTAAAATGCCTATCGGAAACTACATCTGAAATGCCTATCTGCTCCTATATTTGAAATGCCTATCGGCAACCATATCTGAAATGCCTATCATCGACACCTATATTTGAAATACCTATCGGCCTCTATATCTGAAATGCCTATCGGCACCTGTTTTTAAAATGCCAATCGGCAACTATATCTGAAATGCCTATCGGCACTTATATCTGAAATGCCTATCGGCATCAGTTTTTGAAATGCCTATCGGAAAATACATCTAAAATGCCTATCAGCACCTATATTTGAAATGCCTATCGGCAACCATATCTGGAATGCCTATCGGCACCTATATTTGAAATGCCTATCGGCTTCTATATCTGAAATGCCTATCGGCACCTATTTTTAAAATGCCAATTGGCAACTATATCTGAAATGCCTATCGGCACCTATATCTGAAATGCCTATCGGCACCAATTTTTGAAATGCCTATCGGAAACTACATCTGAAATGCCTTTCAGCACTTATATTTGAAATGCCACTCGGCAACCATATCTGGAATGCCTATCGGCACCTACATTTGAAATGCCTATCGGCTTCTATATCTGAAATGCCTATCGGCACCTATTTTAAAAATGCCAATCGGCAACTATATCTGAAATGCCTATCGGCACCTATATCTGAAATGCCTATCGGCACCTATTTTTGAAATGCCTATCGGAAACTACATCTGAAATGCCTATCAGCACCTATATTTGGAATGCCTATCGGCAACCATATCTGGAATGCCTATCGGCACCTATATTTGAAATACCTATCGGCTTCTATATCTGAAAGGCCTATCGGCACCTATTTTTAAAATGCCAATCGGCAACTATATCTGTAATGCCTATCGGCACCTATATCTGAAATGCCTATCGGCACCTATTTTTGAAATGCCTATCGGAAACTACATCTGAAATGCCTATCAACACCAATATTTGAAATGCCTATCGGCAACCATATCTGAAATGCCTATCGACACTTATATTTGAAATACCTAACGGCTTCTATATTTGAAATGCCTATCGGCACCTATTTTTAAAATGCCAATCGGCAACTATATCTGAAATGCCTATCGGCACCTATATCTGAAATGCCTATCGGCACCTATATCTGAAATGCCTATCGGCACCAATTTTTGAAATGCCTATCGGAAACTACATCTGAAATGCCTATCAGCACCTATATTTGAAATGCCTATCGGCAACTATATCTGGAATGCCTATCGGCACCTATATTTGAAATGCCTATCGGCTTCTATATCTGAAATGCCTATCGGCACCTATTTTTGAAATGCCTATCCGAAACTACATCTGAAATGCCTATCAGCAACTATATTTGAAATGCCTATCGGCAACCATATCTGGAATGTCTATCGGCACCTATATTTGAAATGCCTATCGGCTTCTATATCTGAAATGCCTATCGGCACCTATTTTTAAAATGCCAATCGGCAACTATATCTGTAATGCCTATCGGCACCTATATCTGAAATGCCTATCGGCACCTATTTTTGAAATGCCTATCGGAAACTACATCTGAAATGCCTATCAGCACCTATATTTGAAATGCCTATCGGCAACCATATCTGGAATGTCTATCGGCACCTATATTTGAAATGCCTATCGGCACCTATTTTAAAAATGCCAATCGGCAACTATATCTGAAGTGCCTATCGGCACCAATATCTGAAATGCCTATCGGCACCTATTTTTGAAATGCCTATCGAAAACTACATATGAAATGCCTATCAGCACCTATATTAGAAATGCCTATCGGCAACCACATCAGAAATTCCTATCGGCACCTATATCTGAAATGCCTTTCGGCATTTATATCTAAAATGCTTATCGACACCTATATTTGAAATGCCTATCGGCACCTATATTTTAAATGCCTATCGGCGACTATATCTGATATGCCTATCGGCACCTATATCTGAAATGCCTATCGGCACCTATTTTTAAAATGCCTATTGGAAACTACATCTAAAATGCCTATCGGCATCTATTTTTAAAAGGCCAATCGGCAACTATATCTTAAATGCCTATCAGCACCTATATTTGAAATGCCTATCGGCAACCATATCTGGAATGCCTATCGGCACATATATTTGAAATGCCTATCGGCTTCTATATCTGAAATGCCTATCGACACCTATTTTTAAAATGCCAATTGGCAACTATATTTGCAGTGCCTATCGGCACCTATATCTGAAATGCCAATCGGTACCTATTTTTGAAATGCCTATCGGAAACTACATCTGAAATGCCTATCAGCACTTATATTTGAAATGCCTATCGGCAACCATATCTGGAATGCTTATCGGCTCCTATATTTGAAATGCCTATCGGCTTCTATATCTGAAATGCCTATCGGCTTCTATATCTGAAATGTTTATCGGCACCTATTTTTAAAATGCCAATCGGCAACTATATCTGTAATGCCTATCGGCACCTATATCTGAAATGCCTATCGGCACCTATTTTTGAAATGCCTATCGGAAACTACATCTGAAATGCCTATCAACACCAATATTTGAAATGCCTATCGGCAACCATATCTGAAATGCCTATCGGCACCTATATCTGAAATGCCTATCGGCACCTATTTTTGAAATGCCCATCGGAAACTACATCTGAAATGCCTATCAGCACCTATATTTGGAATGCCTATCGGCAACCATATCTGAAATGCCTATCGGCATCTATATTTGAAATGCCTATCGGCTTCTATATCTGAAATGCCTATCGGCACCTATTTTTAAAATGCCTATCGGCAACTATATCTGAAGTGCCTATCGACACCAATATCTGAAATGCCTATCGGCACCTATTTTTGAAATGCCTATCGAAAACTACATCTGAAATGCCTATCAGCACCTATATTTGAAATGCCTATCGGCTTCTATATCTGAAATGCCTATCGACACCTATTTTAAAAATGCCAATTGGCAACTATAACTGCAATGCCTATCGGCACCTATATCTGAAATGCCTATCGGTACCTATTTTTGAAATGCCTATCGGAAACTACATCTGAAATGCCTATCAGCACTTATATTTGAAATGCCTATCGGCAACCATATCTGGAATGCCTATCGGCACCTATATTTGAAATGCCTATCGGCTTCTATATCTGAAATGCCTATCGGCACCTATTTTTAAAATGCCAATCGGCAACTATATCTGAAATGCTTATCGGCACCTATATCTGAAATGCCTATCGGCACCTATTTTTGAAATGCCTTTCGGAAACTACATCTGAAATGCCTATCTGCTCCTATATTTGAAATGCCTATCGGCAACCACATCTGAAATGCCTATCGACACCTATATTTGAAATACCTATCGGCCTCTATATCTGAAATGCCTATCGGCACCTGTTTTTAAAAAGCCAATCGGCAAGTATATCTGAAATGCCTATCGGCACCTATATCTGAAGTGCCTATCGGCATCAATTTTTGAAATGCCTATCGGAAACTACATCTAAAATGCCTATCAGCACCTTTATTTGAAATGCCTATCGGCAACCATATCTGGAATGCCTATCGGCACCTATATTTGAAATGCCTATCGGCTTCTATATCTGAAATGCCTATCGGCACCTATTTTTAAAATGCCAATTGGCAACTATATCTGAAATGCCTATCGGCACCTATATCTGAAATGCCTATCGGCACCTATTTTTGAAATGCCTATCGGAAACTACATCTGAAATGCCTATCAGCACCTATATTTGAAATGCCTATCGGCAACCATATGTGGTATGCCTATCGGCACCTATATTTGAAATGCCTATCGGCAACCATATGTGGTATGCCTATCGGCACCTATATTTGAAATGCTTATCGGCTTCTATATCTGAAATGCCTATCGGCAACTATTTTTAAAATGCCAATCGGCAACTATATCTGAAATGCCTATCGGCACCTATAACTGAAATGCCTATCGGCACCTATTTTTGAAATGCCTATCGGAAACTACATTTGAAATGCCAATCAGCACCTATATTTGAAATGCCTATCGGCAACCATATCTGAAATGCCTATCGACACCTATATTTGAAATACCTATCGGCTTCTATATCTGAAATGCCTATCGGCACCTATTTTTAAAATGCCAATCGACAACTATATCTGAAATGCCTATCGGCACCTATTTTTGAAATGCCTATCGGCACCAATTTTTTAAATGCCTATCGGAAACTACATCTGAAATGCCTATCAGCGCCTATATTTGAAATGCCTATCGGCAACCATATCTGAAATGCCTATCGGCACCTATATCTGAAATGCCTATCGGCACCTATTTTTGAAATACCTATCAGCACCAATTTTTTAAATGCCTATCGGAAACTACATCTGAAATGCCTATCAGCACCTATATATAAAATGCCTATCGGCAACCATATCTGGAATGCCTATCGGCACCTATATTTGAAATGCCTATCGGCTTCTATATCTGAAATGCCTATCGGCACCTATTTTTAAAATGCCAATCGGCAACTATATCTGAAATGCCTATCGACACCTATATTTGAAATACCTATCGGCTTCTATATCTGAAATGCCTATCGGCACCTTTTTTTAAAATGCCAATCGGCAACTATATCTGAAATGCCTATCGGCACCTATATCTGAAATGCCTATCGGCATCAACTTTTGAAATGCCTATCGGAAACTACATCTGAAATGCCTATCAGCACCTATATTTGAAATGCCTATCGGCAAACATATCTGGAATGCCTATCGGCACCTATATTTGAAATGCCTATCGGCTTCTATATCTGAAATGCCTATCGACACCTATTTTTAAAATGCCAATTGGCAACGATATCTGAAATGCCTTTCGGCACCTATATCTGAAATGCCTATCGGTACCTATTTTTGAAATGCCTATCGGGAACTACATCTGAAATGCCTATCAGCACTTATATTTGAAATGCCTATCGGCAACCATATCTGGAATGCCTATCAGCACCTATATTTGAAATGCCTATCGGCTTCTATATCTGAAATGCCTATCGGCACCTATTTTTAAAATGCCAATCGGCAACTATATCTGTAATGCCTATCGGCACCTATATCTAAAATGCCTATCGGCACCTATTTTTGAAATGCCTATCGGAAACTACATCTGAAATGCCTATCAACACCAATATTTGAAATGCCTATCGGCAACCATATCTGAAATGCCTATCGACACCTATATTTGAAATACCTATCGGCTTCTATATTTGAAATGCCTATCGGCACCTATTTTTAAAATGCCAATCGGCAACTATATCTGAAATGCCTATCGGCACCTATATCTGAAATGCCTATCGGAAAATATATCTGAAATGCCTATCGGCACCAATTTTTGAAATGCCTATCGGAAACTACATCTTAAATGCCTATCAGCACCTATATTTGAAATGCCTATCGGCTTCTATATCTGAAATGCCTGTCGGCACCTATTTTTGAAATGCCTATCGGAAACTGCTTCTGAAATGCCTATCAGCACCTATATTTGAAATGCCTATCGGCAACCATATCTGGAATGTCTATCGGCACCTATATTTGAAATGCCTATCGGCTTCTATGTCTGAAATGCCTATCGGCACCTATTTTTAAAATGCCAATCGGCAACTATATCTGAAATGCCTATCGGCAACTATATCTAAAATGCCTATCGGCACCTATTTTTGAAATGCCTATCGGAAACTGCATCTGAAATGCCTATCAGCACCTATATTTGAAATGCCTATCGGCAACCATATCTGAAATGCCTATCGGCACCTATTTTTGAAATGCCTATCGAAAACTACATCTGAAATGCCTATCAGCACCTATATTTGAAATGCCTATCGGCAAACATATCTGGAATGTCTATCGGCACCTATATTTGAAATGCCTATCGGCTTCTATATCTGAAATGCCTATCGGCACCTTTTTTTGAAATGCTAATCGGCAACTAAATCTGAAATGCCTATCGGCACCTATATCTGAAATGCCTATCGGCACCAATTTTTGAAATGCCTATCGGAAACTACATCTTAAATGCCTATCAGCACCTATATTTGAAATGCCTATCGGCATCTATTTTTAAAGTGCCAATCGGCACCTATATCTGAAATGCCTATCGGCACCAATTTTTGAAATGCCTATCGGAAACTACATCTGAAATGCCTTTCAGCACTTATATTTGAAATGCCTATCAGCAACTATATCTGGAATGCCTATCGGCACCTACATTTGAAATGCCTATCGGCTTCTATATCTGAAATGCCTATCGGCACCTATTTTAAAAATGCCAATCGGCAACTATATCTGAAATGCCTATCGGCACTTATATCTGAAATGCCTATCGGCACCTATTTTTGAAATGCCTATCGGAAACTACATCTGAAATGCCTATCAGTACCTATATTTGAAATGCCTATCGGCAACCATATCTGGAATGCAATCGGCACCTACATTTGAAATGCCTATCGGCTTCTATATCTGAAATGCCTATCGGCACCTATTTTTAAAATGCCAATCGGCAACTATATCTGAAGTGCCTATCGGCACCTATATCTGAAATGCCTATCGGCACCTATTTTTGAAATGCCTATCGAAAACTACATCTGAAATGCCTATCAGCACCTATATTTGAAATGCCTATCGGCAACCACATCAGAAATGCCTATTGGCACCTATATTTGAAATGCCTATCGGCTTCTATATCTGAAATGCCTATCGGCACCAATTTTTAAAATGCCAATCGGCAACTATATCTGAAATGCCAATCGGCAACTATATCTGAAATACCTATCGGCACCTATTTTTGAAATGCCTATCGTAAACTACATCTGAAATGCCTATCAGAAACTATATTTGAAATGCCTATCGGCAACCATATCTGAAATGCCTATCGACACCTATATTTGAAACACCTATCGGCTTCTATATCTGAAATGCCTATCGGCACCTTTTTTTAAAATGCCAATCGGCAACTATATCTGAAATGCCTATCGGCACCTATAACTGAAATGCCTAGCGGCACCAATTTTTAAAATGCCTATCGGCAACCATATCTGGAATGCCTATCGGCACCTATATTTGAAATGCCTATCGGCTTCTATATCTGAAATGCCTATCGGTACCTATTTTTGAAATGCCTATCGGAAACTACATCTGAAATGCCTATTAGCACTTATATTTGAAATGCCTATCGGCAACCATATCTGGAATGCCTATCGGCACCTATATTTGAAATGCCTATCAGCTTCTATATCTGAAATGCCTATCGGCACCTATTTTTAAAATGCCAATCGGCAACTATATCTGAAATGCTTATCGGCACCTATATCTGAAATGCCTATCGGCACCTATTTTTGAAATGCCTTTCGGAAACTACATCTGAAATGCCTATCTGCTCCTATATTTGAAATGCCTATCGGCAACCATATCTGAAATGCCTATCGACACCTATATTTGAAATACCTATCGGCCTCTATATCTGATATGCCTATCGGCACCTGTTTTTAAAAAGCCAATCGGCAAGTATATCTGAAATGCCTATCGGCACCTATATCTGAAGTGCCTGTCGGCATCAATTTTTGAAATGCCTATCGGAAACTACATCTAAAATGCCTATCAGCACCTTTATTTGAAATGCCTATCCGCAACCATATCTGGAATGCCTATCGGCACCTATATTTGAAATGCCTATCGGCTTCTATATCTGAAATGCCTATCGGCACCTATTTTTAAAATGCCAATTGGCAACTATATCTGAAATGCCTATCGGCACCTATATCTGAAATGCCTATCGGCACCTATTTTTGAAATGCCTATCGGAAACTACATCTGAAATGCAACCATATCTATAATGCTTATCGACACCTATATTTGAAATGCCTATCGGCACCTATATTTTAAATGCCTATGCGCGACTATATCTGATATGCCTATCGGCACCTGTATCTGAAATGCCTATCGGCACCTATTTTTAAAATGCCTATTGGAAACTACATCTAAAATGCCTATCGGCATCTATTTTTAAAATGCCAATCGGCAACTATATCTTAAATGCCTATCAGCACCTATATTTGAAATGCCTATCGGCAACCATATCTGGAATGCCTATCGGCACATATATTTGAAATGCCTATCGGCTTCTATATCTGAAATGCCTATCGACACCTATTTTTAAAATGCCAATTGGCAACTATATTTGCAATGCCTATCGGCACCTATATCTGAAATGCCTATCGGTACCTATTTTTGAAATGCCTATCGGAAACTACATCTGAAATGCCTATCAGCACTTATATTTGAAATGCCTATCGGCAACCATATCTGGAATGCCTATCGGCACCTATATTTGAAATGCCTATCGGCTTCTATATCTGAAATGCCTATCGGCTTCTATATCTGAAATGTTTATCGGCACCTATTTTTAAAATGCCAATCGGCAACTATATCTGTAATGCCTATCGGCACCTATATCTGAAATGCCTATCGGCACCTATTTTTGAAATGCCTATCGGAAACTACATCTGAAATGCCTATCAACACCAATATTTGAAATGCCTATCGGCAACCATACCTGAAATGCCTATCGGCACCTATATCTGAAATGCCTATCTGCACCTATTTTTGAAATGCCTATCGGCTTCTATATCTGAAATGCCTATCGGCACCTATTTTTAAAATGCCTATCGGCAACTATATCTGAAGTGCCTATCGACACCAATATCTGAAATGCCTATCGGCACCTATTTTTGAAATGCCTATCGAAAACTACATCTGAAATGCCTATCAGCACCTATATTTGAAATGCCTATCGGCAACCATATCTGAAATGCCTATCGGCATCTATATTTGAAATGCCTATCGGCTTCTATATCTGAAATGCCCATCGGCACCTATTTTTAAAATGCCTATCGGCAACTATATCTCAAGTGCCTATCGACACCAATATCTGAAATGCATATCGGCACCTATTTTTGAAATGCCTATCGAAAACTACATCTGAAATGCCTATCAGCACCTATATTTGAAATGCCTATCGGCAACCATATCTGGAATGCCTATCGGCACCTATATTTGAAATGCCTATCGGCTTCTATATCTGAAATGCCTATCGACACCTATTTTAAAAATGCCAATTGGCAACTATAACTGCAATGCCTATCGGCACCTATATCTGAAATGCCTATCGGTACCTATTTTTGAAATGCCTATCGGAAACTACATCTGAAATGCCTATCAGCACTTATATTTGAAATGCCTATCGGCAACCATATCTGGAATGCATATTGGCACCTATATTTGAAATGCCTATCGGCTTCTATATCTGAAATGCCTATCGGCACCTATTTTTAAAATGCCAATCGGCAACTATATCTGAAATGCCTATCGGCACCTATATCTGAAATGCCTATCGGCACCTATTTTTGTAATGCCTTTCGGAAACTACAACTGAAATGCCTATCTGCTCCTATATTTGAAATGCCTATCGGCAACCATAACTGAAATGCCTATCGACACTTATATTTGAAATACCTATCGGCTTCTATATCTGAAATGCCTATCGGCACCTGTTTTTAAAATGCCAATCAGCAACTATATCTGAAATGCCTATCGGCACTTATTTTTAAAATGCCAATTGGCAACTATATCTGAAATGCCTATCGGTAACTATATCTGAAATGCCTATCGGCACCTATTTTTGAAATGCCTATCGGAAACTACATCTGAAATGCCTATCAGCACTTATATTTGAAATGCCTATCGGCAACCATATCTGGGATGCCTATCGGCACCTATATTTGAAATGCCTATTGGCTTCTATATCTGAAATGCCTATCGGCACCTATATCTGAAATGCCTATCGGCACCTATTTTTGTAATGCCTTTCGGAAACTACATCTGAAATGCCTATCTGCTCCTATATTTGAAATGCCTATCGGCAACCATATCTGAAATGCCTATCGACACTTATGTTTGAAATACCTATCGGCTTCTATATCTGAAATGCCTATCGGCACCTGTTTTTAAAATGCCAATCGGCAACTATATCTGAAATGCCTATCGGCACCTATATCTGAAATGCCTATCGGCACCTATTTTTGAAATGCCTATCGGAAACTACATCTGAAATGCTTATCAGCACCTATATTTGAAATGCCTATCGGCAACCATATCTGAAATGCCTATCGACACCTATATTTGAAATACCTATCGGCTTCTATATCTGAAATGCCTATCGGCACCTATTTTAAAATGCCAATCGGTAAATATATCTGAAATGCCTATCGGCACCTATATCTGAAATGCCTATCGGCACCAATTTCAAAAAATGCCTATCGGAAACTACATCTGGAATGCCTATCAGCACCTATATTTGAAATGCCTATCAGCAACCACATCAGAAATGCCTATCGGCACCTATACCTGAAATGCCTTTCGGCATTTATATCTGAAATGCCTATCGGCACCTATTTTTAAAATGCCAATCGGCAACTATATCTGAAATGCCTATCGGCACCTATATCTGAAATGCCTATCGGCACTTATTTTTTTAATTGCCTATCGGAAACTACATCTGAAATGCCTATCAGCACCTATATTTGAAATGCCTATCGGCAACCATATCTGAAATGCCTATCGACACCTATATTTGAAATACCTATCGGCTTCTATATCTGAAATGCCTATCGGCACCTATTTTCAAAATGCCAATCGGCAACTATATCTGAAATGCCTATCGGCACCTATATCTGACATGCCTATCGGCATCAATTTTTGAAATGCCTATCGGAAACTACATTAAAAATGCCTATCAGCACCTATATTTGAAAGGCTGATCGGCAACCATATCTGAAATGCCTATCGCCACCTATATTTGAAATACCTGTCGGCCTCTATATCTGAAATACCTATCGGCACCTGTTTTTAAAATGCCAATCGGCAACTATATCTGAAATGCCTATCGGCACCTATATCTGACATGCCTATCGGCATCAATTTTTGAAATGCCTATCGGAAACTACATTAAAAATGCCTATCAGCACCTATATTTGAAATGCCTATCGGCAACCATATCTGGAATGCCTATCGGCATCTATTTTTGAAATTCCTGTCGGCTTCTATATTTGAAATGCCTATCGGCACCTATTTTACAAAATGCCAATTGGCAACAATATCTGAAATGCCTATCGGCACCTATATCTGAAATGCCTATCGGCACCTATTTTTGAAATGCCTATCGGAAGCTACATCTGAAATGCCTATCAGCACCTATATTTGAAATGCCTATCGGCAACCATATCTGGAATGCCTATCGGCACCTATATTTGAAATGCCTATCGGCTTCTATATCTGAAATGCCTATCGGCACCTATTTTTAAAATGCCAATCGGCAACTATATCTGAAATGCCTATCGACACCTATATCTGAAATGCCTATCGGCACCAGTTTTTGAAATGCCTGTCGGAAACTACATCTGAAATGCCTATCAGCACCTATATTTGAAACGCCTATCGGCAACCATATCTGAAATGCCTATTGACACCTATATTTGAAATACCTATCGGCTTCTATATTTGAAATGCCTATCGGCACCTATTTTTAAAATGCCAATCGGCAACTATATCTGAAATGCCTATCGGCACCTATATCTGAAATGCCTATCGACACCTATTTTTAAAATGCCAATCGGCAAATATATCTGAAATGCCTATCGGCACCTATATCTGAAATGCCTATCGGCACCTATTTTTGAAATGCGCAGCGGAAACTACATCTGAAATGCCTATCAGCACCTATATTTGAAATTCCTATCGGCAACCATATCTGAAATGCCTATCGACACCTATATTTGAAATACCTATCGGCTTCTATATCTGAAATGCCTATCGGCACCTATTTTTAAAATGCTAATCGGAAACTATATCTGAAATGCCTATCAGCACCTATATCTGAAATGCCTATCGGCACCTATTTTTGAAATGCCTATCGGAAACTACATCTGAAATGCCTATCAGCACCTATATTTGAAATGCCTATCTGCAAGCAATACTGGAATGCCTATCGGCACCTATATTTGAAATGCCTATCGGCTTCTATATCTGAAATGCCTATCGGCACCTATTTAAAAATGCCAATCGGCAACTATATCTGAAATGCCTATCGGCACCTATATCTAAAATGCCTATCGGCACCTATTTTTGAAATGCCTATCGGAAACTACATCTGAAATGCCTATCAGCACCTATATTTGAAATGCCTATCGGCAACAATATCTGGAATGTCTATCGGCACCTATATTTGAAATGCCTATCGGCTTCTATATCTGAAAGGCCTATCGGCACCTATTTTTAAAATGCCAATCGGCAACTATATCTGTAATGCCTATCGGCACCTATATCTGAAATGCCTATCGGCACCTATTTTTGAAATGCCTATCGGAAACTACATCTGAAATGCCTATCAACACCAATATTTGAAATGCCTATCGGCAACCATATCTGAAATGCCTATCGACACTTATATTTGAAATACCTATCGGCTTCTATATTTGAAATGCCTATCGGCACCTATTTTTAAAATGCCAATCGGCAACTATATCTGAAATGCCTATCGGCACCTATATCTGAAATGCCTATCGGCACCTATATCTGAAATGCCTATCGGCACCAATTTTTGAAATGCCTATCGGAAACTACATCTGAAATGCCTATCAGCACCTATATTTGAAATGCCTATCGGCAACTATATCTGGAATGCCTATCGGCACCATATATTTGAAATGCCTATCGGCTTCTATATCTGAAATGCCTATCGGCACCTATTTTTGAAATGCCTATCGGAAACTACATCTGAAATGCCTATCAGCACCTATATTTGAAATGCCTATCGGCAACCATATCTGGAATGTCTATCGGCACCTATATTTGAAATGCCTATCGGATTCTATATCTGAAATGCCTATCGGCACCTATTTTTAAAATGCCAATCGGCAACTATATCTGTAATGCCTATCGGCACCTATATCTGAAATGCCTATCGGCACCTATTTTTGAAATGCCTATCGGAAACTACATCTGAAATGCCTATCAGCACCTATATTTGAAATGCCTATCGGCAACCATATCTGGAATGTCTATCGGCACCTATATTTGAAATGCCTATCGGCACCTATTTTAAAAATGCCAATCGGCAACTATATCTGAAATGCCTATCGGCACCTATAACTGAAATGCCTATCGGCACCTATTTTTGTAATGCCTTTCGGAAACTACATCTGAAATGCCTATCTGCTCCTATATTTGAAATGCCTATCGGCAACCTGCAGCGTTCCTGCCGTGGAAAGAAAAAGTATTATTTGATGCTTTTATTTTAATTAAATGTGATTGTTCTATTTATAAAAAAAAAAAAAAAAAGATTAAGCCGCCAATTTTGTTTGGATGAATAGTATTTTAAAATATATTTCTTTTTATATAATATTTAATTCGTAATTTTAGAAACGGTCGTTTAAAAGTCGCATTCCTTTAGTTAAAAATGTACTTTTGAATTTTGGAAATAAAATATTCAATATAGTTTTAATCGTGAAACGGTGAACATCTTTTCCTGTCTTTTCCCGTTTCTCATTCTTTTAATTTCTATTATCCTCCGTTGGCGCTATTCTAACTTACGGTGGCTAATCTTTTTTCTGGTATTACTTATTTAATTATTCCTTAATAATTGTGTACTTTTTAGAAAATTAATTTATCCATACTATTTGTTGAAGTATAAAAATTGATATTTTTTCTTATTCCTTTTTTTAGATTAATTTATATAAGTAACAAGTAAGTTATTGACTGTCTGAATTTCAAATTCTTATAAATAAATTCTCGCTTATATATAAAGTTTACTCGTTGTTTTGATTTCGTGTTCTTTAATTTGTCTTGGGAGTAATTTTCAGCTAATCGCGATCAGTACTAGAATTTTCACTAGTCCTCGACGTGTGTGTGGGCCCACTTACGTTTACTCTGCTAAAATACATTCTCACGCGTCGACTGTTTTCTTTGAGACTGTACTCTGGGATTTTGATTCGAATACCAGTGAATTATCTTTTAAAGTACTTTACGGTGGTGGCAAAAGCTTTATTTATAATTTCGCGTTATTAATAAAATCCACAACGCCACAGAATGGTAACAGAGCGTTCGTTACTATTATTGCTCCTAGAAAATTTTTAAGCGAAACTTTAAAATCTACGTTAGCGTTATAGTGTCACGTTGGCATTATGCAAGTCATTTTTACTTTCATTATATAATACTTGTTGAAATGAGAATCGCGTTGAATATTTTTGATGTTTTTTATTAATTAAAATTGTATTACACCAGGATTTTTCATTAGGCGTCATTCCTTAGGTTCCTCATATATTTCTTGTCCACGGTTATCCCTCTTAGTGCAATAAAGTCAAATAAGAAGTGCAAAGATGCCGCAAACTCGAAAGCAACATTCAACTTTCAATCCGGAAGCAAGCAATTCGCAAGCAAGCACTCGAAGAACAAATGAAGATCCGACACAGGACGACAATTCCGAAGAAGCTAATCATTCTCGTCACGAAAGTCAGCAAGCCAATCAACAGGATACGGCAGCCAAATCGCAAGCATCGCCGCTGGCTAGAGCTACCGCGGTTCACATGAATCTAACGGCTGGCATTCTTGACCAAGTAAACGAGCTTCACAGACTAGCCGATACTATTTGTAAGCACGTCGTCAAATCGGAACAGGACGTCAAGATAGACCTCAATAAATTCATGGAGAATATACCTACGTGTTCTGGGGAAGATCCCGAAGAACTACTGATGTTTATACAGGAAGTTCAGAAGATAATTGATTTGTCCATTTCTCCCGATCAGGTCATTTTGAAATCTTTACTGCTTCATCTCCGAGGCGAACTGATATCTTGGTGGTCATCGGCTATCGCTAGCGTTCATACTTGGCCAGCGTTGAAGAAACAGCTTCTACAAGAATTTATGTCTCCCATGGTAAAGATTAAATTAATTAATGCTTACGTCAGAAGATTCCAGAGAGTGGACGAATCATTAGAAGAATTTATAAAAGACCTTGAAGCGAAGTCACGAGCTCTCGATGCGGACATTCCTGAATATGAAATTATTCTTCACGTCTGGGCTCATTCTAATTCGGAAACACTAATCAAGTTAAAAGATGTAACCATACCAGCAAATCTAGTTGAGCTTAAGAGAATCGCTAAACAAATTCGGCAGTTTGAGTCACTTGTTCAAGCGGCACGTCGGCGCGAACAACAGCATGGCGAGATCGTCAATTCGGAGCCAGAGAAAAGATGTACTTACTGTAAGGCAATTGGGCACGTTATATCCGAGTGTCAACGTCGTCGTATCGCCAATTCCAATCGTCAACAGGCTCATACTTCGTCCAGTCCAAAAAACTAAATACGATGCGGCCCGCGTCGGACCGCACTCAACATTCAACTGCACTTCCAATAATAAACATTATCGAAAAAAATCAATATTTCCTGACGCTGCTGGATTCCGGAGCCAATGCCAATTTTTGCAATGAAGAGACAGCCAAGAAAATTCTGCAGCTTCATTGTGGTCGCATCAAACGCATTCAAACATCAATCCGCATGCCAGATAACCGCCTTCTTCAAGTTAGTGAAGAGCTCTCGGTGTCTATTAGAATTGCTCAATTCACATGGACTCAGTCATTTTATATCATCTCGAATTTATCCTTTCCTTTCATAATTGGCTGTAAATCCATGCATCATATGCAAGCTTCTATTGACTTTTCCAATAATTGGGTCTCCTTTCGATTTGCTCCAGGATCTCGCATTTCCTTTGTCAATTATAATCGTCCCGAAAAACAACTACTATCGTTTTCCATGGAAAGTAATTCAACCTTATCCGTCACTTATCGAAAGCAATTAGCGAAGCTACTTCAAGAATTCGAAGATACTGTCACACACTAATTGGGCAGGGTGAAGAATTACGCATATCACATTCAACTTACCGACAACACTCCTGTACATCAGTCACCGTATCCACTGACTCCGCCAAAAGCTGCGGCCATGCGGCAACATATTAATAAGCTGTTGGAATTGGATGTCATCGAGCCGTCGCTTTCTCCGTATGCTAGTCCCTGCTTTTTGATTCCTAAAAAAGATGGCGGACAAAGATTAGTTGTAGATTATCGAAAGGTGAATCAGCGTGTCAGATATGACGCCTTTCCTGTACCAAGACCTGAGTCTATGTTTCAATGTTTGAAAAACGCCGTTATATTTACTAAACTGGATTTAAACATGGCATACCATCAGCTACCGCTCACTCTGGCTTCTAGACCAATTACAACTTTCGCTACGTCCTTCGGCGCTTATCAATACAAGTTCTTGCCGTTTGGTTTGGCAGTTTCTGCAGCCGCGTTGAATCGAATTATGAACGGTATTTTCGGAGACCTTCACTTCAATTATGTCGCTAACTACTTTGATGATCTTTTAATTTATTCCGCATCCATCGAAGAGCATCTGATTCATCTGAGAGAAGTCTTCACTCGTCTGCAGAGAGTCGGATTTACTGTTAATCCTGAGAAAATACATTTGTGCTTAACAAGAATTAAATGTTTGGGTTACATCGTCTCTGCCGGAGGATGTCATGTGGATCCAGACAATGTTAAATCGATCCAAGAATTACCAACACCATCTACACTGAAGGGAGTTAAGAGCTTTCTTGGCATGGTAGCTTATTTCGCACGATTCATACCTGCTTTTAGCGAAATTGCCGCTCCACTAAACGAATTGAAGCGCAAACACGTCAAATTTGCCATGGGACCGCACCAAGTCGAGGCTGTCAACAAATTAAAAAACGCTTTGTCAACTGCTCCTGTGTTGAAGTTTCCAGATTTTGACCGTCCTTTTATTGTACGTTGCGATTCGTCTGACATCGCTCTGGGCGCAGTTTTGCTTCAGAAATTCGATGATGGCATTCACCCAATCGCCTTCGCGTCAAGAAAGCTGTCGGATACGGAAAAGCGATATATAATATTGGAAAGAGAAGCCTTAGGTGTGATATTCGCTCTGGATAAGTTCAGCGACTACCTCGTCAGTCGACCTTTCACCCTTCAAGTGGATAACGAGGCGCTCAGTTGGATGATCCGACACCCTAAACAACTGGGTAAGGTCGGTCGCTGGGTGCTTAAGCTGTCCAGATTCAAATTCGACGTCGAACATATTAAAGGTCAGTTGAACACCGTCGCCGACGCACTGAGCAGGTTGTATGACACCGCACCCGAAAACAATGAGACGATTCTTGACGTACCTACACTTAACGCACTACATGAAGTTCCTGAAAGTTTCTTAACCTTGAAAACTCATCAAGAAACCGATCCTGAGACATGTCTCATCTTGCGACGTATACGCGACCGCGAAGATGTTACAGGATATGTTGAGCGAGATGGCGTACTGATGCGTTTGGTGGGAAAGAACCGCTGGAAAAGAGTAGTAGTCCCGAAGAAGGTACGTAGAATGATTATTTACTATTTTCATGACTTAGATGCTATGCACCCAGGAATAACAAGAACTTATCGAGCGATCGCACGTCGATTTTGGTGGCACAATATGTTCAAAGACATCAGGGAGTACGTTCGTTCCTGTGAAGCATGTCAGCGAGTGAAACCAAGTAACCGTCAGATAGGGGCGCCGATGGCGTCAACTCTTCCTACAGCTCCATTTGCCAAAGTCTACATTGATTTCTGTGGACCGTTATTGCCATCTTCATCCGGTAACCGTTACGTATTGGTTTTGTTAGACGCCTTCTCCAAATGGATAATTGCCGTGCCGTGTAGAAGGTCTACTGCTGCCGTTACATGCAATAAATTGATAAATATTTGGTGTACTTATGGACCGCCGCAAACTCTGGTTTCGGACAACGCCACTGTCTTCAGAAGCGACCTGTTTCGGAGAATGACTTTAGCCTGGGGCATACAACACGTCTTTACTGCTCCTTACCAACCATCGTCGAACGCCGTCGAAAGGTCAATGAGAGATCTTAAAAGCTCACTATCTATTATGATTCGCACTAGCGCCAATAATAATCATAGAGAGTGGGATAAATTCATTCCTGTATTCGCATATTCTCACAACGCAAACGAATCAGAAGTCACTCGACGTACGCCAGCAGAAGTCTTCCTGGGTCGTGAGTTGTCCAGACCGTTGGATCGTCAATGGCAAATCGACAAGTTCATCGATCCTAGACCTCCTGCCTCGTTGGAAGAAGTTCAGCGGAAAATCAGCGAAGCTCACCGTAAAGTTAAGGCCCTCTACGATTTGCGCCATCCATGTCGACATCCCTTTCAAGTCGATCAACTGGTGGTGCAGCGTCTGCACACACAGGTTCAAGCTGGGAGCGGCGAGGGTCAAAAGTTCGTGCCCCGCTGGAGTTCGCCGAGACGCATCGTGCGTTTTACTACTCCGACGTCTTGCGTCGTGGCCGATGTTGAAGATGCGGATCGCCAGTACAGGACCCACGTCAGTCAGCTGAAACCTTATAATCGTCGTGAAGAAGCGGCCTAAGGGCGCTTTTCTTGCACGGGGGGATACTGCAGCGTTCCTGCCGTGGAAAGAAAAAGTATTATTTGATGCTTTTATTTTAATTAAATGTTATTGTTCTATTTATAAAAAAAAAAAAAAAAAGATTAAGCCGCCAATTTTGTTTGGATGAATAGTATTTTAAAATATATTTCTTTTTATATAATATTTAATTCGTAATTTTAGAAACGGTCGTTTAAAAGTCGCATTCCTTTAGTTAAAAATGTACTTTTGAATTTTGGAAATAAAATATTCAATATAGTTTTAATCGTGAAACGGTGAACATCTTTTCCTGTCTTTTCCCGTTTCTCATTCTTTTAATTTCTATTATCCTCCGTTGGCGCTATTCTAACTTACGGTGGCTAATCTTTTTTCTGGTATTACTTATTTAATTATTCCTTAATAATTGTGTACTTTTTAGAAAATTAATTTATCCATACTATTTGTTGAAGTATAAAAATTGATATTTTTTCTTATTCCTTTTTTTAGATTAATTTATATAAGTAACAAGTAAGTTATTGACTGTCTGAATTTCAAATTCTTATAAATAAATTCTCGCTTATATATAAAGTTTACTCGTTGTTTTGATTTCGTGTTCTTTAATTTGTCTTGGGAGTAATTTTCAGCTAATCGCGATCAGTACTAGAATTTTCACTAGTCCTCGACGTGTGTGTGGGCCCACTTACGTTTACTCTGCTAAAATACATTCTCACGCGTCGACTGTTTTCTTTGAGACTGTACTCTGGGATTTTGATTCGAATACCAGTGAATTATCTTTTAAAGTACTTTACGGTGGTGGCAAAAGCTTTATTTATAATTTCGCGTTATTAATAAAATCCACAACGCCACAGAATGGTAACAGAGCGTTCGTTACTATTATTGCTCCTAGAAAATTTTTAAGCGAAACTTTAAAATCTACGTTAGCGTTATAGTGTCACGTTGGCATTATGCAAGTCATTTTTACTTTCATTATATAATACTTGTTGAAATGAGAATCGCGTTGAATATTTTTGATGTTTTTTATTAATTAAAATTGTATTACACCAGGATTTTTCATTAGGCGTCATTCCTTAGGTTCCTCATATATTTCTTGTCCACGGTTATCCCTCTTAGTGCAATAAAGTCAAATAAGAAGTGCAAAGATGCCGCAAACTCGAAAGCAACATTCAACTTTCAATCCGGAAGCAAGCAATTCGCAAGCAAGCACTCGAAGAACAAATGAAGATCCGACACAGGACGACAATTCCGAAGAAGCTAATCATTCTCGTCACGAAAGTCAGCAAGCCAATCAACAGGATACGGCAGCCAAATCGCAAGCATCGCCGCTGGCTAGAGCTACCGCGGTTCACATGAATCTAACGGCTGGCATTCTTGACCAAGTAAACGAGCTTCACAGACTAGCCGATACTATTTGTAAGCACGTCGTCAAATCGGAACAGGACGTCAAGATAGACCTCAATAAATTCATGGAGAATATACCTACGTGTTCTGGGGAAGATCCCGAAGAACTACTGATGTTTATACAGGAAGTTCAGAAGATAATTGATTTGTCCATTTCTCCCGATCAGGTCATTTTGAAATCTTTACTGCTTCATCTCCGAGGCGAACTGATATCTTGGTGGTCATCGGCTATCGCTAGCGTTCATACTTGGCCAGCGTTGAAGAAACAGCTTCTACAAGAATTTATGTCTCCCATGGTAAAGATTAAATTAATTAATGCTTACGTCAGAAGATTCCAGAGAGTGGACGAATCATTAGAAGAATTTATAAAAGACCTTGAAGCGAAGTCGTTTCATTTCCGTTTTGCTTTACCAAAGTTTCTCTATATTTCCCTGTCAATGAATCATTTCCTCTTAAATGTTGCATATATATTTCAAACAGATACTTTAAAACGTGTGTACCTCATCCACAGAAGATCACGAGGAAGTGAAACTTCTTTAGAGATACTTGTTCAAGCGGCACGTCGGCGCGAACAACAGCATGGCGAGATCGTCAATTCGGAGCCAGAGAAAAGATGTACTTACTGTAAGGCAATTGGGCACGTTATATCCGAGTGTCAACGTCGTCGTATCGCCAATTCCAATCGTCAACAGGCTCATACTTCGTCCAGTCCAAAAAACTAAATACGATGCGGCCCGCGTCGGACCGCACTCAACATTCAACTGCACTTCCAATAATAAACATTATCGAAAAAAATCAATATTTCCTGACGCTGCTGGATTCCGGAGCCAATGCCAATTTTTGCAATGAAGAGACAGCCAAGAAAATTCTGCAGCTTCATTGTGGTCGCATCAAACGCATTCAAACATCAATCCGCATGCCAGATAACCGCCTTCTTCAAGTTAGTGAAGAGCTCTCGGTGTCTATTAGAATTGCTCAATTCACATGGACTCAGTCATTTTATATCATCTCGAATTTATCCTTTCCTTTCATAATTGGCTGTAAATCCATGCATCATATGCAAGCTTCTATTGACTTTTCCAATAATTGGGTCTCCTTTCGATTTGCTCCAGGATCTCGCATTTCCTTTGTCAATTATAATCGTCCCGAAAAACAACTACTATCGTTTTCCATGGAAAGTAATTCAACCTTATCCGTCACTTATCGAAAGCAATTAGCGAAGCTACTTCAAGAATTCGAAGATACTGTCACACACTAATTGGGCAGGGTGAAGAATTACGCATATCACATTCAACTTACCGACAACACTCCTGTACATCAGTCACCGTATCCACTGACTCCGCCAAAAGCTGCGGCCATGCGGCAACATATTAATAAGCTGTTGGAATTGGATGTCATCGAGCCGTCGCTTTCTCCGTATGCTAGTCCCTGCTTTTTGATTCCTAAAAAAGATGGCGGACAAAGATTAGTTGTAGATTATCGAAAGGTGAATCAGCGTGTCAGATATGACGCCTTTCCTGTACCAAGACCTGAGTCTATGTTTCAATGTTTGAAAAACGCCGTTATATTTACTAAACTGGATTTAAACATGGCATACCATCAGCTACCGCTCACTCTGGCTTCTAGACCAATTACAACTTTCGCTACGTCCTTCGGCGCTTATCAATACAAGTTCTTGCCGTTTGGTTTGGCAGTTTCTGCAGCCGCGTTGAATCGAATTATGAACGGTATTTTCGGAGACCTTCACTTCAATTATGTCGCTAACTACTTTGATGATCTTTTAATTTATTCCGCATCCATCGAAGAGCATCTGATTCATCTGAGAGAAGTCTTCACTCGTCTGCAGAGAGTCGGATTTACTGTTAATCCTGAGAAAATACATTTGTGCTTAACAAGAATTAAATGTTTGGGTTACATCGTCTCTGCCGGAGGATGTCATGTGGATCCAGACAATGTTAAATCGATCCAAGAATTACCAACACCATCTACACTGAAGGGAGTTAAGAGCTTTCTTGGCATGGTAGCTTATTTCGCACGATTCATACCTGCTTTTAGCGAAATTGCCGCTCCACTAAACGAATTGAAGCGCAAACACGTCAAATTTGCCATGGGACCGCACCAAGTCGAGGCTGTCAACAAATTAAAAAACGCTTTGTCAACTGCTCCTGTGTTGAAGTTTCCAGATTTTGACCGTCCTTTTATTGTACGTTGCGATTCGTCTGACATCGCTCTGGGCGCAGTTTTGCTTCAGAAATTCGATGATGGCATTCACCCAATCGCCTTCGCGTCAAGAAAGCTGTCGGATACGGAAAAGCGATATATAATATTGGAAAGAGAAGCCTTAGGTGTGATATTCGCTCTGGATAAGTTCAGCGACTACCTCGTCAGTCGACCTTTCACCCTTCAAGTGGATAACGAGGCGCTCAGTTGGATGATCCGACACCCTAAACAACTGGGTAAGGTCGGTCGCTGGGTGCTTAAGCTGTCCAGATTCAAATTCGACGTCGAACATATTAAAGGTCAGTTGAACACCGTCGCCGACGCACTGAGCAGGTTGTATGACACCGCACCCGAAAACAATGAGACGATTCTTGACGTACCTACACTTAACGCACTACATGAAGTTCCTGAAAGTTTCTTAACCTTGAAAACTCATCAAGAAACCGATCCTGAGACATGTCTCATCTTGCGACGTATACGCGACCGCGAAGATGTTACAGGATATGTTGAGCGAGATGGCGTACTGATGCGTTTGGTGGGAAAGAACCGCTGGAAAAGAGTAGTAGTCCCGAAGAAGGTACGTAGAATGATTATTTACTATTTTCATGACTTAGATGCTATGCACCCAGGAATAACAAGAACTTATCGAGCGATCGCACGTCGATTTTGGTGGCACAATATGTTCAAAGACATCAGGGAGTACGTTCGTTCCTGTGAAGCATGTCAGCGAGTGAAACCAAGTAACCGTCAGATAGGGGCGCCGATGGCGTCAACTCTTCCTACAGCTCCATTTGCCAAAGTCTACATTGATTTCTGTGGACCGTTATTGCCATCTTCATCCGGTAACCGTTACGTATTGGTTTTGTTAGACGCCTTCTCCAAATGGATAATTGCCGTGCCGTGTAGAAGGTCTACTGCTGCCGTTACATGCAATAAATTGATAAATATTTGGTGTACTTATGGACCGCCGCAAACTCTGGTTTCGGACAACGCCACTGTCTTCAGAAGCGACCTGTTTCGGAGAATGACTTTAGCCTGGGGCATACAACACGTCTTTACTGCTCCTTACCAACCATCGTCGAACGCCGTCGAAAGGTCAATGAGAGATCTTAAAAGCTCACTATCTATTATGATTCGCACTAGCGCCAATAATAATCATAGAGAGTGGGATAAATTCATTCCTGTATTCGCATATTCTCACAACGCAAACGAATCAGAAGTCACTCGACGTACGCCAGCAGAAGTCTTCCTGGGTCGTGAGTTGTCCAGACCGTTGGATCGTCAATGGCAAATCGACAAGTTCATCGATCCTAGACCTCCTGCCTCGTTGGAAGAAGTTCAGCGGAAAATCAGCGAAGCTCACCGTAAAGTTAAGGCCCTCTACGATTTGCGCCATCCATGTCGACATCCCTTTCAAGTCGATCAACTGGTGGTGCAGCGTCTGCACACACAGGTTCAAGCTGGGAGCGGCGAGGGTCAAAAGTTCGTGCCCCGCTGGAGTTCGCCGAGACGCATCGTGCGTTTTACTACTCCGACGTCTTGCGTCGTGGCCGATGTTGAAGATGCGGATCGCCAGTACAGGACCCACGTCAGTCAGCTGAAACCTTATAATCGTCGTGAAGAAGCGGCCTAAGGGCGCTTTTCTTGCACGGGGGGATACTGCAGCGTTCCTGCCGTGGAAAGAAAAAGTATTATTTGATGCTTTTATTTTAATTAAATGTTATTGTTCTATTTATAAAAAAAAAAAAAAAAAAGATTAAGCCGCCAATTTTGTTTGGATGAATAGTATTTTAAAATATATTTCTTTTTATATAATATTTAATTCGTAATTTTAGAAACGGTCGTTTAAAAGTCGCATTCCTTTAGTTAAAAATGTACTTTTGAATTTTGGAAATAAAATATTCAATATAGTTTTAATCGTGAAACGGTGAACATCTTTTCCTGTCTTTTCCCGTTTCTCATTCTTTTAATTTCTATTATCCTCCGTTGGCGCTATTCTAACTTACGGTGGCTAATCTTTTTTCTGGTATTACTTATTTAATTATTCCTTAATAATTGTGTACTTTTTAGAAAATTAATTTATCCATACTATTTGTTGAAGTATAAAAATTGATATTTTTTCTTATTCCTTTTTTTAGATTAATTTATATAAGTAACAAGTAAGTTATTGACTGTCTGAATTTCAAATTCTTATAAATAAATTCTAGCTTATATATAAAGTTTACTCGTTGTTTTGATTTCGTGTTCTTTAATTTGTCTTGGGAGTAATTTTCAGCTAATCGCGATCAGTACTAGAATTTTCACTAGTCCTCGACGTGTGTGTGGGCCCACTTACGTTTACTCTGCTAAAATACATTCTCACGCGTCGACTGTTTTCTTTGAGACTGTACTCTGGGATTTTGATTCGAATACCAGTGAATTATCTTTTAAAGTACTTTACGGTGGTGGCAAAAGCTTTATTTATAATTTCGCGTTATTAATAAAATCCACAACGCCACAAACCATATCTGAAATGCCTATCGACACTTATATTTGAAATACCTATCGGCTTCTATATCTGAAATGCCTATCGGCACCTGTTTTTAAAATGCCAATCGGCAACTATATCTGAAATGCCTATCGGCACTTATTTTTAAAATGCCAATTGGCAACTATATCTGAAATGCCTATCGGTAACTATATCTGAAATGCCTATCGGCACCTATTTTTGAAATGCCTATCGGAAACTACATCTAAAATGCCTATCAGCACTTATATTTGAAATGCCTATCGGCAACCATATCTGGAATGCCTATCGGCACCTATATTTGAAATGCCTATTGGCTTCTATATCTGAAATGCCTATCGGCACCTATATCTGAAATGCCTATCGGCACCTATTTTTGTAATGCCTTTCGGAAACTACATCTGAAATGCCTATCTGCTCCTATATTTGAAATGCCTATCGGCAACCATATCTGAAATGCCTATCGACACTTATATTTGAAATACCTATCGGCTTCTATATCTGAAATGCCTATCGGCACCTGTTTTTAAAATGCCAATCGGCAACTATATCTGAAATGCCTATCGGCACCTATATCTGAAATGCCTATCGGCACCTATTTTTGAAATGCCTATCGGAAACTACATCTGAAATGCTTATCAGCACCTATATTTGAAATGCCTATCGGCAACCATATCTGAAATGCCTATCGACACCTATATTTGAAATACCTATCGGCTTCTATATCCGAAATGCCTATCGGCACCTATTTTTAAAATGCCAATCGGTAAATATATCTGAAATGCCTATCGGCACCTATATCTGAAATGCCTATCGGCACCAATTTCAAAAAATGCCTATCGGAAACTACATCTGGAATGCCTATCAGAACCTATATTTGGAATGCCTATCAGCAACCACATCAGAAATGCCTATCGGCACCTATACCTGAAATGCCTTTCGGCATTTATATCTGAAATGCCTATCGACACCTATTTTTAAAATGCCAATCGGCAACTATATCTGAAATGCCTATCGGCACCTATATCTGAAATGCCTATCGGCACCTATTTTTGAAATGCCTATCGGAAACTACATCTGAAATGCCTATCAGCACCTATATTTGAAATGCCTATCGGCAACCATATCTGAAATGCCTATCGACACCTATATTTGAAATACCTATCGGCTTCTATATCTGAAATGCCTATCGGCACCTATTTTTAAAATGTAAATCGGCAACTATATCTGAAATGCCTATCGGCACCTATATCTGAAATGCCTATCGGCACCAATTTTTGAAATGCCTATCGGAAACTACATCTGAAATGCCTATCAGCACCTATATTTGAAATGCCTATCGGCAACCATATCTTTAATGCTTATCAGCACCTATATTTGAAATGCCTATCGGCTTCAATATCTGAAATGCCTATCGGCTCCTATTTTTAAAATGCCAATCGGCAACTATATCTGAAATGCCTATCGGCACCTATATCTGAAATGCCTATCGGCACCTATTTTTGAAATGCCTATCGGAAACTACATCTAAAATGCCTATCAGCACCTATATTTAAAATGCCTATCGGCAACCATATCTGGAATGCCTATCGGCAGCTATATTTGAAATGCCTATCGGCTTCTATATCTGAAATGCCTATCGGCACATATTTTTAAAATGCTAATCGGCATCTATATCTGTAATGCCTATCGGCACCTATATCTGAAATGCCTATCGGCACCTATTTTTGAAATGCCTATCGGAAACTACATCTGAAATGCCTATCAGCACCAATATTTGAAATGCCTATCGGCACCTATATCTGAAATTCCAATCCGCACCTATTTTTGAAATGCCTATCGGAAACTACATCTGAAATGCCTATCAGCACCTATATTTGAAATACCTATCGGCTTCTATATCTGAAATGCCTATCGGCACCCATTTTTAAAATGCCAATCGGCAACTATATCTGAAATGCCTATTGGCACCTACATCTGAATTGCCTATCGGCAGCTATTTTTGAAATGCCTATCGGAAACTACATCTAAAATGCCTATCAGCACCTTTATTTGAAATGCCTATCGGCAACCATATCTGGAATGCCTATCGGCACCTATATTTGAAATGCCTATCGGCTTCTATATTTGAAATGCCTATCGGCAACTATATCTGAAATGCCTATCCACACCTATATTTGAAATACTTATCGGCTTCTATATCTGAAATGCCTATCGGCACCTATTTTTAAAATGCCAATCGGTAACTATATCTGAAATGCCTATCGGCACCTATATTTGAATTGCCTATCGGCTTCTATATCTGAAATGCCTATCGACACCTATTTTTAAAATGCCAATCGGCAACTATATCTGAAATGCCTATGGGCACCTATATCTGAAATGCCTATCGGCACCTTTTTTTAAAATGCCAATCGGCAACTATATCTGAAATGCCTATCGGCACCTATTTCTGAAATGCCTATCGGCAACTATTTTTCAAATGCCTATGGAAACTACATCTGAAATGCCTATCAGCACCTATATTTGAAATGCCTATCGGCAACCATAACTGGAATGCCTATCGGCACCTATATTTGAAATGCCTATCGGCTTCTATATCTGAAATGCCTATCGGCACCCATTTTTAAAATGCCAATCGGCAACTATATCTGAAATGCCTATCGGCACCTATATCTGAAATGCCTATCGGTATCTATTTTTGAAATACTTATCGGAAACTACATCTGAAATGCCTATCAGCACCTATATTTGAAATGCCTATCGGCTTCTATATCTGAAATGCCTATCGGCACCTATTTTAAAAATGCCAATCGGCAACTATATCTGAAATGCCTATCGGCACCTATATCTGAAATGCCTATCGACACCTATATCTGAAATGCCTATCGACACCTATATCTAAAATGCCTATCGACACCTATATCTAAAATGCCTATCGACACCTATATCTGAAATGCTTATCGACACCTATATCTGAAATGCCTATCGACACCTATATCTGAAATGCCTATCGACACCTATTTTTGAAAAGCCTATCGGAAACTACATCTGAAATGCCTATCAGCTCCTATATTTGAAATGCCTATCGGCAACCATATCTGGAATGCCTATCGGCACCTATATATGAAATGCCTATCGGCTTCTATATCTGAAATGCCTATCGGCACCTATTTTTAAAATGCCAACCGGCAACTATATCTGAAATGCCTATCGGCACCTATATCTGAAATGCCTATCGACACCTATATCTGAAATGCCTATCGACACCTATATCTGAAATGCCTATCGACACCTATATCTGAAATGCCTATCGACACCTATATCTGAAATGCCTATCGACATCTATATCTGAAATGCCTATCGACACCTATATCTGAAATGCCTATCGACACCTATATCTGAAATGCCTATCGACACCTATTTTTGAAATGCCTATCGGAAACTACATCTGAAATGCCTATCAGCACCTATATTTGAAATGCCTATCGGCAACCATATCTGGAATGCCTATCGGCACCTATATTTGAAATGCCTATCGGCTTATATATCTAAAATGCCTATCGGCACCTATTTTTAAAATGCCAATCGGCAACTATATCTGAAATGCCTATCGGCACCTATATCTGAAATGCCTATCAAAACCTATATCTGAAATGCCTATCGACACCTATATCTGAAATGCCTATCGACACCTATATCTGAAATGCCTATCGACACCTATATCTGAAATGCCTATCGACACCTATATCTGAAATGCCTATCGACACCTATATCTGAAATGCCTATCGACACCTATATCTGAAATGCCTATCGACACCTATATCTGAAATGCCTATCGACACCTATTTTTGAAATGCCTATCGGAAACTACATCTGAAATGCCTATCAGCACCTATATTAGAAATGCCTATCGGCAACCATATCTGGAATGCCTATCGGCACCTATATTTGTAATGCCTATCGGCTTCTATATCTGAAATGCCTATCGGCATCTATTTTTAAAATGCCAATCGGCAACTATATCTGAAATGCCTATCGGCACCTATATCTGAAATGCCTATCGACACCTATATCTGAAATGCCTATCGACACATATATCTGAAATGCCTATCGACACCTATATCTGAAATGCCTATCGACACCTATATCTGAAATGCCTATCGACACCTATATTTGAAATGCCTATCGACACCTATATCTAAAATGCCTATCGACACCTATATCTGAAATGCCCATCGACATCTATTTTTGAAATGCCTATCGGAAACTACATCTGAAATGCCTATCAGCACCTATATTTGAAATGCCTATCGGCAACCATATCTGGAATGCCTATCGGCACCTATATTTAAAATGCCTATCGGCCTCTATATCTGAAATGCCTATCGGCACCTATTTTTAAAATGCCAATCGGCAACTATATCTGAAATGCCTATCGGCACCTATATCTGAAATGCCTATCGACACCTATATCTGAAATGCCTATCGACACCTATATCTGAAATGCCTATCGACACCTATATCTGAAATGCCTATCGACACCTATATCTGAAATGCCTATCGACACCTATATCTGAAATGCCTATCGACACCTATATCTGAAATGCCTATCGACACCTATATCTGAAATGCCTATCGACACCTATATCTGAATTCCCCTTCGACACCTATATCTGAAATGCCTATTGACACCTATTTTTGAAATGCCTATCGGAAACTACATCTGAAATGCCTATCAGCACCTATATTTGAAATGCCTATCGGCAACCATATCCGGAATGCCTATCGGCACCTATATTTGAAATGCCTATCGGCTTCTATATCTGAAATGCCTATCGGCACCTATTTTTAAAATGCCAATCGGCAACTATATCTGAAATGCCTATCGGCACCTATATCTGAAATGCCTATCGACACCTATATCTGAAATGCCTATCGACACCTATATCTGAAATGCCTATCGACACCTATATCTGAAATGCCTATCGACACCTATATCTGAAATGCCTACCGACACCTATATCTGAAATGCCTATCGACACCTATATCTGAAATGCCTATCGACACCTATATCTGAAATGCCTATCGACACCTATATCTGAAATGCCTATCGACACCCATATCTGAAATGCCTATCGACACCTATATCTAAAATGCCTATCGACACCTATATCTGAAATGCCTATCGACACCTATATCTGAAATGCCTATCGACACCCTTTTTAAAAAATTCAAAATTTTAACTTTACCTTGCTTGTACATATATGTCTGCCTCTGCTTTTTTCGTAAAAATATAGATCTCATTAATATTTCTGAATTAGGCAGTTTCAGAAATTTTCAATATGAATATGTTAAACATTCACTAACACTGTTCGAGGGCAGTTGCAGATATATGTGTACAAGGATTTTTAATAAACTTCCAAGACATATCAGATCTATTAAATCTTTTTCTTGTTTTAAAACGGCAGTTTTCAGTTTTTTGATAGATGCGGAATTTTATTCTTTGTCTGGCTATTTTAATTAACGTTTTTATTATTGTTGAACTTTTTTATTGTTAAACTTTTTATACTAATTGTAATTTGTATTGACGTGTTACAAACGTTTGTCACTGTAACTAATAAATATATCTATCTATCTATCTATATCTGAAATGCCTATCGACACCTATATCTGAAATGCCTATCGACACCTATATCTGAAATGCCTATCGACACCTATTTTTGAAATGCCTATCGGAAACTACATCTGAAATGCCTATCAGCACCTATATTTGAAATGCCTATCGGCAACCATATCTGGAATGCCTATCGGCACCTATATTTGAAATGCCTATCGGCTTCTATATCTGAAATGCCTATCGGCACCTATTTTTAAAATGCCAATCGGCAACTATATCTGAAATGCCTATCGGCACCTATATCTGAAATGCCTATCGACACCTATATCTGAAATGCCTATCGACACCTATATCTGAAATGCCTATCGACACCTATATCTGAAATGCCTATCGACACCTATATCTGAAATGCCTATCGACACCTATATCTGAAATGCCTATCGACACCTATATCTGAAATGCCTATCGACACCTATATCTGAAATGCCTATCGACACCTATTTTTGAAATGCCTATCGGAAACTACATCTGAAATGCCTATCAGCACCTATATTTGAAATGCCTATCGGCAACCATATCTGGAATGCCTATCGGCACGTATATTTGAAATGCCTATCGGCTTCTATATCTGAAATGCCTATCGGCACCTATTTTTAAAATGCCAATCGGCAACTATATCTGAAATGCCTATCGGCACCTATATCTGAAATGCCTATCGACACCTATATCTGAAATGCCTATCGACACCTATATCTGAAATGCCTATCGACACCTATATCTGAAATGCCTATCGACACCTATATCTGAAATGCCTAACGACACCTATATCTGAAATGCCTATCGACACCTATATCTGAAATGCCTATCGACACCTATATCTGAAATGCCTATCGACACCTATTTTTGAAATGCCTATCGGAAACTACATCTGAAATGCCTATCAGCACCTATATTTGAAATGCCTATCGGCAACCATATCTGGAATGCCTATCGGCACCTATATTTGAAATGCCTATCGGCTTCTATATCTGAAATGCCTATCGGCACCTATTTTTAAAATGCCAATCGGCAACTATATCTGAAATGCCTATCGGCACCTATATCTGAAATGCCTATCGACACCTATATATGAAATGCCTATCGACACCTATATCTGAAATGCCTATCGACACCTATATCTGAAATGCCTATTGACACCTATATCTGAAATGCCTATCGACACCTATATCTGAAATGCCTATCGACACCTATATCTGAAATGCCTATCGACACCTATATCTGAAATGCCTATCGACACCTATATCTGAAATGCCTATCGACACCTATTTTTGAAATGCCTATCGGAAACTACATCTGAAATGCCTATCAGTACCTATATTTGAAATGCCTATCGGCAACCATATCTGGAATGCCTATCGGCACCTATATTTGAAATGCCTATCGGCTTCTATATCTGAAATGCCTATCGGCACCTATTTTTAAAATGCCAATCGGCAACTATTTCTGAAATGCCTATCGGCACCTATATCTGAAATGCCTATCGACACCTATATCTGAAATGCCTATCGACACCTATATCTGAAATGCCTATCGACACCTATATCTGAAATGCCTATCGACACCTATATCTGAAATGCCTATCGACACCTATATCTGAAATGCCTATCGACACCTATATCTGAAATGCCTATCGACACCTATATCTGAAATGCCTATCGACACCTATTTTTGAAATGCCTATCGGAAACTACATCTGAAATGCCTATCAGCACCTATATTTGAAATGCCTATCGGCAACCATATCTGGAATGCCTATCGGCACCTATATTTGAAATGCCTATCGGCTTCTATATCTGAAATGCCTATCGGCAACTATTTTTAAAATGCCAATCGGCAACTATATCTGAAATGCCTATCGGCACCTATATCTGAAATGCCTATCGACACCTATATCTGAAATGCCAATCGATACCTATATCTGAAATGCCTATCGACACCTATTTTTGAAATGCCTATCGGAAACTACATCTAAAAATGCCTATCAGCACCTATATTTGAAATGCCTATCGACAACCATATCTGGAATGCCTATCGGCACCTATATTTGAAATGCCTATCGGCTTCTATATCTGAAATGCCTATCGGTACATATTTTTAAAATGCTAATCGGTAACTATATCTGAAATGCCTATCGACACCTATATCTGAAATGCCTATCGACACCTATATCTGAAATGCCTATCGACGCCTATATCTGAAATGCCTATCGACACCTATATCTGAAATGCCTATCGACACCTATATCTGAAATGCCTATCGACACCTATTTTTTAAATGCCTATAGGAAACTACATCTGAAATGCCTATCAGCACCTATATTTGAAATGCCTATCGGCAACCATATCTGGAATGCCTATCGGCACCTATATTTGAAATGCCTATCGGCTTCTATATCTGAAATGCCTATCGGCACCTATTTTTAAAATGCCAATCGGCAACTATATCTGAAATGCCTATCGACACCTATATCTGAAATGCCTATCGACACCAATATCTGAAATGCCTATCGACACCTATATCTGAAATGCCTATCGACACCTATAATTGAAATGCCTATCGACACCTATATCTGAAATGCCTATCGACACCTATTTTTGAAATGCCTATCGGAAACTACATCTGAAATGCCTTTCAGCACCTATATTTGAAATGCCTATCGGCAACCATATCTGGAATGCCTATCGGCACCTATATTTGAAATGCCTATCGGCTTCTATATCTGAAATGCCTATCGGCACCTATTTTTAAAATGCCAATCGGCAACTATATCTGAAATGCCTATCGGCACCTATATCTGAAATGCCTATCGACACCTATATCTGAAATGCCTATCGACACCTATATCTGAAATGCCTATCGACACCTATATCTGAAATGCCTATCGACACCTATATCTGAAATGCCTATCGACACCTATATCTGAAATGCCTATCGACACCTATATCTGAAATGCCTATCGACACCTATATCTGAAACGCCTATCGACACCTATTTTTGAAATGCCTATCGGAAACTACATCTGAAATGCCTATCAGCACCTATATTTGAAATGCCTATCGGCAACCATATCTGGAATGCCTATCGGCACCTATATTTGAAATGCCTATCGGCAACCATATCTGGAATGCCTATCGGCACCTATATTTGAAATGCCTATCGGCTTCTATATCTGAAATGCCTATCGGCACCTATTTTTAAAATGCCAACCGGCAACTATATCTGAAATGCCTATCGGCACCTATATCTGAAATGCCTATCGACACCTATATCTGAAATGCCTATCGACACCTATATCTGAAATGCCTATCGACACCTATATCTGAAATGCCTATCGACACCTATATCTGAAATGCCTATCGACACCTATATCTGAAATGCCTATCGACACCTATATCTGAAATGCCTATCGACACATATATCTGAAATGCCTATCGACACCTATTTTTGAAATGCCTATCGGAAACTACATCTGAAATGCCTATCAGCACCTATATTTGAAATGCCTTTTGGCAACCATATCTGGAATGCCTATCGGCACTTATATTTGAAATGCCTATCGGCTTCTATATCTGAAATGCCTATCGGCACCTATTTTTAAAATGCCAATCGGCAACTATATCTGAAATGCCTATCGGTACCTATATCTGAAATGCCTATCGACACCTAACTCTGAAATGCCTATCGACACCTATATCTAAAATGCCTATCGACACCTATATCTGAAATGCCTATCGACACCTATATCTGAAATGCCTATCGACACCTATATCTGAAATGCCTATCGACACCTATATCTGAAATGCCTATCGACACCTATATCTGAAATGCCTATCGACACCTATTTTTGAAATGCCTATCGGAAACTACATCTAAAATGCCTATCAGCACCTATATTTGAAATGCCTATCGGCAACCATATCTGGAATGCCTATCGGCACCTATATTTGAAATGCCTATCGGCTTCTATATCTGAAATGCCTATCGGCACCTATTTTTAAAATGCCAATCGGCAACTATATCTGAAATGCCTATCGGCACCTATATCTGAAATGCCTATCGACACCTATATCTGAAATGCCTATCGACACCTATATCTGAAATGCCTATCGACACCTATATCTGAAATGCCTATCGACACCTATATCTGAAATTCCTATCGACACCTATATCTGAAATGCCTATCGACACCTATATCTGAAATGCCTATCGACACCTATATCTGAAATGCCTATCGACATCTATATCTGAAATGCCTATCGACACCTATTTTTGAAATGCCTATCGGAAACTACATCTGAAATGCCTATCAGCACCTATATTTGAAATGCCTATCAGCAACCATATCTGGAATGCCTATCGGCACCTATATTTGAAATGCCTATCGGCTTCTATATCTGAAATGCCTATCGGCACCTATTTTTAAAATGCCAATCGACACCTATTTTTGAAATGCCTATCGGAAACTACATCTGAAATGCCTATCAGCACCTATATTTGAAATGCCTATCAGCAACCATATCTGGAATGCCTATCGGCACCTATATTTGAAATGCCTATCGGCTTCTATATCTGAAATGCCTATCGGCACCTATTTTTAAAATGCCAATCGGCAACTATATCTGAAATGCCTATCGACACCTATATCTGAAATGCCTATCGACACCTATTTTTGAAATGCCTATCGGAAACTACATCTGAAATGCCTATCAGCACCTATATTTGAAATGCCTATCAGCAACCATATCTGGAATGCCTATCGGCACCTATATTTGAAATGCCTATCGGCTTCTATATCTGAAATGCCTATCGGCACCTATTTTTAAAATGCCAATCGACACCTATTTTTGAAATGCCTATCGGAAACTACATCTGAAATGCCTATCAGCACCTATATTTGAAATGCCTATCAGCAACCATATCTGGAATGCCTATCGGCACCTATATTTGAAATACCTATCGGCTTCTATATCTGAAATGCCTATCGGCACCTATTTTTAAATTGCCAATCGGCAACTATATCTGAAATGCCTATCGGCACCTATATCTGAAATGCCTATCGGCACCAATTTTTGAAATGCCTATCGGAAACTACATGTGAAATGCCTATCAGCACCTATATTTGAAATGCCTATCGGTAACCATATCTTGAATGCTTATCGGCACCTATATTTGAAATGCCTACCGGCTTCAATATCTGAAATGCCTATCGGCACCTATTTTTAAAATGCCAATCGGCAACTATATCTGAAATGCCTATCGGCACCTATATCTGAAATGCCTATCGGCACCTATTTTTGAAATGCCTATCGGAAACTACATCTGAAATGCTTATCAGCACCTATATTTAAAATGCCTATCGGCAACCATATCTGGAATGCCTATCGGCACATATATTTGAAATGCCTATCGGCTTCTATATCTGAAATGCCTATCGGCACCCATTTTTAAAATGCCAATCGTCAACTATATCTGAAATGCCTATTGGCACCTATATCTGAATTGCCTATCGGCAGGTATTTTTGAAATGCCTATCGGAAACTACATCTAAAATGCCTATCAGCACCTATATTTGAAATGCCTATCGGCAACCATATTTGGAATGCCTATCGGCACCTATATTTGAAATGCCTATCGGCTTCTATATTTGAAATGCCTATCGGCAACTATATCTGAAATGCCTATCGACACCTATATTTGAAATACTTATCGGCTTCTATATCTGTAATGCCTATCGGCACCTATTTTTAAAATGCCAATCGGTAACTATATCTGAAATGCCTATCGGCACCTATATCTAAAATGCCTATCGACACCAATTTTTGAAATACCTATCGGAAACTACATCTGGAATGCCTATCAGCACCTATATTTAAAATGCCTATCGGCAACCATATCTGGAATGCCTATCGGCACCTATATTTGAATTGCCTATCGGCTTCTATATCTGAAATGCCTATCGACACCTATTTTTAAAATGCCAATCGGCAACTATATCTGAAATGCCTATCGGCACCTATATCTGAAATGCCTATCGGCACCTATTTTTAAAATGCCAATCGGCAACTATATCTGAAATGCCTAACGGCTTTTATATCTGAAATGCCTATCGGCACCTATTTTTGAAATGCCTATCGGAAACTACATCTGAAATGCCTATCAGCACCTATATTTAAAATGCCTATCGGCAACCATATCTGGAATGTCTATCGGCACCTATATTTGAAATGCCTATCGGCACCTATTTTTAAAATGCCAATCGGCAACTATATCTGAAATGCCTATCGGCACCTATATCTGAAATGCCTATCGGCACCTATTTTTGAAATGCCTATCGGAAACTACATCTGAAATGCCTATCAGCACCTATATTTGAAATGCCTATCGGCAACCATATCTGAAATGCCTATCGACACCTATATTTGAAATACCTATCGGCTTCTATATCTGAAATGCCTATCGGCACCTATTTTTAAAATGCCAATCGGCAACTATATCTGAAATGCCTATCGGCACCTATATCTGAAATGCCTATCGGCAACAATTTTTGAAATGCCTATCGGAAACTACATCTGAAATGCCTATCAGCACCTATATTTAAAATGCCTATCGGCAACCATATCTGGAATGCCTATCGGCACCTATATTTGAAATGCCTATCGGCTTCTATATCTGAAATGCCTATCGGCACATATTTTTAAAATGCTAATCGGCATCTATATCTGTAATGCCTATCGGCACCTATATCTGAAATGCCTATCGGCACCTATTTTTGAAATGCCTATCGGAAACTACATCTGAAATGCCTATCAGCACCAATATTTGAAATGCCTATCGGCACCTATATCTGAAATGCCTATCCGCACCTATTTTTGAAATGCCTATCGGAAACTACATCTGAAATGCCTATCAGCACCTATATTTGAAATGCCCATCGGCTTCTATATCTGAAATGCCTATCGGCACCCATTTTTAAAATGCCAATCGGCAACTATATCTGAAATGCCTATTGGCACCTATATCTGAATTGCCTATCGGCAGCTATTTTTGAAATGCCTATCGGAAACTACATCTAAAATGCCTATCAGCACCTATATTTGAAATGCCTATCGGCAACCATATCTGGAATGCCTATCTGCACCTATATTTGAAATGCCTATCGGCTTCTATATTTGAAATGCCTATCGGCAACTATATCTTAAATGCCTATCGACACCTATATTTGAAATACTTATCGGCTTCTATATCTGAAATGCCTATCGGCACCTATTTTTAAAATGCCAATCGGCAACTATATCTGAAATGCCTATCGGCTTCTATATCTGAAATGCCTATCGGCACCAATTTTTGAAATGCCTATCGGAAACTACATCAGGAATGCCTATCAGCACCTATATTTAAAATGCCCATCGGCAACCATATCTGGAATGCCTATCGGCACCTATATTTGAATTGCCTATCGGCTTCTATATCTGAAATGCCTATCGACACCTATTTTTAAAATGCCAATCGGCAACTATATCTGAAATGCCTATCGGCACCTATATCTGAAATGCCTATCGGCACCTATTTTTGAAATGCCTATCGGAAACTACATCTGAAATGCCTATCAGCACCTATATTTGAATTGCCTATCGGCAACCATATCTGGAATGCCTATCGGCACCTATATTTGAAATGCCTATCGGCTTCTATATCTGAAATGCCTATCGGCACCTATTTTTAAAATGCCAATCGGCAACTATATCTGAAATGCCTATCGGCACCTATATCCTAAATGCCTATCGACACCTATATCTGAAATGCCTATCGACACCTATATCTGAAATGCCTATCGACACCTATATCTGAAATGCCTATCGACACCTATATCTGAAATGCCTATCGACACCTATATCTGAAATGCCTATCGACACCTATATCTGAAATGCCTATCGACACCTATATCTGAAATGCCTATCGACACCTATTTTTGAAATGCCTATCGGAAACTACATCTGAAATGCCTATCAGCACCTATATTTGAAATGCCTATCGGCAACCATATCTGGAATGCCTATCGGCACCTATATTTGAAATGCCTATCGGCTTCTATATCTGAAATGCCTATCGGCACCTATTTTTAAAATGTCAATCGGCAACTATATCTGAAATGCCTATCGGCACCTATATCCGAAATGCCTATCGACACCTATATCTGAAATGCCTATCGACACCTATATCTGAAATGCCTATCGACACCTATATCTGAAATGCCTATCGACACCTATATCTGAAATGCCTATCGACACCTATATCTGAAATGCCTATCGACACCTATATCTGAAATGCCTATCGACACCTATTTTTGAAATGTCTATCGGAAACTACATCTGAAATGCCTATCAGCACCTATATTTGAAATGCCTATCGGCAACTATATCTGGAATGCCTATCGGCACCTATATTTGAAATGCCTATCGGCTTCTATATCTGAAATGCCTATCGGCACCTGTTTTTCAAATGCCAATCGGCAAATATATCTGAAATGCCTATCGGCACCTATATCTGAAATGCCTATCGGCATCAATTTTTGAAATGCCTATCGGAAACTACATCTAAAATGCCTTTCAGCACCTATATTTGAAATGCCTATAGGCAACCATATCTGGAATGCCTATCGGCACCTATAATTGAAATGCCTATCGGCTTCTATATCTGAAATGCCTATCGGCACTTATTTTTAAATTGCAAATTGGCAACTATATCTGAAATGCCTATCGGCAACTATATCTGAAATGCCTATCGGCACCTATTTTTGAAATGCCTATCGGAAACTACATCTGAAATGCCTATCAGCACCTATATTTGAAATGCCTATCGGCAACCATATCTGGGATGCCTATCGGCACCTATATTTGAAATGCCTATTGGCTTCTATATCTGAAATGCCTATCGGCACCTATATCTGAAATGCCTATCGGCACCTATTTTTGTAATGCCTTTCGGAAACTACATCTGAAATGCCTATCTGCTCCTATATTTGAAATGCCTATCGGCAACCATATCTGAAATGCTTATCGACACTTATATTTGAAATACCTATCGGCTTCTATATCTGAAATGCCTATCGGCACCTGTTTTTAAAATGCCAATCGGCAACTATATCTGAAATGCCTATCGGCACCTATATCTGAAATGCCTATCGCCACCTATTTTTGAAATGCCTATCGGAAACTACATCTGAAATGCTTATCAGCACCTATATTTGAAATGCCTATCGGCAACCATATCTGAAATGCCTATCGACACCTATATTTGAAATACCTATCGGCTTCTATATCTGAAATGCCTATCGGCACCTATTTTTAAAATGCCAATCGGTAAATATATCTGAAATGCCTATCGGCACCTATATCTGAAATGCCTATCGGCACCAATTTCAAAAAATGCCTATCGGAAACTACATCTGGAATGCCTATCAGCACCTATATTTGAAATGCCTATCAGCAACCACATTAGAAATGCCTATCGGCACCTATACCTGAAATGCCTTTCGGCATTTATATCTGAAATGCCTATCGACACCTATTTTTAAAATGCCAATCGGCAACTATATCTGAAATGCCTATCGGCACCTATATCTGAAATGCCTATCGGCTCCTATTTTTGAAATGCCTATCGGAAACTACATCTGAAATGCCTATCAGCACCTATATTTGAAATGCCTATCGGCAACCATATCTGAAATGCCTATCGACACCTATATTTGAAATACCTATCGGCTTCTATATCTGAAATGCCTATCGGCACCTATTTTTAAAATGCTAATCGGCAACTATATCTGAAATGCCTATCGGCACCTATATCAGAAATGCCTATCGGCACCAATTTTTGAAATGCCTATCGGAAACTACATCTGAAATGCCTATCAGCACCTATATTTGAAATGCCTATCGGCAACCATATCTTGAATGCTTATCGGCACCTATATTTGAAATGCCTATCGGCTTCAATATCTGAAATGCCTATCGGCTCCTATTTTTAAAATGCCAATCGGCAACTATATCTGAAATGCCTATCGGCACCTATATCTGAAATGCCTATCGGCACCTATTTTTGAAATGCCTATCGGAAACTATATCTGAAATGCCTATCAGCACCTATATTTAAAATGCCTATCGGCAACCATATCTGGAATGCCTATCGGCACATATATTTGAAATGCCTATCGGCTTCTATATCTGAAATGCCTATCGGCACATATTTTTAAAATGCTAATCGGCATCTATATCTGTAATGCCTATCGGCACCTATATCTGAAATGCCTATCGGCACCTATTTTTGAAATGCCTATCGGAAACTACATCTGAAATGCCTATCAGCACCAATATTTGAAATGCCTATCGGCACCTATATCTGAAATGCCTATCCGCACCTATTTTTGAAATGCCTATCGGAAACTACATCTGAAATGCCTATCAGCACCTATATTTGAAATGCCTATCGGCTTCTATATCTGAAATGCCTATCGGCACCCATTTTTAAAATGCCAATCGGCAACTATATCTGAAATGCCTATTGGCACCTATATCTGAATTGCCTATCGGCAGCTATTTTTGAAATGCCAATCGGAAACTACATCTAAAATGCCTATCAACACCTATATTTGAAATGCCTATCGGCAACCATATCTGGAATGCCTATCGGCACCTATATTTGAAATGCCTATCGGCAACTATATCTGAAATGCCTATCGACACCTATATTTGAAATACTTATCGGCTTCTATATCTGAAATGCCTATCGGCACCTATTTTTAAAATGCCAATCGGTAACTATATCTGAAATGCCTATCGGCACCTATATCTAAAATGCCTATCGGCACCAATTTTTGAAATGCCTATCGGAAACTACATCTGGAATGCCTATCAGCACCTATATTTAAAATGCCTATCGGCAACCATATCTGGAATGCCTATCGGCACCTATATTTGAATTGCCTATCGGCTTCTATATCTGAAATGCCTATCGACACCTATTTTTAAAATGCCAATCGGCAACTATATCTGAAATGCCTATCGGCACCTATATCTGAAATGCCTATCGGCACCTATTTTTAAAATGCCAATCGGCAACTATCTCTGAAATGCCTATCGGCTTCTATATCTGAAATGCCTATCGGCACCTATTTTTGAAATGCCTATCGGAAACTACATCTGAAATGCCTATCAGCACCTATACTTGAAATGCCTATCGGCAACCATATCTGGAATGTCTATCGGCACCTATATTTGAAATGCCTATCGGCTTCTATATCTGAAATGCCTATCGGCACCTATTTTTATAATGCCAATCGGCATATATATCTGAAATGCCTATCGGCACCTATATCTGAAATGCCTATCGGCACCTATTTTTGAAATGCCTATCGGAAACTACATCTGAAATGCCTATCAGCACCTATATTTGAAATGAATATCGGCAACCATATCTGAAATGCCTATCGGCACCTATATTTGAAATGCCTATCGGCTTCTATATCTGAAATGCCTATCGGCACCTATTTTTAAAATGCCAATCGGCAACTATATCTGAAATGCCTATCGGCACCTATATCTGAAATGCCTATCGGCCCCTATTTTTGAAATGCCTATCGGCAACCATATCTGGAATGCCGATCGGCACCTATATTTGAAATGCCTATCGGCTTCTATATCTGAAATGCCTATCGGCACCTTTTTTTAAAATGCCAATCAGCAAATATATCTGAAATGCCTATCGGCACCTATATCTGAAATGCCTATCGGCAACTATTTTTCAAATGCCTATCGGAAACTACATCTAAAATGCCTATCAGCACCTATATTTGAAATGCCTATCGGCAACCATATCTGGAATGCCTATCGGCACCTATATTTGAAATGCCTATCGGCTTCTATATCTGAAATGCCTATCGGCACCCATTTTTAAAATGCCAATCGGCAACTATATCTGAAATGCCTATCGGCACCTATATCTGAAATGCCTATCGGTATCTATTTTTGAAATACTTATCGGAAACTACATCTGAAATGCCTATCAGCACCTATATTTGAAATGCCTATCGGCTTCTATATCTGAAATGCCTATCGGCACCTATTTTAAAAATGCCAATCGGCAACTATATCTGAAATGCCTATCGGCACTTATATCTGAAATGCCTATCGGCACCTATTTTTGAAATGCCTATCGAAAACTACATCTGAAATGCCTATCAGCACCTATATTTGAAATGCCTATCGGCAACCACATCAGAAATGCCTATCGGCACCTATATCTGAAATGCCTTTCGGCATTTATATCTGAAATGCCTATCCACACCTATATTTGAAATGCCTATCGGCACCTATATTTTAAATGCCTATCGGCAACCATATCTGATATGCCTATCGGCACCTATATCTGAAATGCCTATCGGCAACTATATCTGAAATGCCTATCGGCACCTATATCTGAAATGCCTATCGACACCTATATCTGAAATGCCTATCGACACCTATATCTGAAATGCCTATCGACACCTATATCTGAAATGCCTATCGACACCTATATCTGAAATGCCTATCGACACCTATATCTGAAATGCCTATCGACACCTATATCTGAAATGCCTATCGACACCTATATCTGAAATGCCTATCGACACCTATATCTGAAATGCCTATCGACACCTATATCTGAAATGCCTATCGACACCTATTTTTGAAATGCCTATCGGAAACTACATCTGAAATGCCTATCAGCACCTATATTTGAAATGCCTATCGGCAACCATATCTGGAATGCCTATCGGCACCTATATTTGAAATGCCTATCGGCTTCTATATCTGAAATGCCTATCGGCACCTATTTTTAAAATGCCAATCGGCAACTATATCTGAAATGCCTATCGGCTCCTATATCTGAAATGCCTATCGACACCTATATCTGAAATGCCTATCGACACCTATATCTGAAATGCCTATCGACACCTATATCTGAAATGCCTATCGATACCTATATCTGAAATGCCTATCGACACCTATATCTGAAATGCCTATCGACACCTATATCTGAAATGCCTATCGACACCTATATCTGAAATGCCTATCGACACCTATTTTTGAAATGCCTATCGGAAACTACATCTGAAATGCCTATCAGCACCTATATTTGAAATGCCTATCGGCAACCATATCTGGAATGCCTATCGGCACCTATATTTGAAATGCCGATCGGCTTCTATATCTGAAATGCCTATCGGCACTTATTTTTAAAATGCCAATCGGCAACTATATCTGAAATGCCTATCGGCACCTATATCTGAAATGCCTATCGACACCTATATCTGAAATGCCTATCGACACCTATATCTGAAATGCCTATCGACACCTTTATCTGAAATGCCTATCGACACCTATATCTGAAATGCCTATCGACACCTATATCTGAAATGCCTATCGACACCTATATCTGAAATGCCTATCGACACCTATTTTTGAAATGCCTATCGGAAACTACATCTGAAATGCCTATCAGCACCTATATTTGAAATGCCTATCGGCAACCATATCTGGAATGCCTATCGGCACTTATATTTGAAATGCCTATCGGCTTCTATATCTGAAATGCCTATCGGCACCTATTTTTAAAATGCCAATCGGCAACTATATCTGAAATGCCTATCGGCACCTATATCTGAAATGCCTATCGACACCTATATCTGAAATGCCTATCGACACCTATATCTGAAATGCCTATCGACACCTATATCTGAAATGCCTATCGACACCTATATCTGAAATGCCTATCGACACCTATATCTGAAATGCCTATCGACACCTATATCTGAAATGCCTATCGACACTTATATCTGAAATGCCTATCGACACCTATATCTGAAATGCCTATCGACACCTATATCTGAAATGCCTATCGACACCTATATCTGAAATGCCTATCGACACCTACATCTAAAATGCCTATCGACACCTATATCTGAAATGCCTATCGACACCTATTTTTGAAATGCCTATCGGAAACTACATCTGAAATGCCTATCAGCACTTATATTTGAAATGCCTATCGGCAACCATATCTGGAATGCCTATCGGCACCTATATTTGAAATGCCTATCGGCTTCTATATCTGAAATGCCTATCGGCGCCTATTTTTAAAATGCCAATCGGCAACTATATCTGAAATGCCTATCGGCACCTATATCTGAAATGCCTATCGACACCTATATCTGAAATGCCTATCGACACCTATATCTAAAATGCCTATCGACACCTATATCTGAAATGCCTATCGACACCTATATCTGAAATGCCTATCGACACCTATATCTGAAATGCCTATCGACACCTATATCTGAAATGCCTATCGACACCTATATCTGAAATGCCTATCGACACCTATTTTTGAAATGCCTATCGGAAACTACATCTGAAATGCCTATCAGCACCTATATTTGAAATGCCTATCGGCAACCATATCCGGAATGCCTATCAGCACCTATATTTGAAATGCCTATCGGCTTCTATATCTGAAATGCCTATCGGCACCTTTATCTGAAATGCCTATCGGCACCTATTTTTGTAATGCCTTTCGGAAACTACATCTGAAATGTCTATCTGCTCCTATATTTGAAATGCCTATCGGCAACCATATCTGAAATGCCTATCGACACTTATATTTGAAATACCTATCGGCTTCTATATCTGAAATGCCTATCGGCACCTGTTTTTAAAATGCCAATCGGCAACTATATCTGAAATGCCTATCAGCACCTATATCTGAAATGCCTATCGGCACCTATTTTTGAAATGCCTATCGGAAACTACATCTGAAATGCTTATCAGCACCTATATTTGAAATGCCTATCGGCAACCATATCTGAAATGCCTATCGACACCTATATTTGAAATACCTATCGGCGTCTATATCTGAAATGCCTATCGGCACCTATTTTTAAAATGCCAATCGGTAAATATATCTGAAATGCCTATCGGCACCTATATCTGAAATGCCTATCGGCACCAATTTCAAAAAATGCCTATCGGAAACTACATCTGGAATGCCTATCAGCACCTATATTTGAAATGCCTATCAGCAACCACATCAGAAATGCCTATCGGCACCTATACCTGAAATGCCTTTCGGCCTTTATATCTGAAATGCCTATTGACACCTATTTTTAAAATGCCAATCGGCAACTATATCTGAAATGTCTATCGGCACCTATATCTGAAATGCCTATCGGCACCTATTTTTGAAATGCCTATCGGAAACTACATCTGAAATGCCTATCAGCACCTATATTTGAAATGCCTATCGGCAACCATATCTGAAATGCCTATCGACACCTATATTTGAAATACCTATCGGCTTCTATATCTGAAATGCCTATCGGCACCTATTTTTAAAATGCCAATCGGCAACTATATCTGAAATGCCTATCGGCACCTATATCTGAAATGCCTATCGGCACCAATTTTTGAAATGCCTATCGGAAACTACATCTGAAATGCCTATCAGCACCTATATTTGAAATGCCTATCGGCAACTATATCTTGAATGCTTATCGGCACCTATATTTGAAATGCCTATCGGCTTCAATATCTGAAATGCCTATCGGCTCCTATTTTTAAAATGCCAATCGGCAACTATATCTGAAATGCCTATCGGCACCTATATCTGAAATGCCTATCGGCACCTATTTTTGAAATGCCTATCGGAAACTACATCTGAAATGCCTATCAGCACCTATATTTAAAATGCCTATCGGCAACCATATCTGGAATGCCTATCGGCACATATATTTGAAATGCCTATCGGCTTCTATATCTGAAATGCCTATCGGCACAAATTTTTAAAATGCTAATCGGCATCTATATCTGTAATGCCTATCGGCACCTATATCTGAAATGCCTATCGGCACCTATTTTTGAAATGCCTATCGGAAACTACATCTGAAATGCCTATCAGCACCAATATTTGAAATGCCTATCGGCACCTATATCTGAAATGCCTATCCGCACCTATTTTTGAAATGCCTATCGGAAACTACATCTGAAATGCCTATCAGCACCTATATTTGAAATGCCTATCGGCTTCTATATCTGAAATGCCTATCGGCACCCATTTTTAAAATGCCAATCGGCAACTATATCCGAAATGCCTATTGGCACCTATATCTGAATTGCCTATCGGCAGCTATTTTTAAAATGCCTAATGGAAACTACATCTAAAATGCCTATCAGCACCTATATTTGAAATGCCTATCGGACACCATATCTGGAATGCCTATCTGCACCTATATTTGAAATGCCTATCGGCTTCTATATTTGAAATGCCTATCGGCAACTATATCTGAAATGCCTATCGACACCTATATTTGAAATACTTATCGGCTTCTATATCTGAAATGCCTATCGGCACCTATTTTTAAAATGCCAATCGGCAACTATATCTGAAATGCCTATCGGCTTCTATATCTGAAATGCCTATCGGCACCAATTTTTGAAATGCCTATCGGAAACTACATCTGGAATGCCTATCAGCACCTATATTTAAAATGCCTATCGGCAACCATATCTGGAATGCCTATCGGCACCTATATTTGAATTGCCTATCGGCTTCTATATCTGAAATGCTAATCGACACCTATTTTTAAAATGCCAATCGGCAACTATATCTGAAATGCCTATCGGCACCTATATCTGAAATGCCTATCGGCACCTATTTTTAAAATGCCAATCGGCAACTATATCTGAAATTCCTATCGGCTTTTATATCTGAAATGCCTATCGGCACCTATTTTTGAAATGCCTATCGGAAACTACATCTGAAATGCCTATCAGCACCTATATTTGAATTGCCTATCGGCAACCATATCTGGAATGCCTATCGGCACCTATATTTGAAATGCCTATCGGCTTCTATATCTGAAATGCCTATCGGCACCTATTTTTAAAATGCCAATCGGCAACTATATCTGAAATGCCTATCGGCACCTATATCCTAAATGCCTATCGACACCTATATCTGAAATGCCTATCGACACCTATATCTGAAATGCCTATCGACACCTATATCTGAAATGCCTATCGACACCTATATCTGAAATGCCTATCGACACCTATATCTGAAATGCCTATCGACACCTATATCTGAAATGCCTATCGACACCTATATCTGAAATGCCTATCGACACCTATTTTTGAAATGCCTATCGGAAACTACATCTGAAATGCCTATCAGCACCTATATTTGAAATGCCTATCGGCAACCATATCTGGAATGCCTATCGGCACCTATATTTGAAATGCCTATCGGCTTCTATATCTGAAATGCCTATCGGCACCTGTTTTTAAAAAGCCAATCGGCAAATATATCTGAAATGCCTATCGGCACCTATATCTGAAACGCCTATCGGCATCAATTTTTGAAATGCCTATCGGAAACTACATCTAAAATGCCTTTCAGCACCTATATTTGAAATGCCTATAGGCAACCATATCTGGAATGCCTATCGGCACCTATAATTGAAATGCCTATCGACTTCTATATCTGAAATGCCTATCGGCACTTATTTTTAAATTGCCAATTGGCAACTATATCTGAAATGCCTATCGGCAACTATATCTGAAATGCCTATCGGCACCTATTTTTGAAATGCCTATCGGAAACTACATCTGAAATGCCTATCAGCACCTATATTTGAAATGCCTATCGGCAACCATATCTGGGATGCCTCTCGGCACCTATATTTGAAATGCCTATCGGCTTCTATATCTGAAATGCCTATCGGCACCTATATCTGAAATGCCTATCGGCACCTATTTTTGTAATGCCTTTCGGAAACTACATCTGAAATGCCTATCTGCTCCTATATTTGAAATGCCTATCGGCAACAATATCTGAAATGCCTATCGACACTTATATTTGAAATACCTATCGGCTTCTATATCTGAAATGCCTATCGGCACCTGTTTTTAAAATGCCAATCGGCAACTATATCTGAAATGCCTATCGGCACCTATATCTGAAATGCCTATCGGCACCTATTTTTGAAATGCCTATCGGAAACTACATCTGAAATGCTTATCAGCACCTATATTTGAAATGCCTATCGGCAACCATATCTGAAATGCCTATCGACACCTATATTTGAAATACCTATCGGCTTCTATATCTGAAATGCCTGTCGGCACCTATTTTTAAAATGCCAATCGGTAAATATATCTGAAATGCCTATCGGCACCTATATCTGAAATGCCTATCGGCACCAATTTCAAAAAATGCCTATCGGAAACTACATCTGGAATGCCTATCAGCACCTATATTTGAAATGCCTATCAGCAACCACATCAGAAATGCCTATCGGCACCTATACCTGAAATACCTTTCGGCATTTATATCTGAAATGCCTATCGACACCTATTTTTAAAATGCCAATCGGCAACTATATCTGAAATGCCTATCGGCACCTATATCTGAAATGCCTATCGGCTCCTATTTTTGAAATGCCTATCGGAAACTACATCTGAAATGCCTATCAGCACCTCTATTTGAAATGCCTATCGGCAACCATATCTGAAATGCCTATCGACACCTATATTTGAAATACCTATCGGCTTCTATATCTGAAATGCCTATCGGCACCTATTTTTAAATTGCCAATCGGCAACTATATCTGAAATGCCTATCGGCACCTATATCTGAAATGCCTATCGGCACCAATTTTTGAAATGCCTATCGGAAACTACATCTGAAATGCCTATCAGCACCTATATTTGAAATGCCTATCGGTAACCATATCTTGAATGCTTATCGGCACCTATATTTGAAATGCCTACCGGCTTCAATATCTGAAATGCCTATCGGCTCCTATTTTTAAAATGCCAATCGGCAACTATATCTGAAATGCCTATCGGCACCTATATCTGAAATGCCTATCGGCACCTATTTTTGAAATGCCTATCGGAAACTACATCTGAAATGCTTATCAGCACCTATATTTAAAATGCCTATCGGCAACCATATCTGGAATGCCTATCGGCACATATATTTGAAATGCCTATCGGCTTCTATATCTGAAATGCCTATCGGCACCCATTTTTAAAATGCCAATCGTCAACTATATCTGAAATGCCTATTGGCACCTATATCTGAATTGCCTATCGGCAGGTATTTTTGAAATGCCTATCGGAAACTACATCTAAAATGCCTATCAGCACCTATATTTGAAATGCCTATCGGCAACCATATCTGGAATGCCTATCGGCACCTATATTTGAAATGCCTATCGGCTTCTATATTTGAAATGCCTATCGGCAACTATATCTGAAATGCCTATCGACACCTATATTTGAAATACTTATCGGCTTCTATATCTGTAATGCCTATCGGCACCTATTTTTAAAATGCCAATCGGTAACTATATCTGAAATGCCTATCGGCACCTATATCTAAAATGCCTATCGACACCAATTTTTGAAATAACTATCGGAAACTACATCTGGAATGCCTATCAGCACCGATATTTAAAATGCCTATCGGCAACCATATCTGGAATGCCTATCGGCACCTATATTTGAATTGCCTATCGGCTTCTATATCTGAAATGCCTATCGACACCTATTTTTAAAATGCCAATCGGCAACTATATCTGAAATGCCTATCGGCACCTATATCTGAAATGCCTATCGGCACCTATTTTTAAAATGCCTATCGGCACCTATTTTTAAAATGCCAATCGGCAACTATATCTGAAATGCCTAACGGCTTTTATATCTGAAATGCCTATCGGCACCTATTTTTGAAATGCCTATCGGAAACTACATCTGAAATGCCTATCAGCACCTATATTTAAAATGCCTATCGGCAACCATATCTGGAATGTCTATCGGCACCTATATTTGAAATGCCTATCGGCACCTATTTTTAAAATGCCAATCGGCAACTATATCTGAAATGCCTATCGGCACCTATATCTGAAATGCCTATCGGCAACAATTTTTGAAATGCCTATCGGAAACTACATCTGAAATGCCTATCAGCACCTATATTTAAAATGCCTATCGGCAACCATATCTGGAATGCCTATCGGCACCTATATTTGAAATGCCTATCGGCTTCTATATCTGAAATGCCTATCGGCACATATTTTTAAAATGCTAATCGGCATCTATATCTGTAATGCCTATCGGCACCTATATCTGAAATGCCTATCGGCACCTATTTTTGAAATGCCTATCGGAAACTACATCTGAAATGCCTATCAGCACCAATATTTGAAATGCCTATCGGCACCTATATCTGAAATGCCTATCCGCACCTATTTTTGAAATGCCTATCGGAAACTACATCTGAAATGCCTATCAGCACCTATATTTGAAATGCCCATCGGCTTCTATATCTGAAATGCCTATCGGCACCCATTTTTAAAATGCCAATCGGCAACTATATCTGAAATGCCTATTGGCACCTATATCTGAATTGCCTATCGGCAGCTATTTTTGAAATGCCTATCGGAAACTACATCTAAAATGCCTATCAGCACCTATATTTGAAATGCCTATCGGCAACCATATCTGGAATGCCTATCTGCACCTATATTTGAAATGCCTATCGGCTTCTATATTTGAAATGCCTATCGGCAACTATATCTTAAATGCCTATCGACACCTATATTTGAAATACTTATCGGCTTCTATATCTGAAATGCCTATCGGCACCTATTTTTAAAATGCCAATCGGCAACTATATCTGAAATGCCTATCGGCTTCTATATCTGAAATGCCTATCGGCACCAATTTTTGAAATGCCTATCGGAAACTACATCAGGAATGCCTATCAGCACCTATATTTAAAATGCCCATCGGCAACCATATCTGGAATGCCTATCGGCACCTATATTTGAATTGCCTATCGGCTTCTATATCTGAAATGCCTATCGACACCTATTTTTAAAATGCCAATCGGCAACTATATCTGAAATGCCTATCGGCACCTATATCTGAAATGCCTATCGGCACCTATTTTTGAAATGCCTATCGGAAACTACATCTGAAATGCCTATCAGCACCTATATTTGAATTGCCTATCGGCAACCATATCTGGAATGCCTATCGGCACCTATATTTGAAATGCCTATCGGCTTCTATATCTGAAATGCCTATCGGCACCTATTTTTAAAATGCCAATCGGCAACTATATCTGAAATGCCTATCGGCACCTATATCCTAAATGCCTATCGACACCTATATCTGAAATGCCTATCGACACCTATATCTGAAATGCCTATCGACACCTATATCTGAAATGCCTATCGACACCTATATCTGAAATGCCTATCGACACCTATATCTGAAATGCCTATCGACACCTATATCTGAAATGCCTATCGACACCTATATCTGAAATGTCTATCGACACCTATTTTTGAAATGCCTATCGGAAACTACATCTGAAATGCCTATCAGCACCTATATTTGAAATGCCTATCGGCAACCATATCTGGAATGCCTATCGGCACCTATATTTGAAATGCCTATCGGCTTCTATATCTGAAATGCCTATCGGCACCTATTTTTAAAATGTCAATCGGCAACTATATCTGAAATGCCTATCGGCACCTATATCCGAAATGCCTATCGACACCTATATCTGAAATGCCTATCGACACCTATATCTGAAATGCCTATCGACACCTATATCTGAAATGCCTATCGACACCTATATCTGAAATGCCTATCGACACCTATATCTGAAATGCCTATCGACACCTATATCTGAAATGCCTATCGACACCTATTTTTGAAATGTCTATCGGAAACTACATCTGAAATGCCTATCAGCACCTATATTTGAAATGCCTATCGGCAACTATATCTGGAATGCCTATTGGCACCTATATTTGAAATGCCTATCGGCTTCTATATCTGAAATGCCTATCGGCACCTGTTTTTCAAATGCCAATCGGCAAATATATCTGAAATGCCTATCGGCACCTATATCTGAAATGCCTATCGGCATCAATTTTTGAAATGCCTATCGGAAACTACATCTAAAATGCCTTTCAGCACCTATATTTGAAATGCCTATAGGCAACCATATCTAGAATGCCTATCGGCACCTATAATTGAAATGCCTATCGGCTTCTATATCTGAAATGCCTATCGGCACTTATTTTTAAATTGCAAATTGGCAACTATATCTGAAATGCCTATCGGCAACTATATCTGAAATGCCTATCGGCACCTATTTTTGAAATGCCTATCGGAAACTACATCTGAAATGCCTATCAGCACCTATATTTGAAATGCCTATCGGCAACCATATCTGGGATGCCTATCGGCACCTATATTTGAAATGCCTATTGGCTTCTATATCTGAAATGCCTATCGGCACCTATATCTGAAATGCCTATCGGCACCTATTTTTGTAATGCCTTTCGGAAACTACATCTGAAATGCCTATCTGCTCCTATATTTGAAATGCCTATCGGCAACCATATCTGAAATGCTTATCGACACTTATATTTGAAATACCTATCGGCTTCTATATCTGAAATGCCTATCGGCACCTGTTTTTAAAATGCCAATCGGCAACTATATCTGAAATGCCTATCGGCACCTATATCTGAAATGCCTATCGCCACCTATTTTTGAAATGCCTATCGGAAACTACATCTGAAATGCTTATCAGCACCTATATTTGAAATGCCTATCGGCAACCATATCTGAAATGCCTATCGACACCTATATTTGAAATACCTATCGGCTTCTATATCTGAAATGCCTATCGGCACCTATTTTTAAAATGCCAATCGGTAAATATATCTGAAATGCCTATCGGCACCTATATCTGAAATGCCTATCGGCACCAATTTCAAAAAATGCCTATCGGAAACTACATCTGGAATGCCTATCAGCACCTATATTTGAAATGCCTATCAGCAACCACATTAGAAATGCCTATCGGCACCTATACCTGAAATGCCTTTCGGCATTTATATCTGAAATGCCTATCGACACCTATTTTTAAAATGCCAATCGGCAACTATATCTGAAATGCCTATCGGCACCTATATCTGAAATGCCTATCGGCTCCTATTTTTGAAATGCCTATCGGAAACTACATCTGAAATGCCTATCAGCACCTATATTTGAAATGCCTATCGGCAACCATATCTGAAATGCCTATCGACACCTATATTTGAAATACCTATCGGCTTCTATATCTGAAATGCCTATCGGCACCTATTTTTAAAATGCCAATCGGCAACTATATCTGAAATGCCTATCGGCACCTATATCAGAAATGCCTATCGGCACCAATTTTTGAAATGCCTATCGGAAACTACATCTGAAATGCCTATCAGCACCTATATTTGAAATGCCTATCGGCAACCATATCTTGAATGCTTATCGGCACCTATATTTGAAATGCCTATCGGCTTCAATATCTGAAATGCCTATCGGCTCCTATTTTTAAAATGCCAATCGGCAACTATATCTGAAATGCCTATCGGCACCTATATCTGAAATGCCTATCGGCACCTATTTTTGAAATGCCTATCGGAAACTACATCTGAAATGCCTATCAGCACCTATATTTAAAATGCCTATCGGCAACCATATCTGGAATGCCTATCGGCACATATATTTGAAATGCCTATCGGCTTCTATATCTGAAATGCCTATCGGCACATATTTTTAAAATGCTAATCGGCATCTATATCTGTAATGCCTATCGGCACCTATATCTGAAATGCCTATCGGCACCTATTTTTGAAATGCCTATCGGAAACTACATCTGAAATGCCTATCAGCACCAATATTTGAAATGCCTATCGGCACCTATATCTGAAATGCCTATCCGCACCTATTTTTGAAATGCCTATCGGAAACTACATCTGAAATGCCTATCAGCACCTATATTTGAAATGCCTATCGGCTTCTATATCTGAAATGCCTATCGGCACCCATTTTTAAAATGCCAATCGGCAACTATATCTGAAATGCCTATTGGCACCTATATCTGAATTGCCTATCGGCAGCTATTTTTGAAATGCCTATCGGAAACTACATCTAAAATGCCTATCAGCACCTATATTTGAAATGCCTATCGGCAACCATATCTGGAATGCCTATCGGCACCTATATTTGAAATGCCTATCGACTTCTATATTTGAAATGCCTATCGGCAACTTTATCTGAAATGCCTATCGACACCTATATTTGAAATACTTATCGGCTTCTATATCTGAAATGCCTATCGGCACCTATTTTTAAAATGCCAATCGGTAACTATATCTGAAATGCCTATCGGCACCTATATCTAAAATGCCTATCGGCACCAATTTTTGAAATGCCTATCGGAAACTACATCTGGAATGCCTATCAGCACCTATATTTAAAATGCCTATCGGCAACCATATCTGGAATGCCCATCGGCACCTATATTTGAATTGCCTATCGGCTTCTATATCTGAAATGCCTATCGACACCTATTTTTAAAATGCCAATCGGCAACTATATCTGAAATGCCTATCGGCACCTATATCTGAAATGCCTATCGGCACCTATTTTTAAAATGCCAATCGGCAACTATCTCTGAAATGCCTATCGGCTTCTATATCTGAAATGCCTATCGGCACCTATTTTTGAAATGCCTATCGGAAACTACATCTGAAATGCCTATCAGCACCTATATTTGAAATGCCTATCGGCAACCATATCTGGAATGTCTATCGGCACCTATATTTGAAATGCCTATCGGCTTCTATATCTGAAATGCCTATCGGCACCTATTTTTATAATGCCAATCGGCAACTATATCTGAAATGCCTATCGGCACCTATATCTGAAATGCCTATCGGCACCTATTTTTGAAATGCCTATCGGAAACTACATCTGAAATGCCTATCAGCACCTATATTTGAAATGCCTATCGGCAACCATATCTGAAATGCCTATCGGCACCTATATTTGAAATGCCTATCGGCTTCTATATCTGAAATGCCTATCGGCACCTATTTTTAAAATGCCAATCGGCAACTATATCTGAAATGCCTATCGGCACCTATATCTGAAATGCCTATCGGCCCCTATTTTTGAAATGCCTATCGGCAACCATATCTGGAATGCCGATCGGCACCTATATTTGAAATGCCTATCGGCTTCTATATCTGAAATGCCTATCGGCACCTTTTTTTAAAATGCCAATCAGCAAATATATCTGAAATGCCTATCGGCACCTATATCTGAAATGCCTATCGGCAACTATTTTTCAAATGCCTATCGGAAACTACATCTAAAATGCCTATCAGCACCTATATTTGAAATGCCTATCGGCAACCATATCTGGAATGCCTATCGGCACCTATATTTGAAATGCCTATCGGCTTCTATATCTGAAATGCCTATCGGCACCCATTTTTAAAATGCCAATCGGCAACTATATCTGAAATGCCTATCGGCACCTATATCTGAAATGCCTATCGGTATCTATTTTTGAAATACTTATCGGAAACTACATCTGAAATGCCTATCAGCACCTATATTTGAAATGCCTATCGGCTTCTATATCTGAAATGCCTATCGGCACCTATTTTAAAAATGCCAATCGGCAACTATATCTGAAATGCCTATCGGCACTTATATCTGAAATGCCTATCGGCACCTATTTTTGAAATGCCTATCGAAAACTACATCTGAAATGCCTATCAGCACCTATATTTGAAATGCCTATCGGCAACCACATCAGAAATGCCTATCGGCACCTATATCTGAAATGCCTTTCGGCATTTATATCTGAAATGCCTATCCACACCTATATTTGAAATGCCTATCGGCACCTATATTTTAAATGCCTATCGGCAACCATATCTGATATGCCTATCGGCACCTATATCTGAAATGCCTATCGGCAACTATATCTGAAATGCCTATCGGCACCTATATCTGAAATGCCTATCGACACCTATATCTGAAATGCCTATCGACACCTATATCTGAAATGCCTATCGACACCTATATCTGAAATGCCTATCGACACCTATATCTGAAATGCCTATCGACACCTATATCTGAAATGCCTATCGACACCTATATCTGAAATGCCTATCGACACCTATATCTGAAATGCCTATCGACACCTATATCTGAAATGCCTATCGACACCTATTTTTGAAATGCCTATCGGAAACTACATCTGAAATGCCTATCAGCACCTATATTTGAAATGCCTATCGGCAACCATATCTGGAATGCCTATCGGCACCTATATTTGAAATGCCTATCGGCTTCTATATCTGAAATGCCTATCGGCACCTATTTTTAAAATGCCAATCGGCAACTATATCTGAAATGCCTATCGGCTCCTATATCTGAAATGCCTATCGACACCTATATCTGAAATGCCTATCGACACCTATATCTGAAATGTCTATCGACACCTATATCTGAAATGCCTATCGATACCTATATCTGAAATGCCTATCGACACCTATATCTGAAATGCCTATCGACACCTATATCTGAAATGCCTATCGACACCTATATCTGAAATGCCTATCGACACCTATTTTTGAAATGCCTATCGGAAACTACATCTGAAATGCCTATCAGCACCTATATTTGAAATGCCTATCGGCAACCATATCTGGAATGCCTATCGGCACCTATATTTGAAATGCCGATCGGCTTCTATATCTGAAATGCCTATCGGCACTTATTTTTAAAATGCCAATCGGCAACTATATCTGAAATGCCTATCGGCACCTATATCTGAAATGCCTATCGACACCTATATCTGAAATGCCTATCGACACCTATATCTGAAATGCCTATCGACACCTTTATCTGAAATGCCTATCGACACCTATATCTGAAATGCCTATCGACACCTATATCTGAAATGCCTATCGACACCTATTTTTGAAATGCCTATCGGAAACTACATCTGAAATGCCTATCAGCACCTATATTTGAAATGCCTATCGGCAACCATATCTGGAATGCCTATCGGCACCTATATTTGAAATGCCTATCGGCTTCTATATCTGAAATGCCTATCGGCACCTATTTTTAAAATGCCAATCGGCAACTATATCTGAAATGCCTATCGGCACCTATATCTGAAATGCCTATCGACACCTATATCTGAAATGCCTATCGACACCTATATCTGAAATGCCTATCGACACCTATATCTGAAATGCCTATCGACACCTATATCTGAAATGCCTATCGACACCTATATCTGAAATGCCTATCGACACCTATATCTGAAATGCCTATCGACACTTATATCTGAAATGCCTATCGACACCTATATCTGAAATGCCTATCGACACCTATATCTGAAATGCCTATCGACACCTATATCTGAAATGCCTATCGACACCTATATCTGAAATACCTATCGACACCTATATCTGAAATGCCTATCGACACCTATTTGTGAAATGCCTATCGGAAACTACATCTGAAATGCCTATCAGCACCTATATTTGAAATGCCTATCGGCAACCATATCTGGAATGCCTATCGGCACCTATATTTGAAATGCCTATTGGCTTCTATATCTGAAATGCCTATCGGCACCTATTTTTAAAATGCCAATCGGCAACTATATCTGAAATGCCTATCGGCACCTATATCTGAAATGCCTATCGACACCTATATCTGAAATGCCTATCGACACCTATATCTGAAATGCCTATCGACACCTATATCTGAAATGCCTATCGACACCTATATCTGAAATGCCTATCGACACCTATATCTGAAATGCCTATCGACACCTATATCTGAAATGCCTATCGACGACTATTTTTGAAATGCCTATCGGAAACTACATCTGAAATGCCTATCAGCACCTATATTTGAAATGCCTATCGGCAACCATATCTGGAATGCCTATCGGCACCTATATTTGAAATGCCTATCGGCTTCTATATCTGAAATGCCTATCGGCACCTATTTTTAAATGCCAATCAGCAACTATATCTGAAATACCTATCGGCACCTATATCTGAAATGCCTATCGACACCTATATCTGAAATGCCTATCGACACCTATATCTGAAATGCCTATCGACACCTATTTCTGAAATGCCTATCGACACCTATATCTGAAATGCCTATCGACACCTATATCTGCAATGCCTATCGACACCTATATCTGAAATGCCTATCGACACCTATATCTGAAATGCCTATCGACACCTATATCTGAAATGCCTATCGACACCTATATCTGAAATGCCTATCGACACCTATTTTTGAAATGCCTATCGGAAACTACATCTGAAATGCCTATCAGCACCTATATTTGAAATGCCTATCGGCAACCATATCTGGAATGCCTATCGGCACCTATATTTGAAATGCCTATCGGCTTCTATATCTGAAATGCCTATCGGCACCTATTTTTAAAATGCCAATCGGCAACTATATCTGAAATGCCTATCGGCACCTATATCTGAAATGCCTATCGACACCTATATCTGAAATGCCTATCGACACCTATATCTGAAATGCCTATCGACACCTATATCTGAAATGCCTATCGACACCTATATCTGAAATGCCTATCGACACCTATATCTGAAATGCCTATCGACACCTATATCTGAAATGCCTATCGACAACTATATCTGAAATGCCTATCGACACCTATATCTGAAATGCCTATCGACACCTATTTTGGAAATGCCTATCGGAAACTACATCTGAAATGCCTATCAGCACCTATATTTGAAATGCCTATCGGCAACCATATCTGGAATGCCTATCGGCACCTATATTTGAAATGCCTATCGGCTTCTATATCTGAAATGCCTATCGGCACCTATTTTTAAAATGCCAATCGGCAACTATATCTGAAATGCCTATCGGCACCTATATCTGAAATGCCTATCGACACCTATATCTGAAATGCCTATCGACACCTATATCTGAAATGCCTATCGACACCTATATCTGAAATGCCTATCGACACCTATATCTGAAATGCCTATCGACACCTATATCTGAAATGCCTATCGACACCTATTTTTGAAATGCCTATCGGAAACTACATCTGAAATGCCTATCAGCACCTATATTTGAAATGCCTATCGGCAACCATATCTGGAATGCCTATCGGCACCTATATTTGAAATGCCTATCGGCTTCTATATCTGAAATGCCTATCGGCACCTATTTTTAAAATGCCAATCGGCAACTATATCTGAAATGCCTATCGGCACCTATATCTGAAATGCCTATCGACACCTATATCTGAAATGCCTATCGACACCTATATCTGAAATGCCTATCGACACCTATATCTGAAATGCCTATCGACACCTATATCTGAAATGCCTATGGACACCTATATCAGAAATGCCTATCGACACCTATATCTGAAATGCCTATCGACACCTATATCTGAAATGCCTATCGACACCTATTTTTTAAATGCCTATCGGAAACTACATCTGAAATGCCTATCAGCACCTATATTTGAAATGCCTATCGGCAACCATATCTGGAATTCCTATCGGCACCTATATTTGGAATGCCTATCGGCTTCTATATCTGAAATGCCTATCGGCACTTATTTTTAAAATGCCAATCGGCAACTATATCTGAAATGCCTATCGGCACCTATATCTGAAATGCCTATCGACACCTATATCTGAAATGCCTATCGACACCTATATCTGAAATGCCTATCGAAACCTATATCTGAAAAGCCTATCGACACCTATATCTGAAATGCCTATCGACACCTATATCTGAAATGCCTATCGACACCTATATCTGAAATGCCTATCGACACCTATATCTGAAATGCCTATCGACACCTATTTTTGAAATGCCTATCGGAAACTACATCTGAAATGCCTATCAGCACCTATATTTGAAATGCCTATCGGCAACCATATCTGGAATGCCTATCGGCACCTATATTTGAAATGCCTATCGGCTTCTATATCTGAAATGCCTATCGGCACCTATTTTTAAAATGCCAATCGGCAACTATATCTGAAATGCCTATCGGCACCTATATCTGAAATGCCTATTGACACCTATATCTGAAATGCCTATCGACACCTATATCTGAAATGCCTATCGACACCTATATCTGAAATGCCTATCGACACCTATATCTGAAATGCCTATCGACACCTATATCTGAAATGCCTATCGACACCTATATCTGAAATGCCTATCGACACCTATATCTGAAATGCCTATCGACACCTATTTTTGAAATGCCTATCGGAAACTACATCTGAAATGCCTATCAGCACCTATATTTGAAATGCCTATCGACAACCATATCTGGAATGCCTATCGGCACCTATATTTGAAATGCCTATCGGCTTCCATATCTGAAATGCCTATCGGCACCTATTTTTAAAATGCCAATCGGCAACTATATCTGAAATGCCTATCGGCACCTATATCTGAAATGCCTATCGACACCTATATCTGAAATGCCTATCGACACCTATATCTGAAATGCCTATCGACACCTATATCTGAAATGCCTATCGACACCTATATCTGAAATGCCTATCGACACCTATATCTGAAATGCCTATCGACACCTATATCTGAAATGCCTATCGACACCTATATCTGAAATGCCTATCGACACCTATTTTTGAAATGCCTATCGGAAACTACATCTGAAATGCCTATCAGCACCTATATTTGAAATGCCTATCGGCAACCATATCTGGAATGCCTATCGGCACCTATTTTTAAAATGCCAATCGGCAACTATATCTGAAATGCCTATCGGCACCTATATCTAAAATGCCTATCGACACCTATATCTGAAATGCCTATCGACACCTATATCTGAAATGCCTATCGATACCTATATCTGAAATGCCTATCGACACCTATATCTGAAATGCCTATCGACACCTATATCTGAAATGCCTATCGACACCTATATCTGAAATGCCTATCGACACCTATATCTGAAATGCCATTCGACACCTATATCTGAAATGCCTATCGACACCTATATCTGAAATGCCTATCGACACCTATATCTGAAATGCCTATCGACACCTATATCTGAAATGCCTATCGACACCTATATCTGAAATGCCTATCGACACCTATTTTTGAAATGCCTATCGGAAACTACATCTGAAATGCCTATCAGCACCTATATTTGAAATGCCTATCGGCAACCATATCTGGGATGCCTATCGGCACCTATATTTGAAATGCCTATCGGCTTCTATATCTGAAATGCCTATCGGCACCTATTTTTAAAATGCCAATCGGCAACTATATCTGAAATGCCTATCGGCACCTATATCTGAAATACCTATCGACACCTATATCTGAAATGCCTATCGACACCTATATCTGAAATGCCTATCGACACCTATATCTGAAATGCCTATCGACACCTATATCTGAAATGCCTATCGACACCTATATCTGAAATGCCTATCGACACCTATATCTCAAATGCCTATCAATACCTATATCTGAAATGCCTATCGACACCTATATCTGAAATGCCTATCGACACCTATATCTGAAATGCCTATCGACACCTATTTTTGAAATGCCTATCGGAGACTACATCTGAAATGCCTATCAGCACCTATATTTGAAATGCCTATCGCCAACCATATCTGGAATGCCTATCGGCACCTATATTTGAAATGCCTATCGGCTTCTATATCTGAAATGCCTATCGGCACCTATTTTTAAAATGCCAATCGGCAACTATATCTGAAATGCCTATCGGCACCTATATCTGAAATGCCTATCGACACCTATATCTGAAATGCCTATCGACACCTATATCTGAAATGCCTATCGACACCTATATCTGAAATGCCTATCGACACCTATATCTGAAATGCCTATCGACACCTATTTTTGAAATGCCTATCGGAAACTACATCTGAAATGCCTATCAGCACCTATATTTGAAATGCCTATCGGCAACCATATCTGGAATGCCTATCGGCACCTATTTTTAAAATGCCAATCGGCAACTATATCTGAAATGCCTATCGGCACCTATATCTGAAATGCCTATCGACACCTATATCTGAAATGCCTATCGACACCTATATCTGAAATGCCTATCGACACCTATATCTGAAATGCCTATCGACACCTATATCTGAAATGCCTATCGACACCTATATCTGAAATGCCTATCGACACCTATATCTGAAATGCCTATCGACACCTATTTTTGAAATGCCTATCGGAAACTACATCTAAAATGCCTATCAGCACCTATATTTGAAATGCCTATCGGCAACCATATCTGGAATGCCTATCGGCACCCATATTTGAAATGCCTATCGGCTTCTATATCTGAAATGCCTATCGGCACCTATTTTTAAAATGCCAATCGGCAACTATATCTGAAATGCCTATCGGCACATATATCTGAAATGCCTATCGACACCTATATCTGAAATGCCTATGGACACCTATATCTGAAATGCCTATCGACACCTATATCTGAAATGCCTATCGACACCTATATCTGAAATGCCTATCGACACCTATTTTTGAAATGCCTATCGGAAACTACATCTGAAATGCCTATCAGCACCTATATTTGAAATGCCTATCGGCAACCATATCTGGAATTCCTATCGGCACCTATATTTGGAATGCCTATCGGCTTCTATATCTGAAATGCCTATCGGCACCTATTTTTAAAATGCCAATCGGCAACTATATCTGAAATGCCTATCGGCACCTATATCTGAAATGCCTATCGACACCTATATCTGAAATGCCTATCGACACCTATATCTCAAATGCCTATCGACACCTATATCTGAAATGCCTATCGACACCTATATCTGAAATGCCTATCGACACCTATATCTGAAATGCCTATCGACACCTATATCTGAAATGTCTATCGACACCTATATCTGAAATGCCTATCGACACCTATTTTTGAAATGCCTATCGGAAACTACATCTGAAATGCCTATCAGCACCTATATTTGAAATGCCTATCGGCAACCATATCTGGAATGCCTATCGGCACCTATATTTGAAATGCCTATCGGCTTCTATATCTGAAATGCCTATCGGCACCTATTTTTAAAATGCCAATCGGCAACTATATCTGAAATGCCTATCGGCACCTATATCTGAATTGCCTATCGACACCTATATCTGAAATGCCTATCGACACCTATATCTGAAATGCCTATCGACACCTATATCTGAAATGCCTATCGACACCTATATCTGAAATGCCTATCGACACCTACATCTGAAATGCCTATCGACACCTATATCTGAAATGCCTATCGACACCTATATCTGAAATGCCTATCGACACCTATTTTTGAAATGCCTATCGGAAACTACATCTGAAATGCCTATCAGCACCTATATTTGAAATGCCTATCGGCAACCATATCTGGAATGCCTATCGGCACCTATATTTGAAATGCCTATCGGCTTCTATATCTGAAATGCCTATCGGCACCTATTTTTAAAATGCCAATCGGCAACTATATCTGAAATGCCTATCGGCACCTATATCTGAAATGCCTATCGACACCTATATCTGAAATGCCTATCGACACCTATATCTGAAATGCCTATCGACACCTATATCTAAAATGCCTATCGACACCTATATCTGAAATGCCTATCGACACCTATATCTGAAATGCCTATCGACACCTATATCTGAAATGCCTATCGACACCTATATCTGAAATGCCTATCGACACCTATTTTTGAAATGCCTATCGGAAACTACATCTGAAATGCCTATCAGCACCTATATTTGAAATGCCTATCGGCAACCATATCTGGAATGCCTATCGGCACCTATATTTGAAATGCCTATCGGCTTCTATATCTGAAATGCCTATCGGCACCTATTTTTAAAATGCCAATCGGCAACTATATCTGAAATGCCTATCGGCACCTATATCTGAAATGCCTATCGACACCTATATCTGAAATGCCTATCGACACCTATATCTGAAATGCCTATCGACACCTATATCTGAAATGCCTATCGACACCTATATCTGAAATGCCTATCGACACCTATATCTGAAATGCCTATCGACACCTTTTTTTGAAATGCCTATCGGAAACTACATCTGAAATGCCTATCAGCACCTATATTTGAAATGCCTATCGGCAACCATATCTGGAATGCCTATCGGCACCTATATTTGAAATGCCTATCGGCTTCTATATCTGAAATGCCTATCGGCACCTATTTTTTAAATGCCAATCGGCAACTATATCTGAAATGCCTATCGGCACCTATATCTGAAATGCCTATCGACACCTATATCTGAAATGCCTATCGACACCTATATCTGAAATGCCTATCGACACCTATATCTGAAATGCCTATCGACACCTATATCTGAAATGCCTATCGACACCTATATCTGAAATGCCTATCGACACCTATATCTGAAATGCCTATCGACACCTATATCTGAAATGCCTATCGACACCTATATCTGAAATGCCTATCGACACCTATATCTGAAATGCCTATCGACACCTATTTTTGAAATGCCTATCGGAAACTACATCTGAAATGCCTATCAGCACCTATATTTGAAATGCCTATCGGCAACCATATCTGGAATGCCTATCGGCACCTATATCTGAAATGCCTATCGACACCTATTTTTGAAATGCCTATCGGAAACTACATCTGAAATGCCTATCAGCACCTATATTTGAAATGCCTATCGGCAACCATATCTGGAATGCCTATCGACACCTACATCTGAAATGCCTATCGACACCTATATCTGAAATGCCTATCGACACCTATATCTGAAATGCCTATCGACACCTATTTTTGAAATGCCTATCGGAAACTACATCTGAAATGCCTATCAGCACCTATATTTGAAATGCCTATCGGCAACCATATCTGGAATGCCTATCGGCACCTATATTTGAAATGCCTATCGGCTTCTATATCTGAAATGCCTATCGGCACCTATTTTTTAAATGCCAATCGGCAACTATATCTGAAATGCCTATCGGCACCTATATCTGAAATGCCTATCGACACCTATATCTGAAATGCCTATCGACACCTATATCTGAAATGCCTATCGACACCTATATCTGAAATGCCTATTGACACCTATATCTGAAAGGCCTATCGACACCTATATCTGAAATGCCTATCGACACCTATATCTGAAATGCCTATCGACACCTATATCTGAAATGCCTATCGACACCTATATCTGAAATGCCTATCGACACCTATATCTGAAATGCCTATCGACACCTATATCTGAAATGCCTATCGACACCAAAATCTGAAATGCCTATCGACACTTATATCTGAAATGCCTATCGACACCTATTTTTGAAATGCCCATCGGAAACTACATCTGAAATGCCTATCAGCTACTATATTTGAAATGCCTATCGGCAACCATATCTGGAATGCCTATCGGCACCTATTTTTAAAATGCCAATCGGCAACTATATCTGAAATGCCTATCGGCACCTATATCTGAAATGCCTATCGACACCTATATCTGAAATGCCTATCGACACCTATATCTGAAATGCCATTCGACACCTATATCATAAATGCCTATCGACACCTATATCTGAAATGCCTATCGACACCTATATCTGAAATGCCTATCGACAAATATATCTGAAATGCCTATCGACACCTATATCTGAAATGCCTATCGACACCTATATCTGAAATGCCTATCGACACCTATATCTGAAATGCCTATCGACACCTATTTTTGAAATGCCTATCGGAGACTACATCTGAAATGCCTATCAGCACCTATATTTGAAATGCCTATCGGCAACCATATCTGGAATGCCTATCGGCACCTATATTTGAAATGCCTATCGGCTTCTATATCTGAAATGCCTATCGGCACCTATTTTTAAATGCCAATCGGCAACTATATCTGAAATGCCTATCGGCACCTATATCTGAAATGCCTATCGACACCTATATCTGAAATGCCTATCGACACCTATATCTGAAATGCCTATCGACACCTATATCTGAAATGCCTATCGACACTTATATCTGAAATGCCTATCGACACCTATATCTGAAATGCCTATCGACACCTATATCTGAAATGCCTATCGACACCTATATCTGAAATGCCTATCGACACCTATTTTTGAAATGCCCATCGGAAACTACATTTGAAATGCCTATCAGCACCTATATTTGAAATGCCTATCGGCAACCATATCTGGAATGCCTATCGGCACCTATATTTGAAATGCCTATCGGCTTCTATATCTGAAATGCCTATCGGCACCTATTTTTAAAATGCCAATCGGCAACTATATCTGAAATGCCTATCGGCACCTATATCTGAAATGCCTATCGACACCTATATCTGAAATGCCTATCGACACCTATATCTGAAATGCCTATCGACACCTATATCTGAAATGCCTATCGACACCTATATCTGAAATGCCTATCGACACCTATATCTGAAATGCCTATCGACACCTATATCTGAAATGCCTATCGACACCTATTTTTGAAATGCCTATCGGAAACTACATCTGAAATGCCTATCACCACCTATATTTGAAATGCCTATCGGCAACCATATCTGGAATGCCTATCGGCACCTATATTTTAAATGCCTATCGGCTTCTATATCTGAAATGCCTATCGGCACCTATTTTTAAAATGCCAATCGGCAACTATATCTGAAATGCCTATCGGCACCTATATCTGAAATGCCTATCGACACCTATATCTGAAATGCCTATCGACACATATATCTGAAATGCCTATCGACACCTATATCTGAAATGCCTATCGACACCTATATCTGAAATGCCTATCGACACCTATATCTGAAATGCCTATCGACACCTATATCTGAAATGCCTATCGACACCTATATCTGAAATGCCTATCGACACCTATTTTTGAAATGCCTATCGGAAACTACATCTGAAATGCCTATCAGCACCTATATTTGAAATGCCTATCGGCAACCATATCTGGAATGCCTATCGGCACCTATATTTGAAATGCCTATCGGCTTCTATATCTGAAATGCCTATCGGCACCTATTTTTAAAATGCCAATCGGCAACTATATCTGAAATGCCTATCGGCACCTATATCTGAAATGCCTATCGACACCTATATCTGAAATGCCTATCGACACCTATATCTGAAATGCCTATCGACACCTATATCTGAAACGCCTATCGACACCTATATCTGAAATGCCTATCGACACCTATATCTGAAATGCCTATCGACACCTATATCTGAAATGCCTATCGACACCTATTTTTGAAATGCCTATCGGAAACTACATCTGAAATGCCTATCAGCACCTATATTTGAAATGCCTATCGGCAACCATATCTGGAATGCCTATCGGCACCTATATTTGAAATGCCTATCGGCTTCTATATCTGAAATGCCTATCGGCACCTATTTTTTAAATGCCAATCGGCAACTATATCTGAAATGCCTATCGGCACCTATATCTGAAATGCCTATCGACACCTATATCTGAAATGCCTATCGACACCTATATCTGAAATGCCTATCGACACCTATATCTGAAATGCCTATCGACACCTATATCTGAAATGCCTATCGACACCTATATCTGAAATGCCTATCGACACCTATATCTGAAATGCCTATCGACACCTATATCTGAAATGCCTATCGACACCTATTTTTGAAATGCCTATCGGAAACTACATCTTAAATGCCTATCAGCACCTATATTTGAAATGCCTATCGGCAACCATATCTGGAATGCCTATCGGCACCTATATTTGAAATGCCTATCGGCTTCTATATCTGAAATGCCTATCGGCACCTATTTTTAAAATGCCAATCGGCAACTATATCTGAAATGCCTATCGGCACCTATATCTGAAATGCCTATCGACACCTATATCTGAAATGCCTATCGACACCTATATCTGAAATGCCTATCGACACCTATATTTGAAATGCCTATCGACACCTATATCTGAAATGCCTATCGACACCTATATCTGAAATGCCTATCGACACCTATATCTGAAATGCCTATCGACACCTATATCTGAAATGCCTATCGACACCTATATCTGAAATGCCTATCGACACCTATTTTTGAAATGCCTATCGGAAACTACATCTGAAATGCCTATCAGCACCTATATTTGAAATGCCTATCGGCAACCATATCTGGAATGCCTATCGGCACCTATATTTGAAATGCCTATCGGCTTCTATATCTGAAATGCCTATCGGCACCTATTTTTAAAATGCCAATCGGCAACTATATCTGAAATGCCTATCGGCACCTATATCTGAAATGCCTATCGACACCTATATCTGAAATGCCTATCGACACCTATATCTGAAATGCCTATCGACACCTATATCTGAAATGCCTATCGACACCTATATCTGAAATGCCTATCGACACCTATATCTGAAATCCCTATCGACACCTATATCTGAAATGCCTATCGACACCTATTTTTGAAATGCCTATCGGAAACTACATCTGAAATGCCTATCAGCACCTATATTTGAAATGCCTATCGGCAACCATATCTGGAATGCCTATCGGCCCCGATATTTGAAATGCCTATCGGCTTCTATATCTGAAATGCCTATCGGCACCTATTTTTAAAATGCCAATCGGCAACTATATCTGAAATGCCTATCGGCACCTATATCTGAAATGCCTATCGACACCTATATCTGAAATGCCTATCGACACCTATATCTGAAATGCCTATCGACACCTATATCTGAAATGCCTATCGACACCTATATCTGAAATGCCTATCGACACCTATATCTGAAATGCCTATCGACACCTATATCTGAAATGCCTATCGACACCTATATCTGAAATGCCTATCGACACCTATATCTGAAATGCCTATCGACACCTATTTTTGAAATGCCTATCGGAAACTACATCTGAAATGCCTATCAGCACCTATATTTGAAATGCCTATCGGCAACCATATCTGGAATGCCTATCGGCACCTATATTTGAAATGCCTATCGGCTTCTATATCTGAAATGCCTATCGGCACCTATTTTTAAAATGCCAATCGGCAACTATATCTGAAATGCCTATCGGCACCTATATCTGAATTGCCTATCGACACCTATATCTGAAATGCCTATCGACACCTATATCTGAAATGCCATTCGACACCTATATCTGAAATGCCTATCGACACCTATATCTGAAATGCCTATCGACACCTATATCTGAAATGTCTATCGACACCTATATCTGAAATGCCTATCGACACCTATATCTGAAATGCCTATCGACACCTATTTTTGAAATGCCTATCGGAAACTACATCTGAAATGCCTATCAGCACCTATATTTGAAATGCCTATCGGCAACCATATCTGGAATGCCTATCGGCACCTATATTTGAAATGCCTATCGGCTTCTATATCTGAAATGCCTATCGGCACCTATTTTGAAAATGCCAATCGGCAACTATATCTGAAATGCCTATCGGCACCTATATCTGAAATGCCTATCGACACCTATATCTGAAATGCCTATCGACACCTATATCTAAAATGCCTATCGACACCTATATCTGAAATGCCTATCGACACCTATATCTGAAATGCCTATCGACACCTATATCTGAAATGCCTATCGACACCTATATCTGAAATGCCTATCGACACCTATATCTGAAATGCCTATCGACACCTATTTTTGAAATGCCTATCGGAAACTACATCTGAAATGCCTATCAGCACCTATATTTGAAATGCCTATCGGCAACCATATCTGGAATGCCTATCGGCACCTATATTTGAAATGCCTATCGGCTTCTATATCTGAAATGCCTATCGGCACCTATTTTTAAAATGCCAATCGGCAACTATATCTGAAATGCCTATCGGCACCTATATCTGAAATGCCTATCGACACCTATATCTGAAATGCCTATCGACACCTATATCTGAAATGCCTATCGACACCTATATCTGAAATGCCTATTGACACCTATATCTGAAAGGCCTATCGACACCTATATCTGAAATGCCTATCGACACCTATATCTGAAATGCCTATCGACACCTATATCTGAAATGCCTATCGACACCTATATCTGAAATGCCTATCGACACCTATTTTTGAAATGCCTATCGGAAACTACATCTAAAATGCCTATCAGCACCTATATTTGAAATGCCTATCGGCAACCATATCTGGAATGCCTATCGGCACCGATATTTGAAATGCCTATCGGCTTCTATATCTGAAATGCCTATCGGCACCTATTTTTAAAATGCCAATCGGCTACTATATCTGAAATGCCTATCGGCACCTATATCTGAAATGCCTATCCACACCTATATCTGAAATGCCTATCGACACCTATATCTGAAATGCCTATCGACACCTATATCTGAAATGCCTATCGACACCTATATCTGAAATGCCTATCGACACCTATATCTGAAATGCCTATCGACACCTATATCTGAAATGCCTATCGACACCTATATCTGAAATGCCTATCGACACCTATATCTGAAATGCCAATCGACACTTATATCTGAAATGCCTATCGACACCTATTTTTGAAATGCCTATCGGAAACTACATCTGAAATGCCTATCAGCTACTATATTTGAAATGCCTATCGGCAACCATATCTGGAATGCCTATCGGCACCTATTTTTAAAATGCCAATCGGCAACTATATCTGAAATGCCTATCGGCACCTATATCTGAAATGCCTATCGACACCTATATCTGAAATGCCTATCGACACCTATATCTGAAATGCCATTCGACACCTATATCTGAAATGCCTATCGACACCTATATCTGAAATGCCTATCGACACCTATATCTGAAATGCCTATCGACAAATATATCTGAAATGCCTATCGACACCTATATCTGAAATGCCTATCGACACCTATATCTGAAATGCCTATCGACACCTATATCTGAAATGCCTATCGACACCTATTTTTGAAATGCCTATCGGAGACTACATCTGAAATGCCTATCAGCACCTATATTTGAAATGCCTATCGGCAACCATATCTGGAATGCCTATCGGCACCTATATTTGAAATGCCTATCGGCTTCTATATCTGAAATGCCTATCGGCACCTATTTTTAAAATGCCAATCGGCAACTATATCTGAAATGCCTATCGGCACCTATATCTGAAATACCTATCGACACCTATATCTGAAATGCCTATCGACACCTATTTTTGAAATGCCTATCGGAAACTACATCTGAAATGCCTATCAGCACCTATATTTGAAATGCCTATCGGCAACCATATCTGGAATGCCTATCGGCACCTATATTTGAAATGCCTATCGGCTTCTATATCTGAAATGCCTATCGGCACCTATTTTTAAAATGCCAATCGGCAACTATATCTGAAATGATTATCGGCACCTATATCTGAAATGCCTATCGACACCTATATCTGAAATGCCTATCGACACCTATATCTGAAATGCCTATCGACACCTATATCTGAAATGCCTATCGACACCTATATCTGAAATGCCTATCGACACCTATATCTGAAATGCCTATCGACACCTATATCCGAAATGCCTTTTGACACCTATTTTTGAAATGCCTATCGGAAACTACATCTGAAATGCCTATCAGCACCTATATTTGAAATGCCTATCGGCAACCATATCTGGAATGCCTATCGGCACCTATATTTGAAATGCCTATCGGCTTCTATATCTGAAATGCCTATCGGCACCTATTTTTAAAATGCCATTTGGCAACTATATCTGAAATGCCTATCGGCACCCATATCTGAAATGCCTATCGACACCTATATCTGAAATGCCTATCGACACCTATATCTGAAATGCCTATCGACACCTATATCTGAAATGCCTATCGACACCTATATCTGAAATGCCTATCGACACCTATTTTTGAAATGCCTATCGGAAACTACATCTGAAATGCCTATCAGCACCTATATTTGAAATGCCTATCGGCAACCATATCTGGAATGCCTATCGGCACCGATATTTGAAATGCCTATCGGCTTCTATATCTGAAATGCCTATCGGCACCTATTTTTAAAATGCCAATCGGCAACTATATCTGAAATGCCTATCGGCACCTATATCTGAAATGCCTATCGACACCTATATCTGAAATGCCTATCGACACCTATATCTGAAATGCCTATCGACACCTATATCTGAAATGCCTATCGACACCTATATCTGAAATGCCTATCGACACCTACATCTGAAATGCCTATCGACACCTATATCTGAAATGCCTATCGACACCTATATCTGAAATGCCTATCGACACCTATTTTTGAAATGCCTATCGGAAACTACATCTGAAATGCCTATCAGCACCTATATTTGAAATGCCTATCGGCAACCATATCTGGAATGCCTATCGGCACCTATATTTGAAATGCCTATCGGCTTCTATATCTGAAATGCCTATCGGCACCTATTTTTAAAATGCCAATCGGCAACTATATCTGAAATGCCTATCGGCACCTATATCTGAAATGCCTATCGACACCTATATCTGAAATGCCTATCGACACCTATATCTGAAATGCCTATCGACACCTATATCTGAAATGCCTATCGACACCTATATCTGAAATGCCTATGGACACCTATATCAGAAATGCCTATCGACACCTATATCTGAAATGCCTATCGACACCTATATCTGAAATGCCTATCGACACCTATTTTTTAAATGCCTATCGGAAACTACATCTGAAATGCCTATCAGCACCCATATTTGAAATGCCTATCGGCAACCATATCTGGAATTCCTATCGGCACCTATATTTGGAATGCCTATCGGCTTCTATATCTGAAATGCCTATCGGCACTTATTTTTAAAATGCCAATCGGCAACTATATCTGAAATGCCTATCGGCACCTATATCTAAAATGCCTATCGACACCTATATCTGAAATGCCTATCGACACCTATATCTCAAATGCCTATCGACACCTATATCTGAAAAGCCTATCGACACCTATATCTGAAATGCCTATCGACACCTATATCTGAAATGCCTATCGACACCTATATCTGAAATGCCTATCGACACCTATATCTGAAATGCCTATCGACACCTATTTTTGAAATGCCTATCGGAAACTACATCTGAAATGCCTATCAGCACCTATATTTGAAATGCCTATCGGCAACCATATCTGGAATGCCTATCGGCACCTATTTTTAAAATGCCAATCGGCAACTATATCTGAAATGCCTATCGGCACCTATATCTAAAATGCCTATCGACACCTATATCTGAAATGCCTATCGACACCTATATCTGAAATGCCTATCGACACCTATATCTGAAATGCCTATCGACACCTATATCTGAAATGCCTATCGACACCTATATCTGAAATGCCTATCGACACCTATATCTGAAATGCCTATCGACACCTATATCTGAAATGCCATTCGACACCTATATCTGAAATGCCTATCGACACCTATATCTGAAATGCCTATCGACACCTATATCTGAAATGCCTATCGACACCTATATCTGAAATGCCTATCGACACCTATATCTGAAATGCCTATCGACACCTATTTTTGAAATGCCTATCGGAAACTACATCTGAAATGCCTATCAGCACCTATATTTGAAATGCCTATCGGCAACCATATCTGGGATGCCTATCGGCACCTATATTTGAAATGCCTATCGGCTTCTATATCTGAAATGCCTATCGGCACCTATTTTTAAAATGCCAATCGGCAACTATATCTGAAATGCCTATCGGCACCTATATCTGAAATACCTATCGACACCTATATCTGAAATGCCTATCGACACCTATATCTGAAATGCCTATCGACACCTATATCTGAAATGCCTATCGACACCTATATCTGAAATGCCCATCGACACCTATATCTGAAATGCCTATCGACACCTATATCTCAAATGCCTATCGACACCTATATCTGAAATGCCTATCGACACCTATATCTGAAATGCCTATCGACACCTATATCTGAAATGCCTATCGACACCTATTTTTGAAATGCCTATCGGAGACTACATCTGAAATGCCTATCAGCACCTATATTTGAAATGCCTATCGCCAACCATATCTGGAATGCCTATCGGCACCTATATTTGAAATGCCTATCGGCTTCTATATCTGAAATGCCTATCGGCACCTATTTTTAAAATGCCAATCGGCAACTATATCTGAAATGCCTATCGGCACCTATATCTGAAATGCCTATCGACACCTATATCTGAAATGCCTATCGACACCTATATCTGAAATGCCTATCGACACCTATATCTGAAATGCCTATCGACACCTATATCTGAAATGCCTATCGACACCTATTTTTGAAATGCCTATCGGAAACTACATCTGAAATGCCTATCAGCACCTATATTTGAAATGCCTATCGGCAACCATATCTGGAATGCCTATCGGCACCTATATTTGAAACGCCTATCGGCTTCTATATCTGAAATGCCTATCGGCACCTATTTTTAAAATGCCAATCGGCAACTATATCTGAAATGCCTATCGGCACCTATATCTGAAATGCCTATCGACACCTATATCTGAAATGCCTATCGACACCTATATCTGAAATGCCTATCGACACCTATATCTGAAATGCCTATCGACACCTATATCTGAAATGCCTATCGACACCTATATCTGAAATGCCTATCGACACCTATATCTGAAATGCCTATCGACACCTATTTTTGAAATGCCTATCGGAAACTACATCTGAAATGCCTATCAGCACCTATATTTAAAATGCCTATCGGCAACCATATCTGGAATGCCTATCGGCACCCATATTTGAAATGCCTATCGGCTTCTATATCTGAAATGCCTATCGGCACCTATTTTTAAAATGCCAATCGGCAACTATATCTGAAATGCCTATCGGCACATATATCTGAAATGCCTATCGACACCTATATCTGAAATGCCTATGGACACCTATATCTGAAATGCCTATCGACACCTATATCTGAAATGCCTATCGACACCTATATCTGAAATGCCTATCGACACCTATTTTTGAAATGCCTATCGGAAACTACATCTGAAATGCCTATCAGCACCTATATTTGAAATGCCTATCGGCAACCATATCTGGAATTCCTATCGGCACCTATATTTGGAATGCCTATCGGCTTCTATATCTGAAATGCCTATCGGCACCTATTTTTAAAATGCCAATCGGCAACTATATCTGAAATGCCTATCGGCACCTATATCTGAAATGCCTATCGACACCTATATCTGAAATGCCTATCGACACCTATATCTCAAATGCCTATCGACACCTATATCTGAAATGCCTATCGACACCTATATCTGAAATGCCTATCGACACCTATATCTGAAATGCCTATCGACACCTATATCTGAAATGTCTATCGACACCTATATCTGAAATGCCTATCGACACCTATTTTTGAAATGCCTATCGGAAACTACATCTGAAATGCCTATCAGCACCTATATTTGAAATGCCTATCGGCAACCATATCTGGAATGCCTATCGGCACCTATATTTGAAATGCCTACCGGCTTCTATATCTGAAATGCCTATCGGCACCTATTTTTAAAATGCCAATCGGCAACTATATCTGAAATGCCTATCGGCACCTATATCTGAAATGCCTATCGACACCTATATCTGAAATGCCTATCGACACCTATATCTGAAATGCCTATCGACACCTATATCTGAAATGCCTATCGACACCTATATCTGAAATGCCTATCGACACCTACATCTGAAATGCCTATCGACACCTATATCTGAAATGCCTATCGACACCTATATCTGAAATGCCTATCGACACCTATTTTTGAAATGCCTATCGGAAACTACATCTGAAATGCCTATCAGCACCTATATTTGAAATGCCTATCGGCAACCATATCTGGAATGCCTATCGGCACCTATATTTGAAATGCCTATCGGCTTCTATATCTGAAATGCCTATCGGCACCTATTTTTAAAATGCCAATCGGCAACTATATCTGAAATGCCTATCGGCACCTATATCTGAAATGCCTATCGACACCTATATCTGAAATGCCTATCGACACCTATATCTGAAATGCCTATCGACACCTATATCTGAAATGCCTATCGACACCTATATCTGAAATGCCTATCGACACCTATATCTGAAATGCCTATCGACACCTATATCTGAAATGCCTATCGACACCTATATCTGAAATGCCTATCAACACCTATTTTTGAAATGCCTATCGGAAACTACATCTGAAATGCCTATCAGCACCTATATTTGAAATGCCTATCGGCAACCATATCTGGAATGCCTATCGGCACCTATATTTGAAATGCCTATCGGCTTCTATATCTGAAATGCCTATCGGCACCTATTTTTAAAATGCCAATCGGCAACTATATCTGAAATGCCTATCGGCACCTATATCTGAAATGCCTATCGACACCTATATCTGAAATGCCTATCGACACCTATATCTGAAATGCCTATCGACACCTATATCTGAAATGCCTATCGACACCTATATCTGAAATGCCTATCGACACCTATATCTGAAATGCCTATCGACACCTATTTTTGAAATGCCTATCGGAAACTACATCTGAAATGCCTATCAGCACCTATATTTGAAATGCCTATCGGCAACCATATCTGGAATGCCTATCGGCACCTATATTTGAAATGCCTATCGGCTTCTATATCTGAAATGCCTATCGGCACCTATTTTTTAAATGCCAATCGGCAACTATATCTGAAATGCCTATCGGCACCTATATCTGAAATGCCTATCGACACCTATATCTGAAATGCCTATCGACACCTATATCTGAAATGCCTATCGACACCTATATCTGAAATGCCTATTGACACCTATATCTGAAAGGCCTATCGACACCTATATCTGAAATGCCTATCGACACCTATATCTGAAATGCCTATCGACACCTATATCTGAAATGCCTATCGACACCTATATCTGAAATGCCTATCGACACCTATTTTTGAAATGCCTATCGGAAACTACATCTGAAATGCCTATCAGCACCTTTATTTGAAATGCCTATCGGCAACCATATCTGGAATGCCTATCGGCACCGATATTTGAAATGCCTATCGGCTTCTATATCTGAAATGCCTATCGGCACCTATTTTTAAAATGCCAATCGGCTACTATATCTGAAATGCCTATCGGCACCTATATCTGAAATGCCTATCGACACCTATATCTGAAATGCCTATCGACACCTATATCTGAAATGCCTATCGACACCTATATCTGAAATGCCTATCGACACCTATATCTGAAATGCCTATCGACACCTATATCTGAAATGCCTATCGACACCTATATCTGAAATGCCTATCGACACCTATATCTGAAATGCCTATCGACACCAAAATCTGAAATGCCTATCGACACTTATATCTGAAATGCCTATCGACACCTATTTTTGAAATGCCTATCGGAAACTACATCTGAAATGCCTATCAGCTACTATATTTGAAATGCCTATCGGCAACCATATCTGGAATGCCTATCGGCACCTATTTTTAAAATGCCAATCGGCAACTATATCTGAAATGCCTATCGGCACCTATATCTGAAATGCCTATCGACACCTATATCTGAAATGCCTATCGACACCTATATCTGAAATGCCATTCGACACCTATATCTGAAATGCCTATCGACACCTATATCTGAAATGCCTATCGACACCTATATCTGAAATGCCTATCGACAAATATATCTGAAATGCCTATCGACACCTATATCTGAAATGCCTATCGACACCTATATCTGAAATGCCTATCGACACCTATATCTGAAATGCCTATCGACACCTATTTTTGAAATGCCTATCGGAGACTACATCTGAAATGCCTATCAGCACCTATATTTGAAATGCCTATCGGCAACCATATCTGGAATGCCTATCGGCACCTATATTTGAAATGCCTATCGGCTTCTATATCTGAAATGCCTATCGGCACCTATTTTTAAATGCCAATCGGCAACTATATCTGAAATGCCTATCGGCATCTATATTTGAAATGCCTATCGACACCTATATCTGAAATGCCTATCGACACCTATATCTGAAATGCCTATCGACACCTATATCTGAAATGCCTATCGACACTTATATCTGAAATGCCTATCGACACCTATATCTGAAATGCCTATCGACACCTATATCTGAAATGCCTATCGACACCTATATCTGAAATGCCTATCGACACCTATTTTTGAAATGCCTATCGGAAACTACATTTGAAATGCCTATCAGCACCTATATTTGAAATGCCTATCGGCAACCATATCTGGAATGCCTATCGGCACCTATATTTGAAATGCCTATCGGCTTCTATATCTGAAATGCCTATCGGCACCTATTTTTAAAATGCCAATCGGCAACTATATCTGAAATGCCTATCGGCACCTATATCTGAAATGCCTATCGACACCTATATCTGAAATGCCTATCGACACCTATATCTGAAATGCCTATCGACACCTATATCTGAAATGCCTATCGACACCTATATCTGAAATGCCTATCGACACCTATATCTGAAATGCCTATCGACACCTATATCTGAAATGCCTATCGACACCTATTTTTGAAATGCCTATCGGAAACTACATCTGAAATGCCTATCAGCACCTATATTTGAAATGCCTATCGGCAACCATATCTGGAATGCCTATCGGCACCTATATTTTAAATGCCTATCGGCTTCTATATCTGAAATGCCTATCGGCACCTATTTTTAAAATGCCAATCGGCAACTATATCTGAAATGCCTATCGGCACCTATATCTGAAATGCCTATCGACACCTATATCTGAAATGCCTATCGACACCTATATCTGAAATGCCTATCGACACCTATATCTGAAATGCCTATCGACACCTATATCTGAAATGCCTATCGACACCTACATCTGAAATGCCTATCGACACCTATATCTGAAAGCCTATCGACACCTATATCTGAAATGCCTATCGACACCTATTTTTGAAATGCCTATCGGAAACTACATCTGAAATGCCTATCAGCACCTATATTTGAAATGCCTATCGGCAACCATATCTGGAATGCCTATCGGCACCTATATTTGAAATGCCTATCGGCTTCTATATCTGAAATGCCTATCGGCACCTATTTTTAAAATGCCAATCGGCAACTATATCTGAAATGCCTATCGGCACCTATATCTGAAATGCCTATCGACACCTATATCTGAAATGCCTATCGACACCTATATCTGAAATGCCTATCGACACCTATATCTGAAATGCCTATTGACACCTATATCTGAAATGCCTATCGACACCTATATCTGAAATGCCTATCGACACCTATATCTGAAATGCCTATCGACACCTATATCTGAAATGCCTATCGACACCTATATCTGAAATGCCTATCGACACCTATTTTTGAAATGCCTATCGGAAACTACATCTGAAATGCCTATCAGCACCTATATTTGAAATGCCTATCGGCAACCATATCTGGAATGCCTATCGGCACCTATATTTGAAATGCCTATCGGCTTCTATATCTGAAATGCCTATCGGCACCTATTTTTAAAATGCCAATCGGCAACTATATCTGAAATGCCTATCGGCACCTATATCTGAAATGCCTATCGACACCTATATCTGAAATGCCTATCGACACCTATATCTGAAATGCCTATCGACACCTATATCTGAAATGCCTATCGACACCTATATCTGAAATGCCTATCGACACCTATATCTGAAATGCCTATCGACACCTATATCTGAAATGCCTATCGACACCTATTTTTGAAATGCCTATCGGAAACTACATCTGAAATGCCTATCAGCACCTATATTTGAAATGCCTATCGGCAACCATATCTGGAATGCCTATCGGCACCTATATTTGAAATGCCTATCGGCTTCTATATCTGAAATGCCTATCGGCACCTATTTTTTAAATGCCAATCGGCAACTATATCTGAAATGCCTATCGGCACCTATATCTGAAATGCCTATCGACACCTATATCTGAAATGCCTATCGACACCTATATCTGAAATGCCTATCGACACCTATATCTGAAATGCCTATCGACACCTATATCTGAAATGCCTATCGACACCTATATCTGAAATGCCTATCGACACCTATATCTGAAATGCCTATCGACACCTATATCTGAAATGCCTATCGACACCTATTTTTGAAATGCCTATCGGAAACTACATCTGAAATGCCTATCAGCACCTATATTTGAAATGCCTATCGGCAACCATATCTGGAATGCCTATCGGCACCTATATTTGAAATGCCTATCGGCTTCTATATCTGAAATGCCTATCGGCACCTATTTTTAAAATGCCAATCGGCAACTATATCTGAAATGCCTATCGGCACCTATATCTGAAATGCCTATCGACACCTATATCTGAAATGCCTATCGACACCTATATCTGAAATGCCTATCGACACCTATATTTGAAATGCCTATCGACACCTATATCTGAAATGCCTATCGACACCTATATCTGAAATGCCTATCGACACCTATATCTGAAATGCCTATCGACACCTATATCTGAAATGCCTATCGACACCTATATCTGAAATGCCTATCGACACCTATTTTTGAAATGCCTATCGGAAACTACATCTGAAATGCCTATCAGCACCTATATTTGAAATGCCTATCGGCAACCATATCTGGAATGCCTATCGGCACCTATATTTGAAATGCCTATCGGCTTCTATATCTGAAATGCCTATCGGCACCTATTTTTAAAATGCCAATCGGCAACTATATCTGAAATGCCTATCGGCACCTATATCTGAAATGCCTATCGACACCTATATCTGAAATGCCTATCGACACCTATATCTGAAATGCCTATCGACACCTATATCTGAAATGCCTATCGACACCTATATCTGAAATGCCTATCGACACCTATATCTGAAATGCCTATCGACACCTATATCTGAAATGCCTATCGACACCTATTTTTGAAATGCCTATCGGAAACTACATCTGAAATGCCTATCAGCACCTATATTTGAAATGCCTATCGGCAACCATATCTGGAATGCCTATCGGCACCTATATTTGAAATGCCTATCGGCTTCTATATCTGAAATGCCTATCGGCACCTATTTTTTAAATGCCAATCGGCAACTATATCTGAAATGCCTATCGGCACCTATATCTGAAATGCCTATCGACACCTATATCTGAAATGCCTATCGACACCTATATCTGAAATGCCTATCGACACCTATATCTGAAATGCCTATCGACACCTATATCTGAAATGCCTATCGACACCTATATCTGAAATGCCTATCGACACCTATATCTGAAATGCCTATCGACACCTATATCTGAAATGCCTATCGACACCTATTTTTGAAATGCCTATCGGAAACTACATCTGAAATGCCTATCAGCACCTATATTTGAAATGCCTATCGGCAACCATATCTGGAATGCCTATCGGCACCTATATTTGAAATGCCTATCGGCTTCTATATCTGAAATGCCTATCGGCACCTATTTTTAAAATGCCAATCGGCAACTATATCT